>JBBGZY010000380.1:390000-733629 GCA_037952925.1 Lithobates clamitans | reverse complement strand
TGACGTTGATTATTACCTCTAAAATTGCCTCTACCTCTCTGTTTGCCCCTAAAGTTACCCCTACCCCCCGAGGATCGTCTGGGGGTTTGTGGACTGAAATGTCGTATTCTAGATTGTGATGAGTATGATACCCGTCTCTGTCTTTCTTGACTCCTAGACATTCGGCCTCCACTTAAAATGGGTGGAGGGGCCCGGGCAGTTGAGGTTCCCTGTGTGTGTACTGGCAGATTGATTTCCATATCATTGTTTGAGGATCCCATGGGAGGGGCGGGGGTCGTTTTAAATAATTTCTGCCAGTTAAAGACGTTATTTGTTTTGTAATCACCAATATCTCTGGAGTATTTTTTCTGTTTTTTGTATTTTTGTTCCTTGTCTTCCTTCTCCAGATGATTTAGAAGATTGGAAGACAGTGAACTATACTCTTGAGAGTTTTTATGTATGGATAGCTTTTCTTTTAGTTCCTTGATCTCTTTATCCAAGGAGAGGAGTCTACTGGTTTTTTTAGAAATCAGGACGTTCAAGAAATTGATACCCACATCATTAAAATATTTAAACCATGATTCCACGTCAGTTTCGCCCTGTTGGGGTTGTACTTCCCAACGTAGACTTCTAGGTACCATCCCTTCTGAGATATATTGCTGTAAAAAGACTAAATCCCATTGAAGGTGGAGTTCGGTTGTCATAACATTCTTCAACCTCATAAATAAACCTCCTATCTCTGTTTCAATACCAGTAGCCGTAAAAACTCCCTCTGTATTAACCTTATGGGAGGCTCGATAATCAAACACATCCATTTTGAGGGAAGGGTGTTATATAGATAATAAGCAAAGTAGCAACAGTGTATATTACAACACAGAGAGGAGAGCAGCAAGAGTATAGTTCACTGTCTTCCAATCTTCTAAATCATCTGGAGAAGGAAGACAAGGAACAAAAATACAAAAAACAGAAAAAATACTCCAGAGATATTGGTGATTACAAAACAAATAACGTCTTTAACTGGCAGAAATTATTTAAAACGACCCCCGCCCCTCCCATGGGATCCTCAAACAATGATATGGAAATCAATCTGCCAGTACACACACAGGGAACCTCAACTGCCCGGGCCCCTCCACCCATTTTAAGTGGAGGCCGAATGTCTAGGAGTCAAGAAAGACAGAGACGGGTATCATACTCATCACAATCTAGAATACGACATTTCAGTCCACAAACCCCCAGACGATCCTCGGGGGGTAGGGGTAACTTTAGGGGCAAACAGAGAGGTAGAGGCAATTTTAGAGGTAATAATCAACGTCAGGATGTCCATCTTCGCCGTGAATACGAGAGCCCACCTCGCCGGGGCTACGATGATCAGGGACATGGGACATGGCATGATCCCAATTACAGGGAAAATTCATACTACCATTATCCTCCCTCCCCTTTCCCCACCCATAATCGGTACTCACCCCTCAGAGATTTACATAGTTCTAGAGACAGAGAGGGTGACTACAGAGATTATTCATATACACACAGTTCTAATTCCTATAACAATCAGGGTTTTCACGAAGACCGCCACCCCAGAAAACGAGGTCCAGACCAAAGAGAGGATGTCGGGGAGGTAGGAAACTACAGAGGAGGAAAGAGAAAAAAAGTATAGCAGGGCAAGGTATATTCAATTTAAGTACCCAGCCATTATCCCAAGGAGAAATATCAGTATTAGACAAAGGTTTGAAGTATGCCCCACCAAATAAACTGAATAAATTTCACACATACATAGATGTCCATAAATATATACGCAAAATAAATATACAGAGATATCTTGTCACTAACCCTATGAGAACGGATTATCCAGCAGCCACCTCAGGGACTGTACACTCTGGACTCTCTAATCCATCTCTGTTTGCCCCCCCGGTCCCCATGGCACCTGCTGTCAAGATCTTTAGGGATCTAATATTGGAAGACCTTGCTAAATTACCTGAGAAACGTATGAGACATCCCCCAATTTCAAAAAAGGGGTTACAGTCCTTGTGCGCACGGAAACATATAGTTGTCCGTCCGGCGGATAAAGGAGGGGGTATAGTGATATTAGACAAAGATAAATATGAGGAGGAAATGTATCGGATCCTCAATGAACCAGGTACCTATACGGAACTTACCAACAACCCCACCAATACATATAAAAAACAACTGGTAAAATTGGTAAACAAGGGATATAATTGTGGAATCCTTAACAAAAAAGAAAAAGCATTTATGATACCTAAAGCACCCAGAATTCCCACTATTTATTTCTTGCCAAAGATCCATAAAAATCCGATCTGCCCTCCAGGTAGACCCATTGTGAGTGGCATTAACTCCATAACTTCACGGATCGGTAAATACATTGACTTCTATTTGCAACCTGTAGTTAAAAAAACACCTTCCTTTCTGAAGGATACGGGTTCCACAATTAAACTTTTGGAGAGCATTGATATGCGGGATGGCTACATCTTAGCCACAGCAGATGTAGCATCCTTATATACATGCATACCACATCAAAGAGGTATAGAAGCAGTTAGGCATTTTTTAAACCAAGAACAATCCTTGGCGTCGTTTCAAAGTGACTATGTGATAGAACTCCTAGAGTTCGCAACGGAACACAACTATTTTTGGTTTAACCACCGCTACTATCTTCAACAACGCGGTGTAGCCATGGGAGCTAAGTTTGCTCCAAGCCTTGCGAACCTCTTTATGGCCAAGTGGGAGGAGGATGTCGTCTATGCCCACCACACCACGTCATTGGTGTTGTGGGCAAGATACATAGACGACATCCTCCTCCTATGGAGTGGCACCTTTGAAACTCTAGCTAGCTTCTTTGAAGATCTGAATGCGAACAACAGAGGCATCTCCCTCACCTATGAAGCCAGCAAAACAGAGATACATTTTCTAGACTTAGAGATCAAAATTGTAGACGGTCAATTCAAGTTTAATACTTACTTCAAGTCAACAGACCGGAACAGTTTCATCCCCAGAGACAGCTGTCATCACAGTTCCTGGCTCAACGCAGTACCTCGAAGCCAATTTCTAAGGCTTCGTAGGAATTGTACCGATGTTGACACGTTCATCTCACAAGCTGAAGTGTTAAAGCAGAGATTCTTAGACAAAGGATACAACCAAGCTGATCTAGATACCGAACTTCAGAGAGTGACCAATATAGATAGAAACACCCTTCTATCAACCAAAAATGAAAGAGACCCAGATACCACCTATAAATGGGCATTGTCAACTACATACTCTATACAACACAAACAGCTTAAGAGCATCATAAAAAAACATTGGGGAGTACTGAAACAGGACAATATCTTGGGAAAAATATTGCCAGAACAGGCTAGGATTATCTTCAGAGGAGCACCATCCTTACAGGGACGAGTAGCACCCAACATTATTAACCCTCCACCACGTCCCTCTTTCTTTCATGACTGGACGGGGTTTTACCCCTGCAAAAAGTGTGTTGTGTGTCGACACAACATACCAATAAAAAGAAAATTAACTGAGTTTGTGTCGACAACTACAGGGAAGAAGTATACCGTTAAACCTTTCTGCACATGCAACACCAGATATGTCGTGTACCTAATTGTTTGCCCATGCGGCAAACAATATGTAGGTCGTACAACTAGGACCTTCACGAAAAGAGTGAGTGAACATATCAGTCTCATCAAAAGTCGAGACTCAAAACACAGTGTCCCGAGACATTATAAAGAGGTTCATAACAGTGACCCTACTGGCTCACTATTTATGATAATTGATAAATACACCCCCCCATGGAGAGGTGGGGCACTTACCAGAGGCGTTTCTCGTTTGGAAACGTTCTGGATCCATGAGTTACAATCTTTACATCCAAAGGGTATGAATGTAGATCTAGACATTAACGCCTTTATTAATGAGTCATAATATGAACACGACCATATCTAGCTTAGAACACAAATCCAGTTGCAATGAAGTTTCAATAGATCAAAAAATAGATTATGTTTTAATTGATAGTGAATGGCCTACATTCTATCTATGTCATTTACTTACTTGTTATTTTTGCAATACTAATTAATTTCAATGTTTACTAATGGGTGCAAGTTGATGATCGTGCATTATATGTATGATTATCTATATCTATGTACATATTTTTTTGGTTGTATAATTCACATGAAATATATTTTATAGCATATGGGTGTAAACAATTGTGTAATATCCCTTACTGAGAATCCGTCCTGGGCCCATTGCCGCCCCCCCCCCCCCCTCTCCCTTCCCCCCCTTTCCCCCCCCCCCCCCCCCCATTCTTTCGCGTTTCCCCACAATCCATAGGATTTTTATATTCACATATTAAAACTGTCAAGTTTGGGAGACGGTTGCACGTTAGTCCCTTGGTTCACATTATGCACTGTTCATTCACACATTCACATCCACGATTTATAAATAATACTCAATAAGGGTCTGATGATGTTTTATGCATAACATCATTCCTATGTTTGAAAACCTTATTTTTCTTTACCCACGTTACACATGCCGTTCGCATCTACGGGGTGGATGTTGTTGAAATTTTTACATAATGCACACGTTTAGACATAATATATGTATTTGTTTTAGGTAGTGTTGACATAACACTATTGTTAATGTATGACTTCATTATCAAATTTAACTTCCCCTTTTTTGTATTCTTACTCTGATAGTCACATTTTTCGTGCTAGAATTATGATTAATTCTATACCAAACAAAAACGTCCTTTTCTGACTCAACACAAAAAATTATGTTTTATTATTATTTCATAAATATATACTATGTATCTTATAAGTTGAATACTATTATATATAGCGGCATATGTGTCGCTAATAGATACCAACAATGACGACACTACGTTTCCCATCATATTGAGACGTCGCACGCATGCGTTGAAAAACGGACTACCAATGACGACATCGCGTCACGCCTTTCGCCGCATCGAAGCGTGACACGCATACGACGAACGGCCGCCCAGCTTGCGCTCCATATGGGCGGAAGCTGTGTTCGAACGCGTCATATTAAGCGGACATCCGGCTTTAACCACTCCCGGAGGGCGATCCGGTTATTTTTCTTTTATTTTTCTTTTATAAAAGAGCATTACCTTCTACCTTTATCCAGCACTGATGACATTCATTGTGTATACGATTTGGTACTCTAACAAATTAACATTCTGGTTCCCCACTTCTCACGAGGGATGATTGGAACGCATAGAAGCCATCAATAAGAGGCTTGGAACGCACGCGGGGCCGCCATTTTGGCGACACCCGGAAGTGCAAGTAAACAAGGGGCACATGCCGGATTCTCATCAAAGGGGGTCTTGGTGGGTATATAAGTAAGTATGGCAGCAGTGGTAGAGTACCCCAGAGGAAGTCTAATGAGACGAAACGCGTCGGGAGACTCCACTGCCTGCCATTAATTTTAACTTAAGCGCTTTTTTACCATGGAACATGTAAGTTTTCTACCACAATAAATTTTATTTTTCTTAAACGGTATTATACTATGTGGCCCCTTTTTTGCTTTTCATGAGCCACTACAAAATCTGGTCAAGCACGGAGGAAGTTTAATAGGAGCTTTCAACACAGTATCCGAGTTCCACATTGGTCCGGCATGACATCTCACCATATTGCCTTGTGGCAATACAAGCCTTTCTGACTCAAGAGATATATGTCTCTGTGGGTCCAACGGTTCCGGTAAGCCTCCATCAATGTCTGTTTTATGTGACGTGGGGACATCATCACCGGTTTTGGATTTATACAGCTTCTATAAATAGATACCTATAGAGACTTTCTCCACCATTTAGAATATATAAAGTTATAAATCAAATGGTCATATATATATATTTCCTGCCTATTGTCTCATTCAATTCAGCTATGGAATGTACAGACATCACCGTTGGAATCTGAGCTTTTATCGGTTTTTGGATTTCCTTAGAGGTGGATATACATTCGTTTGAAACCTCCATAACAGTACTTGTTAGATTTACGGTGGTCATAGCTGGATATTATGTCTCTTCGTGATTTTGTTTAATATTAGCGCTACACCTTTATATCCATACTCTTTACAAATTTCCTTTATTTGTGTGTGAGCTGCTTTGACAGAGCAAGCGCGGTGTTTTTTGACTTTATATCACTGTATTAGTGTCACTGGTCCCCAAAAAGTGTCACTTATGCCGCGTACACACGAGCGGACTTTGCCCGGCGGACTTTTCGACGTACTTTCCGACGGACTTTGTGAACGAACGGACTTGCCTACACACAATCCACCAAAGTCCGTCGAATTCGTACGTGATGACGTACGACCGGACTAAAACAAGGAAGTTCATAGCCAGTAGCCAATAGCTGCCCTAGCGTGGCTTTTTGTCCGTCGAACTAGCATACAGACGGCGGACTTTTCGACCGGACTCGATTTCAACGGATACATTTTAAACAAGTTTCAAATCTAATTCCGTCCAACTTTTGAGAAAACAAAGTCCGCTGGAGCCCACACACATCGAATTGTCCGACGAAATCCAGTCCGCTGGGCAAAGTCCGCCGTAAAGTCCGCTCGTGTGTACGCGGCATTAGTGTTAGATTTGTCTGCCGCAATCTCGCAGTCCTGCTAAAAATTGCTGATCGCTGCCAGTACCAGTAAAAAAAATGTAAAAATTTAAACTCCATAAATCTATCCCATAGTTTGTAGACATAATAACTTTTGCACAAACCAATCAATATACGCTTATTGGGGATTTTTTTTTACCAAAAATATGTAGCAGAATACATATTGCCCTAAATTGATGAAGAAATTTGATTTTTTACATTTTTTTATTGGATGTGTTTTATAGCAGAATGTAAAAAATATTGGTTTTTTTTTTTTTTTCAAAATTGTCGCTCTTTTGTTGTTTATAGCGCAAAAAATAAAAAATGCAAAGGTGATCAAATACCACCAAAAGAAAGCTCTATTTGTGGGAAAAAAAAGGATATCATTTTTATTTGAGTACAGCGTCACACAACCGCGCAATTGTCAGTTAACCACTTGCTGCCCGCCCTATTACAGAATGACGGCGGCAAAGTGGTTTGATATTCCTGATCGGACGTCATATGACGTGATCAGGAATATCTAGCCGCTGCGCGCCCCCGCGGCGATCGTTGTTGCGGGGTGTCAGTCTGACACCCTGCAACACCGATCTAGGTAAAGAGTCTCCGGCGGAGACTCTTTACCACGTGATCAGCCTTGTCCAATCACGGCTGATCACGATGTAAATAGGAAGAGCCGGTGATCGGCTTTTCCTCACTCGCGTCTGACAGACGCGAGTAGAGAAGAGCCGATCGGCTGCTCTCCTGACAGGGGGGGTCTGTGCTAATTGTTTATCAGCACAGCCCCCCCTCGGATCCTACCCAGGACCACCAGGGATGCCACCCAGGACCACCAGGGAAGCGATCCACACTGGACCACCAGATATGCCCCTAGACCACCAGGGAAATGTCACTGTGTGCCCAGGCAGCTGCCAATCTGTGCCCAGGCAGCTGCCAGTCAGTGCCCACTGCAATGCCTACCACTGCCAGTGCCACCAGGGATGCCCATCAGTGCCTCATTTTAGTGCCGCGTATCAGTGCCCATCAGTGCCACGTATCAGTGC
Organism: Lithobates clamitans; assembly: GCA_037952925.1. Classification (NCBI taxonomy): domain Eukaryota; kingdom Metazoa; phylum Chordata; class Amphibia; order Anura; family Ranidae; genus Lithobates; species Lithobates clamitans. The sequence continues at coordinate 726,011 of JBBGZY010000380.1, read as the reverse complement.
CTCGCAGTGCCGCCTATCAGTGCCCATCAGTGCCCATCAGTGCTGCCTATCAGTGCCGCCTATCAGTGCCACCCTATCAGTGCCTATCAGTGCCCAGCAGTGCCGCCTTTCATTGCCCATCAGTGTCGCCCATTAGTGAGCATTAGTGCCAACCAGTGCCACCCATCAGTGCCCATCAGTGCCGCCTATCAATGCCCATCAGTGCTGCATATGAGTGCCACCCATCAGTGCCGCCTACCAGTGCCCATCAGTGCTGCATTTCAGTGCCCATCGTCAGTGCCCGTCAGTGCCCGCTCATTGGTGCCACCTCATCAGTGCTGCCGTATCAGTGCCTGTCAGTGCCTGTCAGTGCCGCCTTATCAGTGCCCATCAGTGAAAGAGAAAACTTACTTATTTACAATTTTTTTTAACAGAAACAAAAGCAAAACTTTTATTTTTTTCAAAATTTTCGGTCTTTTTTTATTTGTTTAGCAAAAAATAAAAACCGCAGAGGTGATCAAATACCACCAAAAGAAAGCTCTATTTGTGGGAACAAAATGATAAAAATTTAGTTTGGGTACAGTGTAGCATCACCGCGCAATTGTCATTCAAACTGCGACAGCACTGAAAGCTGAAAATTGGTCTGGGCAGGAAGGTGTCTAAGTGCCCTGTATTGAAGTGGTTAAAATAACGCAGTGCAGTATCGCAAAAAAATGGCCTGTACATTAAGGAGGCTGAAGTGGTTACAGTTCATGTGCGTGTAAAGGCAGGTGTCCCAATACTTTTGGTAATATAGTGTATCTGCTACTGCATAGCAAGTCTGATAACAAGCCATTATAATAACAGTTTCAACTGATTACAAGCAAGAAATTCCACAATGAATGATATTGAGTTTTCAACTATATGCTAGTGCAACTGTTCATCGAAAATGTATCCATGTCTATTCTCAGCCCTTTAGCTACCCACACATCTAATACAGGTTGTATGAATAATCCACTTCATTCAGTACTTTACCTGCATTTAAATGTATGTATAGTCAAATTGGGTTCTTACTTTTGGACAGAGTAGGCAAAGGTTAAAGCCTATCAGTTTATTTTTTGCTTTTTATGTCTCGTTGGAGAGATTCCCTTTCTTTACCTGTTACGAAAATGCAACAGTAAGCGAGGTGAAAATAGTTTGGAGAATTGCCCTTTTTCACTAGAACAGCTTTCACCATTGGAAGATTTTGCCTTATTTTCTTATGACAACTCATCAGGGACACCGACAATAATAAAAACTTGACAGGGATTCTAAACCTTCCCTAATTTACACAAAAAATGAAAGAGATTGGTTGGCAACCCTGGACCTAGAAAACCCTAAGCACTAGTGAATATTTTTTGTACACCTATATATAATAAAGACTCCAAACTATGGTCATATCAGATATTATCTACTATGCAAGAATTTTTTTTTTAAATATCCAATTAACTGAATGCTGTCATTGCTTATCCCAGGGCAGTCAGTAGTTTGGCAGCTTTATATAGAAGTAATAATATTCATTAGTTTTTAATAAAGTAAATATTTCCTAATTCCCATTTTAAACTGCTAAATTTCAGGGAGATTGTATTCCCCTGTCTATGCTAAGTGTCAAAAAAATCATCCACCCCTTCTGCTTCCACATCCCTTATGGTCAGCCTCAACTATTTAGAGACACATACCTTATCCATACATCAAACATTTCTGCCTGAATTCCTGCCTATGACTTGATGAATCTCCTGCTGATTGTGGAGGAAGCGCGCTCTCTTTTCACATGTGAGCACTTGCCTTGAATAATTTGCACATATTACTGCTGCACAGAATGCCTTGACAGATCTGATTTGAATTTATACTGCCAATTCCTTTCTTGTCACAGTGACTACCTGCTCTTCCAACATGTAGTCACCTGCCAAGTTTCCTCCGATTCCTTTCTGTCATTTTGGCTTTGTGTTAATATGGATCTTCAATTTTTAAAGACTGATTCTTTAAAAAAGATACTTTACAAGTATAGGTTGAAAAGAAACGGGAGAACATTCAAATGGTCATACTGGGGCTGTCCTTGCAAAATAAATAACTATATTTAATTGACATCGTCAAATTTTGTGCTTCTGTAAGAAAAATGTATAACTACTTTCGTAACTGTTAATAAAATAGCACAAGTGTAGTGTGAGAAAAGGTCGTGTTGTATGTTTTGTAAATTTCTTTAACAGTATCTTGACATTTTTAAATTATTTTTTAAAGGAAAATGTAAAACAGCCAGAGCAGTGATACCCCCATTCTTTTACTGTGTATACATGACTCCAATTAAAATTTTAGTCAAAGAATGAAGAAAAATAGTTTTCTCTTTTCTTTATCTCTTTAAAAAACAAAAGTGCACTGGGACTCCTATGTCAAGGGTGTACCCTTTAAGCACTTGTCTTCTGGGCACTTTTATCCCCTTCCTGCCCAGGCCAATTTTCAGCTTTTTTTTAATACAAATAATGCTTTATTTTGGTGGTGTTTAACCACTTCAGCCCTGGAAGAATTGCCTGCTTAATGACCAGGCCATTTTTTGAGATTCGGCACTGCGTTGTTTTAACTGATAATTGCGTGGTCGTGTGACACTGTACCCAAACAAAACTGACATCTTTTTTTCCCCCACAAATAGAGCTTTCTTTTGTCATCTCTGCAGTTTTTATTTTCTGCGCTTTAAACAAAAAAAGAGCAACAGTTTTGAAAAAAAAAAACGCACAATATTTTGTACTTTTTGCTGTAATAAATAGCCCCAATATTTTTTCAAAAGCTAATTTGTTCTTCAGTTTAGGCTGATATGTATTCTTCTACATATTTTTGGTAATAAAAATCACAAAAAGCGTATAGTGATTGGTTTAGTTAAAAGTTAAAGCATCTACAAAATAGGGGATAGATTTATGGCATGTTTATTATTATTTATTTTTTTTTACTAGTAATGGTGGTGATCTGTGATTTTTATTGGGACTGCGTCATTATGATATATCGACACTTTTGACACATTTTTGGGACCATTGACAATTATACAGCGATCAATGCTATGAAAATGCACTGATTACTGTGTAAATGTCACTGGCAGGGAAGGGGTTAACACTAGGGGGCGATCAAGGGGTTACCTGTGTTCCCAATGTGTGTGTTCTAACTGTGGGGGAGTGAATACAGGAGATGAGAGATCGTGGTTCCCATATCGTAGGAACTCATGATCTCTCTCCTCACAGAACTGGGATGTGTGTGTTTACACACACACATTCCTGTTCTGTCTCTCGTGCCCGTGATCGCTCGTGGCCGGCAGTCATTGCGACCACCGGTCATGCGCATCAGCACCCCCTGCAGTGCAGCGGGCGCGTGCACGCACCTGCTATCCCACTTACAGGTTCCAATGTACAGCTACGAAGGGCTCGCGGGATTGTGTCAACCTGCCACAGTATAATGACGGCGGCTATTCGGCAAGGGGTCAATCGCCACTGAGTTTTTAATGTTTTGCTAAAAAAACGAAAAAAGACTGAAAATTTTGAAAAAAACTTTTTCTTAGTTTCTGCTATAAAATTTTACAAATAAGTAATTTTTCTCCCTCACTGATGAGGCTGCTTTGATGGGGACCTCTCATGTCCCGGGCTGAGGCAGTCCCGGGCAGCATGACAAAAAATTGGTTTTGTCCTGGGCAGGGGCTGACTAGGCTGGAGTGTCTGATCTCCAATAAAAAAAGTTGCACCACAGATTTTTGTAGCTTATGAACTTGAAAATTGCTTTCGTTCACAATCGATTGATACAGATTTTCCGTGAAAAACATCTGAAAAAATCAAGGGGAGTTAAATTTGTTGTTTCCACCTGAACTCCGGGTTGGCCAGTGAATAGGAGAAGTATGGGTGCTTCAGAATCTATGGGTTGCCAATCAGGATGGGCAAACACATCAGGAAGGACACTATGGGCTCTATAGGCCTGTGTTCTAATTCTTGGTGGCTCTGGGATGCTACTTGTGCTAGCCACTGCACCTGCTTGGACTGCACTTGTGGGACTCACCATGTCACCAAGTGATACTGCAGTGCTGGTATGTAAAAGACCAGAATGTACTAGGCTGCTGGTTATTCTGTCAGTGAGGCTTCCCCTTCTCTCTCATCTGACATACTCAGAATCCTGTTGGTCTCTTCACTAGTGTACCTTTCATTGGACATTTTGGCCACTAAATTTACATGTACCTAGCGCGACTCATGGTAAAAGTGCACCTGGCAGTCAGGGACTGCTTGCTAGTAGTGAACCACTACAAAAAAATGTACCTGCTAGTCCTGGCAGAGATCAGGCCTGATCTTGCTAATGCTGCAAATTTGTAAGTATCAGAAGTGACAGTGATTTACCGACATTGCCCTTATTGGGGGAGGGGTAAATGCAGATGCTGCCAGGTGTCAGGGCTGATCCTGCTAACGCTAGGTTTTTTGAGGACACTATACTATTAGGGATGCTAGTATAATTCTGATCAAAGATATTAATCTGTTCAGACACTATACTAGTAATGGAGGTTTATAGTGAGTCTGTGATAGTGTTACTGGCAATCAAAGGGTTAAAATGTATTAGTTAATATGTGATGGTCAAACTGACGCTATCTGGGATTGACGCTGATGCTAACACTATCTGGCATCACACATGACACTAATACAGTGATCAGAAAAAAAATCTATACACTGTACTAATGATACTGTGACAGCACAGTGAGACGGTTAACTGGTGGGGCGTTCAGGTGGTTAAATGTGCCTAACTATGTGATAAGTGTCAGTGTAGTGCTTGTACTCAGTATCTGATGCTGTCTCTTCTCATGCTGGAACCAAAAAGGGCTCCACGAGAGAAGATGACATAATGTCCTGTGCCTGTGTTTCGTAAACACAGGTACATGCTGTTTACTAATTCACCAGAACCGATCAGCAGGTCCCGGACAAAAATCATTGGCTGGGACCTGTTCATTGATCAGTGCTAGATCGAATCACAGCACCGCTGGGCTGGCGTGCGCATGTGTCAGGAACCCGGAGGAAGTCCAGATCATGTATATACAGTATACATGATCCAGCACACAGCTCTGTTGAACTGATCTGTTTTTGATCTACGCAAAAATATCTTCAGTGAGGAATGACCCAGAGAAATATCTGAAAACAATAGGAAGGATGAAGCTGTTTTCCTAGGTGCGGTAATTTCACAGTCCCTGAAAGCGCCAAAAAATGCCAGAACAAAAACAGCCCTAAAAAGAGATGTCTCAAAAGGAAAAAAGCAAACCATCACTAAAACAGCTATTAGCTTGCACAAAAGATCCACTGAAATAGGACACCTGTTATCCATAACGGGGTGAGATCTCCTAAAGTCTTTGAGAACCTGGGATACAGGAAAAAATGAAGACAGCAAAGGTAAACCACAAAATTTTAAGAAGAAAGAAACTCCCGAGAGAATTTTCTAAACTGAATTAGGACATAATACAGCTTTCAATATTGCAGAAAGAAAACATAGGGCTGAATAAAAATTAACTTCAGCACCATCAATATTGTTGTCAGAACAGAAAGAACACCATTTAGGCCAAGATTGAAGGTATTCCTCCCAAGTCCTGCGTGCAACTGTGTTGTTGAGTTTGCTGGAGATTGATCCCAGATCAAGCCCCTGAGGAAATCTGAGCAATGACAACCTTCCGGATCCGTCTCTGGAGCAACCTCTCTGAACCTTAAAAACTGTAAATGGGATAGTGAGTCAGCAATCTCGATAGTGATACCAGGTACATGTTTAGCTTTTAACCAAATATTATATTTAAGGCATTGTAAAATGAAAAAAGTCATTTTACTACTAGTTCAGATTTGGATGACAGACAATTAATGGCAAAAATACTCCTTTAATGTCTGTGTGTAAAATAACACGTTGGTTCCTAAAGTATTCACTAATAATACCAAATTGTGTAAAATTTCAGTAACCTTCCAAGAGTCCTGCCATTTGGTTGCGCACCAATGACCATTGAGAAAGGCACCAAATCCTATTGAGCCAGATGCATCGGTATATAAGCCTATATCTAAATCCTTAATAAAATCGCATTGCCATATAGTGGAACCATTAAAACTGACTAAAAATGAGTCCTAAACTTTCAAATCCTCCTTAATCTGACGACTAACCGAAACATGGAAGAAAGGATTCTTGAGACCTTTGGTAGCGAGTGCAAATCTCAAATTCTGGCTACCGGGATAACCGTAGCTGCGAAAGTAAAAAGCCCTAAGAATGATTGTACGTCTCTGAGAAAAAACTTCTCATAATTGACAAAAACAAGGCAATCTTTGCTTTGTTTTTTCGTGAGCCGGGGGATGCCAAAAAATTTACAAAGGTTACAAAAACAGGATAATATGTCAGTGCAAATAGCAGAATCAGGACCTATAAATAAAAAATCATCCAGGTAATGAATAATTGCGCCTGAAGGGGTTACTTTTGATAAGACCCATTGTAAAAAAGTGGAGAAAGCTTCAAAATAAAAACAGGATTTGGAAAACCCCATGGGCATACACTTGTCAAAATAAAATAAACCATTAAAATGAAAACCAAGCGAGTTGAAACTTTGGGAATGGACAGGTTGAAGTTGAAAAGGCAACTGTATATTGGCCTTTGCAAAAAAGGATGCGTTGCCAAATTGTCTTAGCAAAGGAAGTATAGGTTACTGAGGCTTCAAATTCTGATACCTCATCATTAAGGGATTGGCCATGGGGGTAATATACATGGTGAATTAGATGGAAAAATCCAGGATCCTTTTTTGGAACTAACCCCAATGGAGATCATCTGAATTTTGAAACGGGGGGGGGGTCTGCAATCCTACCCTCCGTTAATTCTTTGGGGTTTTTTTCCTGAACTATTTCAGGGTGACACAAAACAGCACATACATTTTTAACAAAAAGGCAACCTTGACCAGAAAAGGAAGGTACTAGAAAACAACCTGAAAACCATTACGAAGGAGCTCCGCCATCCTGCTGTCTAGATACAGATCTAACCATGGCAGCATGTTTGAAAATATCACTGGTGTACAGGCCTTTTACACTGACATCTCTAAACTGGGGTTGTGTAGTAACGGAAGATCTTTTGAAACGGCGAAATGCCAGTTGGGCACCAGTGCAGAACGAGCACTTGTGTTTGTATATACAATTTGACAAATATTTGCACTGTGCATGATTATAGGTGAAACATAACCCTTTATGAAAGGAAGGCTGATTAATATTGGAAGCCTTTTGTGGAAATTGGGGTTTCTGTGGCAACAATAAGTTAAGCCAAAGCCCTACATCCACCCCAACGAAGTGAAGGGTGGATGGAAAGTTCCTGCCTGAAATTCTCGTCATAATTAAACCAGGTGATGCCTCCAAAGTGACGAAAAGCCTCCGCTATGATATCCAGATATAAAGTAAAAATATGTGTGGCGCTAAAAATGTCCTTTATTGGGCAAGGCCAAACAGAATAATATCTGGAGGGCGGAATGCGCAACAAAGATTTTATGAAAATAAGTTCTATAAGGACCATTGGTTGGCACCAATAAAGCTAATAAATAATCCGAACCACAAGGTAGGCGGGTAAAAATCGTGGGTGTATCATTTGAAAAATATAGTGACAACTGAAATGAACCAGTGAACAAACTATGATAAGCATAAGTGGACATACAAGGGAACAATGTAGGGAGAACCACAAATGAGGAGGAGTAGTCCTATAAGGACCGTTGGTTGACACCAATAAAGCTGATAAATGATCCGGACCACAAGATAGACGGATAAAAATATGGGTGTATCATATGAAAAATATGGTAACAACTGAAGTGAACCAGTGAGCAAACTATTAAGTGAAGGTAGACACACAAGGGGACAATGTAGAACCACAAATGGGAAGGAGTGGCTCTATGCTAAAAGACTAGAAATTGTGAGGGTAGTGTATGTCATATAGGTGTAATACCCACATAAGTGATTTCTTGGCATGTCATATAAGTAGTGCATGTCATATAGGTGTAATACACACATAAAAAAATAGAAATGCTAAGCTGCTGATATTACAAAAAAGTCCATCCGGAACTCATATGCATATACTGTATGGTGACTCAAAGTTCAGATAATGGGATAAAAGCGGTCAGCAGCTGGCGAAATTAATGTGAAGAGACCAGTGGCATCCACGGACTGCGGTGATAAACTTCTATGTGAGAAATATAGGCATAAATACCCTTACCAGAGATGGTGGACTCCCAGTCAGCGACTTGGGAGTCAAACGGGCTTGTATTGGAATAAGGAGAGTGACTCCTGTTTCCTAACGACCAAAGATGAAGGAGAGATGGCAGCCTTCACCGACTCAATCACTTGGAATCCACCGACATATCACTTCCAGGGTGTAAATGGTAGGTGCTTGTTAAAACTCCAACTTCCATAGGTGAGATATCAATCCTCAGAGGAAAAAGGAAAAAGCAGAGACTTCTCCATAGTGTAAGTCCGCTAGGAACCGGTTTTATTAAAACGAGAAATAAAAAAACACTCTGGCTCTTCAAAAGCAAAAGTAATAAAAATAGCGCTAAATTTCGAATGGTGGCAAGACAGGCATAACAAACCCAACGCGTTTCGTCCGATAGGACTTCAACTGGGGCATAAGTCCTATCGGACGAAACGCGTTGGGTTTGTTATGCCTGTCTTGCCACCATTCGAAATTTAGCGCTATTTTTATTACTTTTGCTTTTGAAGAGCCAGAGTGTTTTTTTATTTCTCGTTTTAATAAAACCGGTTCCTAGCGGACTTACACTATGGAGAAGTCTCTGCTTTTTCCTTTTTCCTCTGAGGATTGATATCTCACCTATGGAAGTTGGAGTTTTAACAAGCACCTACCATTTACACCCTGGAAGTGATATGTCGGTGGATTCCAAGTGATTGAGTCGGTGAAGGCTGCCATCTCTCCTTCATCTTTGGTCGTTAGGAAACAGGAGTCACTCTCCTTATTCCAATACAAGCCCGTTTGACTCCCAAGTCGCTGACTGGGAGTCCACCATCTCTGGTAAGGGTATTTATGCCTATATTTCTCACATAGAAGTTTATCACCGCAGTCCGTGGATGCCACTGGTCTCTTCACATTAATTTCGCCAGCTGCTGACCGCTTTTATCCCATTATCTGAACTTTGAGTCACCATACAGTATATGCATATGAGTTCCGGATGGACTTTTTTGTAATATCAGCAGCTTAGCATTTCTATTTTTTTATGTGTGTATTACACCTATATGACATGCACTACTTATATGACATGCCAAGAAATCACTTATGTGGGTATTACACCTATATGACATACACTACCCTCACAATTTCTAGTCTTTTAGCATAGAGCCACTCCTTCCCATTTGTGGTTCTATATTGTCCCCTTGTGTGTCTACCTTCACTTAATAGTTTGCTCACTGGTTCACTTCAGTTGTTACCATATTTTTCATATGATACACCCATATTTTTATCCGTCTATCTTGTGGTCCGGATCATTTATCAGCTTTATTGGTGTCAACCAACGGTCCTTATAGGACTACTCCTCCTCATTTGTGGTTCTCCCTACATTGTTCCCTTGTATGTCCACTTATGCTCATCATAGTTTGTTCACTGGTTCATTTCAGTTGTCACTATATTTTTCAAATGATACACCCACGATTTTTACCCGCCTACCTTGTGGTTCGGATTATTTATTAGCTTTATTGGTGCCAACCAATGGTCCTTATAGAACTTATTTTCATAAAATCTTTGTTGCGCATTCCGCCCTCCAGATATTATTCTGTTTGGCCTTGCCCAATAAAGGACATTTTTAGCGCCACACATATTTTTACTTTATATCTCCCTTACAATTTGTCTGATTGTGGTGTTGGCTGCTTTGCTCTCTAGTTGGCGCATTATTTTCTTTTCGATTTTCATATGATATCCAGATGTTGGAACAAACCCTAACATCTTTCTGGGAAACATTCACCCATAATAAAGGCATAGATGCAAAATTCCTGAAGTCAGTTCTGAAAGGTTCTAGGGACAGCTCTTCTTCGATCCTCCTCAGCTTTATCATGTAATTTCTTATCACTTTTAACTAAGAATTCTTTGGATGAGGGGATTAAGGATAAGATATCAACACAATCCCCCCTCCAAATCTTTTCTTTGATCGAACTGGACAGGTGATATCCTAGGGGAGAAATTTCACAAGGAAGAGCCTCTTTAAAGCAAGACTCAAATATATGAGACTTCATTACTGGTACAGTATTTCTAACATCAGGGATAAAATTTGATTTATTAGGACTAACCAAAACAGTGCAATTAGTAGGAACAGAAGAATTACATTTATTATTAACATAAACAGGAGAACTGTTCACAACATTATCAATAGTAACTGCAGGGTTAAATATATTGTCAGAAACACCACCATTCCATACTGAAACAATACTATTTGCATTCTGCAAACTCGCAATCACGTGGGCCAGAGAACCAACCGCTTTACCCAATTCAGACAGTGAATCAGTATTTAAAATCGCACTAGGAGTGCTGTCCAAGCTGTTATTCTGCCCAGGTGAGGCCACCTCACTGACATGTTGGGAAGTGCCTGCTGCAGCTGGCCAAAGTTGTATTCCTCCTGGCTTTCTTGCATGAGCGTGACTGACTGCCTATTTTTTTGTATTTCTAACAGGAGAAGAGGGAGAATCTTCTCTTCTCAACCTTGTTCACCTGTCATTCTGCAGAAGGCTACTTCAGACACTAGGTGGAGCTGGAGCGCCATTACCTTCCATAAACTCAGTTTCAACCAGCACTGGGGTGGACTGAGAGTGCTCAGGGATTACACAGGGAGAACCCAAGGGAACGTTTTCTTCCAGGCATTTTCCGAGCCACTCTGCCCCCCTCGACTCTCCGCCTTCAAGATAAGACACTGCAGCAATTCCTCCATGTCAGTGAGCTACAAACTGATGCTCCTTACAGCTGGGAGTTCTCCTCAAGCGGCCGCGGGAGTGGGAAAGCAGCGCTATTTATACCCTCCTGCTGCCACTGCCAGAGCCCGCCTAAATTCACAAATAGGAGCACTGTTGCTGTGCAGGTTCTCCTCTGCTGTTGCCAATGGAAAAATGCAAAGAGAGAGAGAGCAGCGCACCCCTTGTACTGTCCCATGGTGCCCCCCCCCCCCCCCCACTGTTATTCTGTTTTCTCTGTGAAACGCTAAGTCTCAACTCTAATTTCTTATATTTTTTTTTGTACAAATGTTGATTATCACCGTTAATGTGTATCACATATTGCTTATAGGTTTCTGCATTCATTTCCAAAGCTGTTTTCCACAAAAAAATATGTATTTTTATTCATGCGTTATGACTTCTTTTAATAGTCAATTTCCAACATGTATTTACAATTAAAATTACTAGTAAATTACATAATATCTTCACAGCATTTATAGTCTCCAGTTTTCAATTCAATGCTAGCTTATCTTTAAACATGCAGTTGTGGTGATGCCTAATGTAGCATGTCATATTTAGCAGGTTTCAATAACTCAGAAAATAAGAGTTATTGTTAGTACTACAAATTACTAGTGCTTATAATGCTAATCTGAAAAGCTGTATGTTTTATACTTGATGATAATTATAGGATATTCAGATTTGCGTATTGCTATGAAATGTCAACAAAAATGAAAAATAAATACATTAACCGCCCTTTCCATTTTTTGACACACGCAAATAATCTGTTGTAGTATATGGCTATTAATATGCAAATAAATGGTTTTATAAGCTATCATTAGCCAGCCTTTTATCGGTTGTCTTAGAAATACTGACATGTTTTACATGAAGGTATTTAAAAAAAGAGCAAAAAAAAAGTGTGCATTTGTTTAAAAACACCTAGTGGCTGATTTACTAAAAGCAAATATACTGTGCACTTTGCAAGCACAGTTGCACTAATTTTCCCCAGAGCTTAGTAAATGGGGTAAAGCTCTGCTGATTTCCATCATCCAATCATGTACAAGAAAAAAAATTTATTCTTTTACTTGCCCTTGAACCTGACTAGATATTCTTTACAAAGTAAAGATTTACTACATTTACATTTTACTAAGGAAAATTAGTGCAACTTCACTTTACTTTAGAAAATCCTCCATAGGGGTGGATTTACTAAAGGCAAATAGAAAGCACTTTGGAAGTGCTGTTGCAGTTATTTTCCCAACAGCATAGTGAGTGTGGTGAAGCTTCACTTTGTAAAGAACACCCAATCAGGAGCAAGAAAAATTAAAAAAAAAACATTATTACTTACACATGATTGGATGATGGAAATCAACAGAACATTCCCACTTTCTTAAGCTCTGGGGAAAATTAAGCAAATAGACTGCACTTTGCAGCGCAGTTGCATCATTTTTCCAGAGCTTAGTGAATGTGGTAAAATTCTGCCGATTTTCATCATCCAATCATGTGCAAGCAATAATTTTTTTTCTATTTTCCTTGCACCTGATTGGGTATTCTTTACAAAGTGAAGTTTCACCACATTCACTAAGCTATGGGAAAATGAGCGCAACTGCACTTGCAAAATGCACAGTCTATTTGCCTTTAGTAAATCCACCCTTTTGTGTTTTTTTGTTTTTGCACTTTGCGCTGAAGGCGTTTGTTAACTCCACAAAAAAAATGGATCCCGCTTCTTTAAAGCATGTTATACAGCACAGTGCTTGTCCTGTGTCATTTGGCCCCCTGTAACACCTAAAAAACCTGGCTGATCCTGCCAGTTTCTCCCCACCCCTCTTTAAATTGACCACGGTGTATCATGGCTGCTGAGACCACACACCGTGGTCAGTTTACATGCCTCTGTATCATCAGCCTGCTATCTGCTCTCCTTTCTACTCCTGTGTCCCCCTCCCCCTCCCCTCTATGTCTGTGTGTGAGCTGCCCCTCCCCCCTCCTGCTGCTCTCATAACACTAACCTGTATACACCATCAGCACTGCCTCCTATTGCAGTGTCCCCCTCTGTGAATGATTTCTAAATATAAATGCTTCAAATACCTAATTTAAGAGCAGAGATTGTGATCACATGACCAGCCAGCTCTCTCCTCCTCTCCTCCTCCCCTCCAGATTGACATTAGTAGAGGAATCTCAGCCCTTCCCGCTGCATCTCTCAGAGGAGGAAAGGAGAAAGCTGGCTGGTCATGTGATTGCAATCTCGGCAGTGAAATTAGGTATGTGCAGCATTTATTTTTATAAATCACACAGAGAGGGATACTACAATAGGAGGCAATGCTGATGGTGTATACGGGTTAGAGTGGCTTAACCATTTGAAGTACTTTTTACAATTTTGGTAGAAGGTTGTTACCTTATTCATTTAGGTTTATTTATTCATTTATTTATTGGAGTGCAACACTTTATTGCTTTTTATACCATATGTAGCGCTGCCAAGTTTTAATATTTATTTGATCAATGTACTTTTGTATAAATTTGTGGTATCTGCTAAAATTGCCCCCGATGATGTCAGTTATGATGACACACGTTGGGTTAAGCTAACGCACGTCATAAAAAAAACACATATACGAGAGTCAAAGGAGCTGCACATCCCAAAAAAATGAAAACATGGAAAGATTCCCCACAGGGTTTTTAGCAGCAAAGTAAACAAAATGTATAAAACACAAAAAAAAAGTATACTGCGCTACCACTAGATAATATACCCCCTAAAAAGCAGCAGTTAAACAGTGAGATGTGCACCAAAATACAAAACAGAAAAAAGAAATAACCGCGCTAAATATTAGTGAGACATGTGAAGTAATCTTGAAAACTTCTGTTAGAAAATACATGTGTGTGTGTAGAACATTGCAATGATCAAAGAAATATACATACGTCCATACATATATCTATATATCAAAAAGTAATGTCCATGTGTAGTAAATGGGAATCCTTATATAAAACGATTAACCAAAATCAGTCCAATAGAGGAACCTTTGAGTAGACACAACCAAACTCGGTGGTAAAGATGAGAGAGACACCACACTCAGTGATCTGCCACCACACAAATATTGCGCTTACCACAAGGCAAGCAGAAAACAGCCTATATTCCGTCCTGGTATGGGAAATCCAGCTGGTGTACTTTGACTACATACAGCATGGCTAGGAGGATATGGCAAGGACCCCAGACTTCCGTCTTACAGGCATGTAAATAAAAAGAAACTAGCCATAGTGTAATACTGGCAAGATGGTTTAATAGAAGAAGGTGGAAAACTTACATAAGTAAATTAAAATACAGCAAGAGAGAAACCCTTGAGTAGATACAGCCAAACTCAGCGGTGAGGATGAGAGAGACACCACACTCAGTGATCCGCCACCACACAAATATTGCGCTTACCGAAAGGCAAGCAAAAACAGCCTTTATTTCGTCTACAATAGGTGAACAAAGTCAAATAGATATGTTATACCTTTAGTGTTAGAGATTTAGTGCAAGATACCAAGCTTGGCAAGGATACAGTATATGCGCTCATATGCAAAATTCAAGATTGAGTGTTGGAAAGCCGATCTGTATGAACAAAATTAGTGCAAAAATGTGAATGATAGCTAATGGGGTATCCATCCCGCCAGTGTATCCAAGACGGCACTTACTGTTCTGCCTTCCTCTCATGATATGGGCGTTATTAGTCCTCTAGGGATCACGTCAAGATCCACTGGAGGTAAGTGGCTATTAAATACCCTCTGATCATTAATGATTGGAGCATAGCAGGTGTGGTCCCCCCTTCCTCCCATCCCCACCATGATTGTCCCCGCCGCCATTAGAGGCATCAACGTGGCCCCCTTGATGTTACAGAAGGCCTAGGCCCTGGCATCCGCCATCGTCCTTGCTGCAAATGCATGATGCCAGTACGTCAGGTGCATGCGCAGCAAAAAGCCACGCACGCACGTACATCCAAAGCATGTCCGACGGCGATCACGGGACGCCACCGGTACGGTGCAGGCTCCCCCCCAGTGACCAAATGCTCAACTATGGGGACACATTGGGGAGAATCATGAAGAGTCATGTCTCCCCACCGTGCCAGGAAGCCGAGCGGAGAAGGAGGTGAGACCTAAATGGCTTGTCACAGGAATCTGTTGAAATACAAACAAAATATACAACAGTTATACAAAAACATTTTAAATGGTATTTCAATCTTATATCGTTAGTTTATTCACATTCGGCAAAAGAGAAGTAATTGTGATTGAGAATGTAATCCAATCCATTCAAAATTAAATCATTAAGCACTCTATCATATATGGAACCCTGTTGTAATACCTTCTGTACAGCTAATAATCCTTTCCCGTGTGGGATTGAGCTGTACAGGGCCTCAACATCAATAGTGACCAATATGGAATCTTCAGATAATGTTAGTTGATTGATTGTCTGTAAGAACTGAATTGTATCTTTCTTCTCCAATATTTGTATTCAGAAAATTTTTAACAAGTACAATATCGACATTTACCATCTTAATGGTACAGGTGACAAATCGGTTATGAGTCGGTTACATCACAAATTACCTTGTATTTATGTCAGGTTTTGTGTATCCTTGTCCTTATTTTAGGTTTATATAGTAAGGTTGGTTGTCGGGGTCTGCGGGCAGGGGCTTATCGGAATCTGGGATCCCCTTTAATAAGAGGGCCCTCAGATCCCGGCCCCCCACCCTATGTGAATGAGTATGTGGTACATCGTAGCCCTACTCATTCACCTGGAAAAAAAAAGTGTCAAAAATAAAACACACTACATAGGTTTTTAAAGTAATTTATTAGGCAGCTCCGGGGGTCTCTTCCGACTTCGGGGGTCTCTTCAGACTTCTCCGCTCTCTCTTCCCTATCTTCTGCTCTTTTGTCCGCTCTTTTGCTAGCTCTTGCCCGGTCTCCTCTGTTGTGACGTCACCGTCCCATCATGCCCCGGGCGGTGACGTCATAAGGGGCAGGATCACCGGATGACATCACCTGGTGACCACGCCCCATGCCAATATAAATCGTTGAGCACCGCGCACACGGCATTACAGCGCGAGAGCTGCCTAATAAATTGTAGTGTGTTTTATTTTTGACACTTTTTTCCAGGTGAATGAGTAGGGGTACGATGTACCCCATACTCATTCACATAGGGTGGGAAGCCAGGATCTGAGGGCCCCCTTGTTAAACGGGATCCCAGATTCCGATAAGCCCCCGCCCGCAGACCCCGACAACCAACAGGCAGGATTGTCGGGAAGAAGCCCTTGTCCTTATCAACATGGGGACAAGGTGCTTTGGGGTGGGGGGGTGCAGAGCCCGCCGCCCCAAAGCACCTACCCCCCATGTTGAGGGCATGCAGCCTGGTACGGTTCAGGAGGGGGGGCGCTCGCTCTTCCCCACCCCCCTTCCAGACCAACCAGGCTGCGTGCTCGGATAAGGGTCTGGTATGGATTTTGGGGGGACACTCACGCCGTTTTTCAGCATAGGATAGGGGGTTTCCCTTAAAATCCATACCAGACCGAAGGGCCTGGTATCGTCTGAGGGGGGAACCCCTGCCAATTTCTTTTTAATTTTGGCAGTGTTCCCCTTCATCCTCAGCACACAAGTCGCACCGCAAGTCAGATCTTGATGATCCAACTTCTGGTGCGACTTCTATTCAAATCAATGGGCTTCCATAGGGAACAATTGATTTTGAACAGAGGCAGAGAAAGGCGGGTGAAAGCTAGCGCCACTAAATATGCATTGACGGCAATGTAAAAAAAGCTGATAATCTGACGTTCAGAACAACCTTTTTGAGCGTCCTGTGTGCATGGAGCCTAAACCTGCATGCATGGAAAGATATCCCCTGTATTTGCATGTGCCAACGTTATTCGCACATGCACACTGAAGCAAACTAAAGCAATTGCACGTATGTGCCGTTGCTTCAGTTAGACTGTGCCATTACCGACGGTTCCCGTGGGCATGTGTGGGAGTGACATCATCGCGACTCCAGCCAATCACAGCATCAGAGCCCGCTATACCCAGGAGTAACTCTGGGAGCGATGTCGGCCGCTGGAGCAGTGAATGAGGACTGCTGCGGGGGCTTCGATCTCAGGTAAGTAATTCATAATGAGCTAGTATGCTATGCATACTAGCTCATTATGCCTTTGTCATGCAGGTTTTTTTTTAGGGTTTACAACCACTTTAACCACTTGCCGACCAGCCGCCGCAGTTGTACTGTGGCAGAATGGCATGGCTGGGCAAAACTACGTTATGTAACGTTGCTTCGCCCTGTGGCCACCATGGGACGCACGATCACCGTCGGGCTCCCGCAATCGCGGCTGACACACGGAGGATCGGGATCTGTGTGTGTAAACACACAGTTTTCGGTTCTCTGAGGGGAGAACAGACAGATCGTCTGTTCATACACAGTATGAACAGCGATCTGTCATCTCCCTTAAACAGTCCCCTCCACCCTTCAGTTAGAACACACAATAGGAAACACATTAACCCCTTGATCGCCCCCTAATGTTAACCCCTTCACTGCCAGTGATATTTTTACAGTAATCAATGCATTTTTATAGCATTGATCGCTGTATTAATGCCAATGGTCCCAAAAATGTGTCAAAATTGTCTGATGTGTTCGCCATAATGTTGCAGTCCTGATAAAAATCGCAAATCACCACCATTACTAGTAAAAAATTAATCAATAATAAAAATGCCATAAAACTATCCCTCATTTTGTAGACGCTATAACTTTTGCAGAAACCAATCAATATACGCTTATTGCGATTTTTTTTTACCAAAAATATGTAAAAGAATACATATCGGCCTAAAATGAGGAAAAAAAAATTGTTTTTTTTTATATATATTTTGGGGGATATTTATTATAGCAAAAAGTAAAAAATAATGCGTTTTTTTTTTCAAAATTGTCACCAAAAGAAAGCTCTATTTGTGGGAAAAAAAGGACGTCAATTTTGTTTGGGTGCAACGTCGCATGACCGCACAATTGTCAGTTAAAGCGACGCAGTGCCAAATCGCAAAAGGTGCTCTGGTCAGGAAGGGGGTAAAATCTTCTGGGGCTGAAGTGGTTAAAGAAAGAAGTCCACAAGGTGGCATGCATATCATTGGATATGACTTGTAGTGATCCAGAACATTTTAGAAAGTGTCTGAATCCCTTGAGTTCAACTTTAAAGTGCCCGTTCAGTTTACTCAGTGACTAGATTAAAGCTGGCCACACACCTATAGATTATCTGCAGATTTTCTATGGTTAGATGGAAAAAGTGGGAGATTCCTCCATCCACACAGTTTAGCGAACATGGAGAAATCTGTTGCACTTTTTCCAACTAACCATAGAAAATCTGCAGATAATCTATAGGTGTATGGCCAGCTTTAATCTACAAAATACTTTCAGGCTTGTCATATGTCAATCATGGTAAATTTGGCCTAAAAATTATAATAATTATAACAGTTTATCTATATACATCTGGTATTCTGCTGGATTTCAAATCAGTAATTTCACATTCTCATAATGTCTCTTAAAAGGCTGCATGCAGTGAGCATAGGAATGTTAAGCAATTCAAATAAATAACATACTGGACTCATTTAAAACCATGCTGCCTGTTGGGACAGTCATTTTGTATATATAGCAAACAGCCGTGCAATCCATTATTTTTAGTAAGCATTCCATATAATTCTAACTGACATGTTAAGTCGATTTGTCAGTTCAAGCTGAGTATGTCTCTTGAAGTTAAAGTTACTTGACATTTGCCAAACACCTGCAGTGCTTTATTATTAGTGTAGTCATAAGTGGTTCTTTAAAAGCTAATACGGTACTAAGGCAATTTATTATCACGTCATATAAGACAAAATTGAAATAATTCACAATAATCGTTTTTTCAAACCATACTGCCATAAAATACAATTTTCTTAATAGCTTATGTCACTTAACTATACTTTATGCTGTTGTTAGCTTAGACATCCTCTATCCTTAACCTACTTCTTAAATACAAAGTGTAGGTTTTTTTTTTGATAAAGTTTATGGACTAGAAAGTGCTAAAACTTCTCAGTTTTTTATTTTTTATTTAGAGGTCAGTGTTCCATTAGGGAGACTACCCTTTCCTTCTTGTTCTGAACACAACATAAAGCGATTTCAACCAAATGAGGGGAATTTCCCACTTAGTTGTCACTGAAACAGGTGCCCCCATAGGAAGATTAACCCTTTCCTCTTGTTCTGGTGAAACTGTAACATTTAATACATTTTAGATTGTCCACTACTTTCTGTCTCAGGGACAAAAAACTTGACAGGAGGTCTAACCCTTCTAATCCTAAAACATGTTTTATATACTGAATATATGTGTTAATATTGTAAAAGTGCAATGCCATGTCAAGAGTTATGTGTCACCCAGGATTCTCAACTAGGCAGGTTGAGGGGCTCCAGGGTGCTTGTTTCATACAGAGGAAACAGTTTTTTCATTTCCTTTAGTGGTTAGTAAAACCTGTTTTGGGACCTGAAGCCCGGAGATTTCAGATTTGTGAGGCAGAAATCTCCAATCCTGGAGGCAACCGGAACACTGATTGTGAATGTGTTCACACCTATTATAGTCTGGGACCTGACAATAGATTGGGGCTCCACCCTTCTGAGGAGTACATGTGGTTGCAAGGGAGCAGCCAGAGACATGCATGTCTGCAGGGTGCAGATGGTGACAAAGTGGCAAGACAGTAAGCCATGAGAGAGCCGAGTCTAAGCAACTGTGAGTGTTGGTCTGTGGGATCAGACTTAAGGCCTAGGCTTGAGGTAGACATGTGCGGTTCATTTTGTACGAATCAAAAATTCGTACGAATCAAAAATTCGTACGAATTTCCGAAAATTCGTTCATTCGGAAGCATCCGAAATACGAATTTCTATGCTTCTATGCTATGTGGGGAATGACCACAACATACAGAGATATACAATGTAATCCTGACATATAATCACACACATAGGTTGGATGAACTTGTGGCTTTTTTCAACCTCACCTACTATGTAACTATGCTTCCGAATTGTATAAGAAATACGAAATTTTGTTGACAAATTTCGGATCCAAATTCGAAACGTGACTGGTGTTTTGTTGACCAATCAGAGGTTTTCTTCTGCTGCTGAGTAAGAGTTGGGAAAATTACCTTTTTTATTATGGGAGTGGGAGACTGATACTGGTAGTCGATGGGAGATTCAGAATCGGACAAAATAAGAATGCTCCTTAACCACTTGACGACCGCCTCACGCCGATGTACGTCGGCAAGGTGGCACGGACAGGCAAAATCACGTACATGTAAGTGATTTGCCTTCCGCGGGTGGGGGGTCCGATCGGACCCCCCCCGGTGCCCGAGGCGGTCGTCTTTTGTCCCACGGCGATCGGAGGTAAGGGGGAGGCCATCCGTTCGTGGCCCCCCCCTCGCGATCGCCGCCGGCCAATCGAATCATTCCTTTGCTGCTGTATGCTAAACAGCAGCAAAGGAAATGATGTCATCTCTCCTCGGCTCAGTAATTTCCGTTCCGGCCCGAGGAGAGAAGACAGGTATGTGAGTGCACAACACTACACACACACAGTAGAACATGCCAGGCACACTAAACACCCCGATCCCCCCCCCCCGATCGCCCCCCGATCCTCCCCCCCACCCCCCCACCCCTGTCACAAACTGACACCAGCAGTTTTATTTTTATTTTTTTTTCTGATTACTGCATTGGTGTCAGTTTGTGACAGTTACAGTGTTGGGACAGTGAGTATTATCCCCCTGTAGGTCTAGGATACCCCCCTAACCCCCCCTAATAAAGTTTTAACCCCTTGATCACCCCCTGTCACCAGTGTCACTAAGCAATCATTTTTCTGATCGCTGTATTAGTGTCGCTGGTGACGCTAGTTAGGGACGTAAATATTGAGGTTTGCCGTCAGCGTTTTATAGCGTCAGGGACACCCATATACTACCTAATAAATGTTTTAACCCCTTGATGGCCCCCTAGTTAACCCTTTCACCACTGATCACCGTATAAGTGTTACGGGTGACGCTGGTTAGTTCGTTTATTTTTTATAGTGTCAGGGCACCCGCCGTTTATTACCGAATAAAGGTTTAGCCCCCTGATCGCCCGGCGGTTATATGCCTCGCCCCAGGCAGCGTCAGATTAGCGCCAGTACCGCTAACACCCACGCACGCAGCATACGCCTCCCTTAGTGGTATAGTATCTGAACGGATCAATATCTGATCCGATCAGATCTATACTAGCCTCCCCAGCAGTTTAGGGTTCCCAAAAACGCAGTGTTAGCGGGATCAGCCCAGATACCTGCTAGCACCTGCGTTTTGCCCCTCCGCCCAGCCCACCCAAGTGCAGTATTGATCGATCACTGTCACTTACAAAACACTAAACGCATAACTGCAGCGTTCGCAGAGTCAAGCCTGATCCCTACGATCGCTAACAGTTTTTTTGGTAGTATTTTGGTGAACTGGCAAGCACCAGCCCCAGGCAGCGTCAGGTTAGCGCCAGTACCGCTAACACCCACACACGCACCGTACACCTCCCTTAGTGGTATAGTATCTGATCGGATCAATATCTGATCCGATTAGATCTATACTAGCGTCCCCAGCAGTTTAGGGTTCCCAAAAACGCAGTGTTAGCAGGATCAGCCCAGCTACCTGCTAGCACCTGCGTTTTGCCCCTCCGCCCGGCCCAGCGCACCCAAGTGCAGTATCGATCGATCACTGTCACTTACAAAAGACTAAACGCATAACTGCAGCGTTCGCAGAGTCAGGCCTGATCCCTGCGATCGCTAACAGTTTTTTTTGTAGCGTTTTGGTGAACTGGCAAGCACCAGTGGCCTAGTACACCCCGGTCGTAGTCAAACCAGCACTGCAGTAACACGTGGTGACGTGGCGAGTCCCATAAGTGCAGTTCAAGCTGGTGAGGTGGCAAGCACAAGTAGTGTCCCGCTGCCACCAAAAAGACAAACACAGGCCCGTCATGCCCATAATGCCCTTCCTGCTGCATTCGCCAATCCTAATTGGGAACCCACCACTTCTGCAGCGCCCGTACTTCCCCCATTCACATCCCCAACCAAATGCAGTCGGCTGCATGAGAGGCATTTTCTTTATGTCCTCCCGAGTACCCCTACCCAACAAACCCCCCCAAAAAGATGTCGTGTCTGCAGCTAGCGCGGATATAGGCGTGACACCCGCTATTATTGTCCCTCCTGTCCTGACAATCCTGGTCTTTGCATTGGTGAATGTTTTGAATGCTACCATGCACTAGTTGAGTATTAGCGTAGGGTACAGCATTCCACAGACTAGGCACACTTTCACAGGGTCTCCCAAGATGCCATCGCATTTTGAGAGACCCGAACCTGGAATCGGTTACAGTTATAAAAGTTGGTTACAAAAAAAGTTTAAAAAAAAAAAAATATATAACATAAAAAGAAATAGTTGTCGTTTTATTGTTCCCTCTCTCTCTATTCTCTCTATTGTTCTGCTCTTTTTTACTGTATTCTATTCTGCAATGTTTTATTGTTATTATGTTTTATCATGTTTGCTTTTCAGGTATGCAATTTTTTATACTTTACCATTTACTGTGCTTTATTGTTAACCATTTTTTTGTCTTCAGGTACGCCATTCACAACTTTGAGTGGTTATACCAGAATGATGCCTGCAGGTTTAGGTATCATCTTGGTATCATTCTTTTCAGCCAGCGGTCGGCTTTCATGTAAAAGCAATCCTAGCGGCTAATTAGCCTCTAGATTGCTTTTACAAGCCGTGGGAGGGAATGCCCCCCCCACCGTCTTCCGTGTTTTTCTCTGGCTCTCCTGTCTCAACAGGGAACCTGAAAATGCAGCCGGTGATTCAGCCAGCTGACCATAGAGCTGATCAGAGACCAGAGTGGCTCCAAACATCTCTATGGCCTAAGAAACCGGAAGCTACGAGCATTTTATGACTTAGATTTCGCCGGATGTAAATAGCGCCATTGGGAAATTGGGGAAGCATTTTATCACACCGATCTTGGAGTGGTCAGATGTTTTGAGGGCAGAGGAGAGATCTAGGGTCTAATAGACTCGAATTTTTTCAAAAAAGAGTACCTGTCACTACCTATTGCTATCAAAGGGGATATTTACATTCCCCAAGGTAACAATAAAAATGATTAGGCATATGGAAAAATACAGCGCATGTACAAATGAATATAGGTCTTTAAAATGGTGAAACAGTCAAGAAATAACTAATTGACCACAGGTGCCTTGAAACACAAACGTCCATAGATGGATGTAAATGTCCAACCGCACAGGAGGTATAAGTACTCCAAAAAGGGGTGGTGATGGTCTGATGGTTGTCAGAAAACACCTAGCATCATACAGCGACTTTCCCAACCGAGAAACCGGGTCCCAATGGGTCATTCAGAGAAAGTGCAAAAAAGCCTCTTACCAGATCCTGTGGATTCCCATGTCAGCGACAGGGAATCGCATGCGCAGTTTGTCACAAATGACGTGGAATGGGAGCTCAGGAATCGCCAATCTCTTGGATTGTGGTCTGTATGGATCTCGGCCGGCAACCGGATGGGTCCTCACAACGAACCGTCCTCACACCGAACCGTCCCAGCGTGCATCAGAAGTTTCACAAACGGTCCCCCGAAAGGAGCAGTTGGAGGGACTGGATCTCATGCGGTAAATGTGGAAACAAAAAGAATGTGCCTCCACATGGTGCAGATAAAAAAAGGGTGTTTTTATTGACAAAAACGACCATACACAAATAAAAGCGTGATCACGGTGGATAAAAACAAATGGGCAACAAAGAGAGTGGTGTATGTACCCGAGGCGTTTCGACCTAGGGGTCTTCAACAGGGGCATAGGGGCAATAAAAATGATTAAAAAAAAAAAAATGAAAGGAACAGTTTAAAAATAAGATAAAAAAGCAAAAAAATAATAAAGAAAAAAAAAAAAAAAAGCACCCCTGTCGCCCCCTGCTCTCGCGCTAAGGCGAACGCAAGCGGCGGTCTGTCGTCAAATGTAAACAGCAATTGCACCATGCATGTGAGGTATCACCGCGAAGGTCAGATCGAGGGCAGTAATTTTTGCAGTGGACCTCCTCTGTAAATCTAAAGTGGTAACCTGTAAAGGCTTTTAAAGGCTTTTAAAAATGTATTTATTTTGTTGCCACTGCACGTTTGTGCGCAATTGTAAAGCATGTCATGTTTGGTATCCATGTACTCGGCCTAAGATCCTCTTTTTTATTTCATCAAACATTTAGGCAATATAGTGTGTTTTAGTGCATTAAAATTTAAAAAAGTGTGTTTTTTCCCCAAAAAATGCGTTTGAAAAATCGCTGCGCAAATACTGTGTGAAAAAAAAAATGAAACACCCACCATTTTAATCTGTAGGGCATTTGCTTTAAAAAAATATATAATGTTTGGGGGTTCAAAGTAATTTTCTTGCAAAAAAAAAAATAACTTTTTCATGTAAACAATAAGTGTCAGAAAGGGCTTTGTCTTCAAGTGGTTAGAAGAGTGGGTGATGTGTGACATAAGCTTCTAAATGTTGTGCATAAAATGCCAGGACAGTTCAAACCCCCCCCAAATGACCCCATTTTGGAAAGTAGACACCCCAAGCTATTTGCTGAGAGGCATGTCGAGTCCATGGAATATTTTATATTGCGACACAAGTTGCGGGAAAGAGACAAATTTTTTTTTTTCACAAAATTGTCACTAAATGATATATTGCTCAAACATGCCATGGGAATATGTGAAATTACACCCCAAAATACATTCTGCTGCTTCTCCTGAGTATACCACATGTGTGAGACTTTTTGGGAGCCTAGCCGCGCACGGGACCCCGAAAACCAAGCACCGCCTTCAGGCTTTCTAAGGGCGTGAATTTTTGATTTCACTCTTCACTGCCTATCACAGTTTCGGATACCATGGAATGCCCAGGTGGCACAAAACCCCCCCAAATGACCCCATTTTGGAAAGTAGACACCCCAAGCTATTTGCTGAGAGGTATAGTGAGTATTTTGCAGACCTCACTTTTTGTCACGAAGTTTTGAAAATTGAAAAAAGAAAAAAAAAAAGTTTTTTCTTGTCTTTCTTCATTTTCAAAAACAAATAAGAGCTGCAAAATACTCACCATGCCTCTCAGCAAATAGCTTGGGGTGTCTACTTTCCAAAATGGGGTCATTTGGGGGGGGGGGTTTGTGCCACCTGGGCATTCCATGGCCTCTGAAACTGTGATAGGCAGTGAAGAGTGAAATCAAAAATTTTCACCCTTAGAAATCCTGAAGGCGGTGATTGGTTTTCGGGGCCCCGTACGCGACTAGGCTCCCAAAAAGTCCCACACATGTGGTATCCCCATACTCAGGAGAAGCAGCTAAATGTATTTTGGGGTGCAATTCCACATATGCCCATGGCCTGTGTGAGCAATATATCATTTAGTGACAACTTTGTGCAAAAAAAAAAAATGTGTCACTTTCCCGCAACTTGTGTCAAAATATAAAATATTCCATGGACTCAATATGCCTCTCAGCAAATAGCTTGGGGTGTCTATTTTCCAAAATGGGGTCATTTGGGGGGGTTTGTGCCACCTGGGCATTCCATGGCCTCCGAAACTGTGATAGGCAGTGAAGAGTGAAATCATAAATTTACACCCTTAGAAATCCTGAAGGCGGTGATTGGTTTTCGGGGCCCCATACGCGGCTAGGCTCCCAAAAAGTCCCACACATGTGGTATCCCCATACTCAGGAGAAGCAGCAGAATGTATTTTGGGGTGCAATTCCACATAGGCCCATGGTCTGTGTGAGCAATATATCATTTAGTGACAACTTTTTGTAAATATTTTTTTTTTTTGTCATTTTTCAATCACTTGGGACAAAAAAAATAAATATTCAATGGGTTCAACATGCCTCTCAGCAATTTCCTTGGGGTGTCTACTTTCCAAAATGGGGTCATTTGGGGGGGTTTTGTACTGCCCTGCCATTTTAGCACCTCAAGAAATGACATAGGCAGTCATAAACTAAAAGCTGTGTAAATTACAGAAAATGTACCCTAGTTTGTAGACGCTATAACTTTTGCGCAAACCAATAAATATACGCTTATTGACATTTTTTTTACCAAAGACATGTGGCCGAATACATTTTGGCCTAAATGTATGACTAAAATTGAGTTTATTGGATTTTTTTATAACAAAAAGTAGAAAATATCATTTTTTTTCAAAATTTTCGGTCTTTTTCCGTTTTTAGCGCAAAAAATAAAAACCACAGAGGTGATCAAATACCATCAAAAGAAACCTCTATTTGTGGGAAGAAAAGGACGCAAATTTCGTTTGGGTACAGCATTGCATGACCGCGCAATTAGCAGTTAAAGCGACGCAGTGCCAAATTGGAAAAAGACCTCTGGTCCTTAGGCAGCATAATGGTCCGGGGCTCAAGTGGTTAATATCGTTTCATTATTGTCATAATATTTGTTTTTATTCGTTATGATGAAGTTAAAAACCCAGGAAGTCAGCACAGCACAGGGATGGTGGGAGCCCCTCATAATGAGCACAGCAGAGGTAAAGCCCCAGGTGGAAGTCAGTACAGCACAGAGATGGTGGGAGCCCCTCATAATGAGCACAGCAAAGGTACAGCCCCAGGAGGAAGTCAGCACAGTACAGGGATGGTGGGAGACCCTCATAATGAGCACAGCAGGGGTACAACCCCAGGAAGAAGTCAGTACAGCACAGGGATGGTGAGAGCCCCTCATAATGAGCACAGCACAGGGATGATGGGAGCCCCTCATAATGAGCACAGCAGGGGTACAGCCCCAGGAGGAAGTCAGCACAGTACAGAGATGGTGGGAGACCCTCATAATGAGTACAGCAGGGGTACAGCCCCAGGATGAAGTCAGCACAGGGATGGTGGGAGCCCCTCATAATGAGCACAGAAGGGGTACAGCCCCAGGAGGAAGTCAGCACAGCACAGGGATGGTGGGAGCCCCTCATAATGAGCACAGTGCAGGGATGGTGGGAGCCACTCATAATGAGCACAGCACGGGTACAGCCCCAGGAGGAAGTCAGCACAGGGATGGTGGGAGCCCCTCATAATGAGCACAGCAGGGGTACAAACCCAGGAAGTCAGCACAGCACAGGGATGGTGGGAGCCCCTCATAATGAGCACAGCAGGGGTACAGCCCCAGGAGGAAGTCAGCACAGCACAGGAATGGTGGGAGACCCTCATAATGAGTCGAGGACTGCCATATTGAGAAAGGTATTTTTTGCTTTTTAAATTCATCATAACAAACGTTCATAATTGTTACGAAAAGTTAACGAACCTAACGAAAATTCATATTTCGTACGAAATTACGAATTAACGGCTAATACAAAACGGAACGGAGCGAAACTAAACAAATTTTTTGACAACACACATGTCTAGTTTGAGGCCTGAAGCAGTCATGTGGCAAAAGTGAGCCAGAAGGCTGAAGTAATTTGTTTTGACATTTTCAATTATGGTGGAAAGCCCTGTAAGGGCTATTGATTCTGTGCAAACGTTTTCTTTCGTTTTAATAAATGTTGGCCAAGTAATATATACCGTAAGTATTTAATTATTTGTTCCTTTATTGGTATAAAGGCCAGTTGGGGTATGACGTCACAGTTCTCTCACTCAGGCAGATGGCGTTTGTTCATGCCATGCATGTTTGTCATGGTTGTAACTAGGGTTGAGATTTGAGTTTGAGTTGAGATAGAGTTTGGCCTGAACTTTACATGATTGCACTTTGAGAAAATTGGTAACTATTGAGTTTGTTCACTGCTGAGCCAAATACTAATCACCAAAAATGCAGTTAATGAACTGTGAATTGTGGTCATATGTCATAGGATGTCCAATAATGATGGTTTGCAAACATACCAGACCCCCTATAAAACTCAACTCATTGTCAAGGATCCTCTTCCACTTTAGCTGTTGGCTGGCCATAGTTTCTGGTAGCAATGCGCATGGAGCATCTGAGCATCTTCCCGGGTCTGGTTGTAGTTGTGTGACCTGTGTAGTTTGCGTGAACGTTTGCTGGGCAAGCCTGGAAAAAGATCTAACTAGTTAACTATTGTCATGGTCCCCTTAGAGGTTGTCTTCAGGTGCATGCAGTAGGCGTAGCCCCACATTGGTACCTCCTCCATGTTCCCCCTCCTCATCGGGTGTCAAGCGTGGGTCACATAAGAGGCATACCCCAAGGTGGGTTCTTCTGGGCTATGCTGGGCACCTTGGATAGGGTCACTATCTTACACGTGAGGTACCTTTACTTGAACAGATGACTGAACTCTAGTTAACTGTCCTCATGTTAATGTACACCACTACTATCACTGTTGCATTTAGGACAGACATGCAGAGCCGATGCCCTCTCCACCTGTACAGCGTATCTCCACCACCTTACGCCCAGTAACAGAATGGGGTCCTGTTGTGCACCTAGTGTGGACTCCATGCAAGCATTCATTTAATTCTTCCTCTTCTGCACCTGGGCACAGGCTGAGGACCTCTGCGGTGCCGATCTGCTCCTATTGCTATGGGAGATGGACCACTTACTGAGAGAGCGCTGACAACAACTCACTCCTAAAAGAGGCTGTCCCACCTACCACAGGCACACACTTACGACAGGCTGCTTGTTAAACCTTCGTTACCCTTGTTAACCACTTGTGTTTTCATGCTCCAATGTGCTGTAACTGACCTGAGCTGAAGACTGTGTGCCAGCGCCGGAGGATGCAAGCTAAGATTTTAGCAGGTTTTAACATATCTACCATTCAAATATTCCTTGCAATCATCATTTCACTCTTACCGCTGACCATCTGTATCCTTGGTTGC
Source organism: Lithobates clamitans (assembly GCA_037952925.1). Classification (NCBI taxonomy): domain Eukaryota; kingdom Metazoa; phylum Chordata; class Amphibia; order Anura; family Ranidae; genus Lithobates; species Lithobates clamitans. Next base: position 697,287 of record JBBGZY010000380.1, on the reverse strand, counting down.
AGCTTTAACTAATCTTCGGCCTTCTCCTTACTGCTCCCTGTGGTTGCAAATTAAGCCCCCCTGCTGTCACGCTTTGTTGTGTCTGTGTATACCGGTTCTGACGAGATTTTGTAGGGTCAACTTTAGGGAATTACTAAAAGTATTGGATGACTCACTAAACAGTTGCATATCCCTTGAAAAAGCGACAATGCGAAACATGTCGGGCTAGTATGCAACAACTACCACCTGTGAATCTGTAGTGTATATTTCTCTTTGTTATTCCCTACTTTGACTTCCTTGTTTTAACTTTAACTTCAAAAGGAATATGTCTGTTACCCTATATAATAAAAAAGAGAAAAGATATACAGCTTTTACGTATGTTTAACTTACTTGCACCGTGAAAATCCCTCTCCTTTGTATGTCCATTTAAACTAAAATTTTGCTTAGGGATGTGGTGCCTATTTATAAGGGTGTTTTTCCCATATTCGGAACCAAAACCTCAAACAAGACTGTGTGCCAGTTACTTGCATTGAACTTCTTTAGTAACTTCAGACTATGCAAAAACACATTTGAAAAGCTTTCCTCAATAACTTGGGCATGACAATTAAACAAAGGCAACAGTCTTTCCCTTAACAAATCCATAACTCAGGCTTGTGGCTGCCCCAGCACACCTGCATAGCTACCAACTGTCCCTGATTTCGAGGGACTGTCCCTGATTTGGAGCAATGTCCCTTTTTCCCCCTCATTTTGTCCCTCATTTTGGCCTGATCTATATAGATGTATATAAAATGCACTTTTTATCTTTCAAAACGTGTTTCCCAGTGCTAAACCTTTCATCCAAATTCTAAATGTCTGCATTTGTATATTTTAAAAGCCAATATAAAGCAATAGTAGTGGTAAAAAAAAGCCCTTGTGGGTTTAATTAACCTTTTTTTGGTTAATTCTCCTTTGTGGCAGGAGGCGTGTCCTATGCCTACATATGTTTTCTAGTAGATGTCCCTCATTCCCATCTAAAAATGTTGGGAAGTATGCACCTGCACAGGAAAGAGTACATTTTTGGCAAAGTTCAAGGTGTCAGTGTCTAGGGTTTATTATCTTCAGGGCATTCTGCAGGTCCAGCAATACACCTATGCTGTGGAAGGTTCCTGAAGCCAGATGCTCTTTAGCAGGCACTTCCGACTCCTTTGCATGATACAGCAGGCTGACAGAACAAACTCCAGCAACAGCATTAGCAGTGGGAACAACAACGGCAGCAGTGTCTCTTGGGATCCAGACCCCTGTCTATTTTATAATGACGAAGAACCAGTGGGTCGGACCCAAGAAGCCTGCCAAGAAATACCTAGGAAAAATAATTAACTCTATTCCTCCTGGCTGGGGCAGCACTTAACTAGGCTAAAATAGGCAACCTACAAAATAAAATGGAAAATATAAGTGCAGCGCTATTAATCTATCATGTGAAATATCCAGAGATATCAAATTATATTCAAATAAATAAATCAATTAATAAATCAATATAATAATGTGTTCAATAAAAGTTCATATGCTGAAACTTTTCTGCATTGACTTATTGCGACTTCTCAAATTAGTGTGACTTCTCAATTCATATATCATCCACCACCGTGCAAATCGTGTCTTCAGCAGATAATGTGCACACCTTCACCAGCCGTTATAGCTGCTCACCTCATACATGAGTCAGACTCAAAACAATTCCTTTCTTTCTTTCAGCTATGGTCTCATCTTTTCCACATCCGACCAGCTACTCTGTATCGGAAAACAGATAAGGGGTAAGTACAGCGCTGCTACAGAGATGCTAAAAAATATAATACAGTAAGCGGCTAACACACCTCTAAGACAAAGAAGTAAAAAAATTCAACAAATATATATATAGTGTAGCGCTATGTGTATAGGTAGATCAAGGTGAGATGTTAAGATCGAGCCATCTAGCAATGGCCAGAAAACAAACAAAAAATTAAAAGGTGAAATTAAAAAAGAATTTAGTTGCACAAATGCAAATTCATAAATAGAGCATAATGGAATACACCTGTGAAAAAGTGAAAACACAAACAATAAAAATCAACCTTAAATAAAGTCCATGTAAATAAAATGTGTCCTTGATGGAAATCAAAAAAGGCCGCCACCAACAGTCTCTGAGGGTAAGTTGATGAGGACAGCAACAGGGTGTTACTGGTGGGTGAAATAGAGGAACACCAAATCCAATGTGACGTCTATGTATGTGTCAGAACCACCACCATAACATCTGAGGAGGCTTACCGGACGTAGAGGACTTGGAAAGACATACGTCTTACAAGTCACAAAGGGCTTGTTTAGCCACCGGGGCTAGCAGGGTGAAAACATCAGGTATCCAAAACTTCAATTATCCAAAACTTCAATAAGTAAGGAGGGAAGATCTGTAGGCAGCTTCAACCGTCCAGAGGTAGCAGCAAACCATCCGGATGTATAATTGGAACCATGAGAGAAAGAAGACTCACATGGCGTGATATCGTTTTAAAAGGCATGCATTTATTAAAACATTAAAAGAAAAGCACTCACATGGTATACGATCATAAACAGCTTAAATGATATCGGACGCGGTGATCATAGGAGGTCCACCCAACATGTTTCGGTTAATCAACCTTCATCTGGGGTGTGGACCCCCCTATTTCACCGCTATTTAAAGTAAAAATGACCCCCATTGGGAGTGTTGCAACCCAGGAAGTGACTTAATGATGTCACTTCCGGTATTCTAATTCATGTATAAAGACTATGTGTAATGTGTTTTTAAGCCGAAAATCATAGTCTATATAGCAATGATATCAGCATCAGGGTCACAAGTGATTGTAGACTTAAAGTTTGAAAATTTAAAAATTTAAAAGTTGAAAATTAGCTGGGATTGTGGCCGGGCGATCCGGAAGCGTTTAACATGGAGATCCAAGCCTCCTTTTCAACGCAGCCAGATACGATAGGACGGGGCGTCGTCTCGCTCCGCCCCCACTGGTCGGCTGGATATTAGGGATGTGCGCAGTAGCGGAAGAGAAAGTCCGCCGCCACACTAGAGTCCGCCCGCCGCCGCACCCAAGCCTCCTTTTCAACACAGCCAAATTCAATAGGACGGAGCGTCATCTCGCTCCGCCCCCACTGATCGGCTGAATACTGGGGATGTGCGCAGTAGCGGAAGAAGAAGTCCGCCACCACGCTAGAGTCCGCCCACCGCCGCCGCACCCAAGGTCCGCCCATATCTATGTTCATATTACTAAAACCAAGCCTCTCATTCACACCATATGAACTTCCTGTATAGGGAGCCGAATTGGACGGAGAAAAACCGGAAGTAGATCCCAGCAATCTGACAGTAATAGACAGTGTCAGCAAAGGTGGTGAAAAAGAAAGAAAAAGAAACCTATGTCATAGACCAAAAAATATATGTTTGGCGGAAGTCCAAAAAGGACTGGTGCAGTGTCGAGTGGGGACAAAAGTTTAATAGGGGCTGGTTAATAGGATAGCAACACTACCAATGAAGGGCATCTCATACAAATTAACCATGCATATGAAAAAACCAACAATTTTAAAAACTTAGTAACATTTGTCATAAGAGAAATAAATCCACCAATAATGAGATTAGATGTTAGAGTCACAGTACCGAGTAACTTGAAAATCTCCGAAAAATTACAATACATGGGTGAAAACACCTAAAAATAAATTATAAAAGCATATTGGAAAAAAAAGGGAAAAAAGAGTCACGATTATAGTGGTTATGCCTGATTAATAAATGAATTGACATCCCACTCCACGTTAATCCCTTGCGGGAAGTGGGAACCCAACTCATAGATCCAGTAGGTCTCCAACCTAGAGAGCCCCCTAAGTGTTGATCCCCCCCGCCAGGGGGCCACATATTTGTCAATAATAAGGAACTGTGTGCCCTTGGGGTTTCGATCATGGAACTCCCTATAATGACGGGGCACGGTGTGTTTCGTACTACCTGCCTTTATTAAATTAATATGTTCAGAAACACGCGTGGTAAAGGACCTGATTGTCCGTCCCACATACTGCTTGCCACAGGGGCAAGTCAGAAGGTAGACTACCCCCGTCGTGGCGCATGTACAGAACTGTTTAATTTTGTAAGTACGACCGTTTACCCTAGAAGAAAAAGTATAACTAGTGCGTCTCCCACTGATATTAAACTGACAAACTAAACATTTTTTGCAAGGGTGGAAACCAATCAGATTGTGAAAAAAAGAGGGTTTGGTTGGAGGGTTGACCACATTGGGTGCTAACTTATTACGGAGGGATGGAGCTCCTCTGAAAACTAGCTTAGGAATGTCGGGCAGTCTGGGGCCCAAAATCTTGTCAGTTTTCAAAACATCCCAATGGTGTTCAAAGATCCTTCTGATATATTTATGTTGGATAGAGAAGGATGTCATAAAAGACCATTTAAAGTCCTCGTTGACTTGCTTGGGTTTATCTTCTAAAAGGGATTGACGATCCACTAAACCAGCGCCATCAATTTCCCTATCTAGGTCTGAAAGTTTATACCCCTTTTCAAGGAATCTACTCTTCAAAAACGCCGCCTGAGTCCTGAAGGTATTAGGGTCACTACAGTTCCTCCGCAATCGCAGGAACTTCAGCAGATAATGTGCACACCTTCACCAGCCGTTATAGCTGCTCACCTCATACATGAGTCAGACTCAAAACAATTCCTTTCTTTCTTTCAGCTATGGTCTCATCTTTTCCACATCCGACCAGCTACTCTGTATTAGGGATGAGCCGAACACCCCCCGGTTCGGTTCGCACCAGAACCCGCGAACGGACCGCAAGTTCGCACGAACGTTAGAACCCCATTGACGTCTATGGGACTCGAACGTTCGAAATCAAAAGTGCTCATTTTAAAGGCTAATTTGCATGGTATTGTCCTAAAAAGGGTTTGGGGACCCGGGTCCTACCCCAGGGGACATGTATCAATGCAAAAAAAACTTTTAAAAACGGCCGTTTTTTCGGGAGCAGTGATTTTAATGATGCTTAAAGTAAAAAAAAAAAAGTCAAATATTCCTTTAAATATCGTACCTGGGGGGTGTCTATAGTATGCCTGTAAAGTGACGCGTGTTTCCCATGTTTAGAACAGTCCCTGCACCAAATGTCATTTTTAAAGGAAAAAATCTCATTTAAAACTGCTTGCGGGTTTAATGTCATGTCGGGTCATGGCAATATGGATGAAAATCAGTGAGACAAACGGCATGGGTACCCCCCAGTCCATTACCAGGCCCTTTGGGTCTTGTATGGATATTAAGGGGAACCCCGCACCCAAATTAAAATAAGGAAAGGTCCCTATATACTCTGAACAGCAGTATACAGGCGGTGCAAACAAGACAGGGACTGTAGGTTTGTTGTTAAGTAGAATCTGTTTGTAATTTTGAACATTTTTAATGTGTTTAGCTCCAGCCAAAAAATCTTTTCTAAGCTTTTTGGAAAACATAGGGAAGGGTTATCACCCCTGTGACATTTGTTTTGCGTCTTTCCTCCTCTTCAGAAGATTTCACCTCACTTTTTTGTCCCAATGAAAAATGTTTTTTGAAAATTTGGGTTTTTTTGTGGAACAAGGATTGGAAAGCATCAGTGGAAAGGAAAAATTGTTTTCCCATATTAACTCTTACAGGAGAGAATTTCCCTTCCTTAGGGGTAGATTTCATCTCACTTCCTGTTGTCTCCTTCCGTTTGCAAGTAGGAGTCGTTTGTAAGTTAGATGTTTGAAAGTAGGGTCCTGCCCTATATACTCAGCAGAAATTTGGGCCTTAGGTGTTGCTGTGGCCAAAACACTGTAAGCCCTCACAGGGCCCTGCTGTGAAATATTAGATCAAGAATTGTAATTACATGCCCCTGTTGAACAGGAGCTGAAAAATTAGGCCTTAGGCACTGGTGCTGGTGCCACAACACTGCAACCCCTCACAGACACTCTAGTTGGAACGCAGGAACGAGCCCTGCTGCAAAGTATTGCATCAAAAATTGTAATTACACGCCCCTGTTAGACAGGGGCAGAAAAATTGGGTCTTAGGCACTGGTGCTGGTGCCACAACACTGCAACCCCTCACAGACACTCTAGTTGAAACGCAGGAACAAGCCCTGCTGCAAAGTATTGCATCAAAAATTGTAATTACACGCCCCTGTTAGACAGGGGCTGAAAAATTGGGTCTTAGGCACTGGTGCTGGTGCCACAACACTGCAACCCCTCACAGACACTCTAGTTGGAATGCAGGAACGAGCCCTGCTGCAAAGTATTACATCAAAAATTGTAATTACACGCCCCTGTTAAACAGGGGCTGAAAAATTGTGCCTTAGGCACTGGTGGTGGCGCCCAGAACCAAAAATGTTCTTACAAGCTATCAGCGTGATGATTGAGGAGGAAGAGGATAATTACTCAGGGATAGTCACTCAGCATCAGCATAGGCAGTCTTTGAAGGGATCTGAGATTTCAAAAAAAATTATTCGGTTACATCTGCATCAGGTGCTTGGTAGCTGGTGGTGATCCAAGACTGATTCATTTTTATGAAGGTCAGCCGATCGACCGAGTCGGTGGACAGACGCACCCTGTGATCGGTTACCACGCCTCCAGCAGCACTGAATGTGCGTTCCGAAAGAACGCTGGATGCAGGACAGGCCAGTAGCTCAATTGCATACTGTGCAAGCTCTGGCCAGTGATCCATCCTCAAGACCCAGTAACCCAGAGGATTTTCGGTGGGAAAGGTGTCCAAGTCTGATCTTGCCCCTAGGTATTCCTGCACCATGTAAAACAGACGCTGGCGATGGTTGCTGGAACCGATCATACCTTGGGGCTGCGGACCAAAAAATTGTCTGAACGCATCGGTCAGACGGCCACCTTCTCCACCGCTCCTTCTTTGACTGACCGAAGCCTCAGCAACACGTTGTCCAGAAACAGGAGTTTGTAACCTCCCAGTCTCTGGGAACGCGTTGCACAGACCTTTCTGCAAGGCCTCCCGAAGATGTTTCATCCTCTGCTCCCTCTGCGATGGCAAGATAAGGTCCGCAACCTTACCCTTGTAACGTGGATCAAGGAGGGTTGCCAGCCAGTATTGGTCCTTCTCCTTGATACCACGAATACGAGGATCCTTACGCAGGCTTTGCAGGATCAGGGAGGCCATGCAGCGTAGGTTTGCTGAGGCATTCGGTCCGGAGTCCTCTGGGTCACTAAGGACAACAACGTCCGCAGCCACCTCCTCCCAGCCACGTACAAGTCCATGTGTTCCTTGGGACTGATCCCTTAAAGACTGCTGATGCTGAGTGCCAGGCTCCACCTCCATACTGACACAATCTTCCTCCTCCTCCTCCTCCTCCTCCTCGTCCTCTTCCTGTGTGATCGGCGGGCACGCAGGAACACTGTCTGGATAAAGGGGGCCTTGAGAGCTAAGGAAGTCCTCCTCTTCCTGCCTCTGTTCTGCCTCAAGTGCCCTGTCCATTATTCCACGCAGCGTGTGCTCCAACAGGTGGACAAGGGGGACAGTGTCACTGATGCATGCACTGTCAGTGCTCACCATCCTCGTGGCCTCCTCGAATGGTGACAGGACAGTGCATGCATCCCTGATCATGGCCCACTGGCGTGGGGAAAAAAAACCAAGGTCCCCTGACCCTGTCCTGGTGCCATAGTCGCACAGGTACTCATTGATGGCCCTCTGCTGCGTGTGCAGCCGCTGCAGCATGGCCAACGTCGAGTTCCACCTGGTGGGCATGTCACAGATTAGGCGGTTCTTGGGCAGGTTAAACTCCTTTTGGAGGTCCGTCAGCCGAGCACTGGCATTATATGACCGGCGGAAATGCACACAGACTTTCCTGGCCTGCCTCAGGACATCCTGTAAGCCCGGGTACCTGCCCAAGAACCGCTGCACCACCAAGTTAAGGACGTGAGCCAAACAGGGCACATGGGTCAGTTGTCCCTGTCGGAGGGCAGAGAGGAGGTTGGTGCCATTGTCGCAAACCACCATTCCTGCCTTAAGTTGGCGTGGCGTCAACCACCTCTGAACCTGCCCCTGCAGAGCTGACAGAACCTCTGCCCCAGTGTGGCTCCTGTCCCCCAAGCACACCAGCTCAAGCACCGCATGGCATCTTTTGGCCTGCGTACTTGCGTAGCCCCTTGAACGCCTACGGAGCACCGCTGGTTCCGAGGAAGAGGCCATGGAGGAAGAAGAAGAGGAGGGGGTGGAGGAGAGAGGTGTGTCACAATCAGCATTTTGGAGGCGTGGTGGCGGAACAACCTCCAACACTACTGCACCTTGTCCTGCATCCTTCCCAGCTGCCAGCAGAGTCACCCAATGCGCCGTGAAACTTAAGTAACGTCCCTGTCCATGCCTGCTGGACCATGAGTCAGCGGTAATATGCACCTTACCGCTGACCGCCCTGTCCAGCGAGGCATGGACATTGCCTTCCACATGCCGGTAGAGAGCCGGAATCGCCTTCCGTGAGAAAAAGTGGCGTTTGGGTACCTGCCACTGAGGAACCGCACATTCCACAAACTCACGGAAGGGGGCAGAGTCTACCAACTGAAAAGGCAGCAGTTGAAGTGCTAGCAATTTTGCCAAGCTAGCATTCAACCGCTGGGCATGTGGATGGCTGGGAGCAAACTTCTTTCGGCGGTGCAGCAGCTGGGGCAGGGAAATTTGCCTGGTACAATCTGACGTCGGTGTACCAAAAGCAGATTGCCCATAAGTACTTGGCTGTGACACACCTAATTCTACACCTTCATTCCTCTCACTGCAGGTCGCAGAGAGGACTGAAGGTCTAGTGGGGTTGGAAATCTCAGCTGATGAGGAGCAAGGAGAGATCGTCTTTGTTCTTTGGTGTGGGTCTTTTAGATACGCTTGCCAACGAACTGCATGGCAGGTCAACATATGTCTGGTCAAGCATGTGGTACCCAAGCGGGAGATGTTTTGGCCACGCGAGATACGCTTGAGACATATATTGCAAATAGCAGCGGTGCGATCTGATGCACTCGTCTCAAAAAAGGCCCACACCAAAGAACTTTTTGAATAACGCGCAGAGACTGCAGCGCCCTGCACATGTGGAGCTTTGGGGTGTGATGCAGTCAATGTGCTGCCCTTAGGCTGGCCCCTGGAGGGCATCCTGCCTAGTTGGTGATGTGCCACCTCCTCCTCCTCCTCCTCCTCCTCCTCCTCCTCCTCCTCCTCCTCCTCTCTCCTATCAGGCACCCACGTTGAGTCAGTGACCTCATCATCCCCTCCCTCCTCATCACTGGAGCAAACCTGGCAGTATGCTGCAGCAGGGGGAGCATGACTGCCAGATTGCTGTCCTTCTTGGGCACCCCCTCTGTCCGTGCTCATGTTACTGCCTTCATTGAGCTCAGTATCATCATCAGAGCCTTCCAAACGCTGGGCATCCTCCTGGAGCATGTACCCAACACTGTGGTCAAACAGTTCGAGGGAATCCTCATGAGGACATGGTGGAGCTAGGGAAGGAGTCACTGATGACATTGAGCTGAGGGAAGAGGCCGCTGCTTTGCCAGACAAAGCACCCTGGGCATGGGTGAGAGAGGATGAGGAGGATGAGGACGGCTTGGTCATCCACTCGACCAAGTCTTCCGCATGTTGCGGCTCAACACGGCCAGCTGCCGAAAAAAAGGCCAAGCGTGTCCCATGGCCACGTGCTGATGAGGATGCACCGTCTCCACGACCAGCACTAGACACAGAGCCTGCTTGCCCTCTCTTATTGGCTTGTGACTGTCTGCCTCTCCTTCTTGGCCTTCCAGACATACTAATGGCCTGTAGCTGCACTAAGCTGGGATAGAACACCTGTAATTTTCTTCAGGTAGCTTTATATACTGTAACCAGACAAGCCTGCCTGTCAGTAGGAAGATAACAGGAACGGATCTAGCTGAACACTGTGAGCAGGACGTACTGCACTAAATGTATATAGCAGGAACGGATCTAGCTGAACACTGTGAGCAGGACGCACTGCACTGAATGTAAATAGCAGGAACGGATCTAGCTGAACACTGTGAGCAGGACGCACTGCACTGAATGTAAACAGCAGGAACGGATGTAGCTAAACACTGTGAGCAGGACGCACTGCACTGAATGTAAATAGCAGGAACGGATCTAGCTGAACACTGTGAGCAGGACGCACTGCACTGAATGTAAATAGCAGGAACGGATCTAGCTGAACACTGTGAGCAGCACGCACTGCACTGAATGTAAATAGCAGGAACGGATCTAGCTGAACACTGTGAGCAGGACGCACTGCACTGAATGTAAATAGCAGGAACGGATCTAGCTGAACACTGTGAGCAGGACGCACTGCACTGAATGTAAACAGCAGGAACGGATGTAGCTAAACACTGTGAGCAGGACGCACTGCACTGAATGTAAATAGCAGGAACGGATCTAGCTGAACACTGTGAGCAGGACGCACTGCACTGAATGTAAATAGCAGGAACGGATCTAGCTGAACACTGTGAGCAGGACGCACTGCACTGAATGTAAATAGCAGGAACGGATCTAGCTGAACACTGTGAGCAGGACGCACTGCACTGAATGTAAACAGCAGGAACGGATGTAGCTAAACACTGTGAGCAGGACGCACTGCACTGAATGTAAATAGCAGGAACGGATCTAGCTGAACACTGTGAGCAGGACGCACTGCACTGAATGTAAATAACAGGAACGGATCTAGCTGAACACTGTGAGCAGGACACACTGTACTAAATGTAAATAGTCTAGCTGCCTGACCGTGGTACTAATAGGATCAAAAAGAACACCTGTAATTTTCTTCAGGTAGCTTTATATACTGTAACCAGACAAGCCTGCCTGTCAGTAGGAAGATAACAGGAACGGATCTAGCTGAACACTGTGAGCAGGACGTACTGCACTAAATGTATATAGCAGGAACGGATCTAGCTGAACACTGTGAGCAGGACGCACTGCACTGAATGTAAATAGCAGCAACGGATCTAGCTGAACACTGTGAGCAGGACGCACTGCACTGAATGTAAATAGCAGGAACGGATCTAGCTGAACACTGTGAGCAGGACGCACTGCACTGAATGTAAACAGCAGGAACGGATGTAGCTAAACACTGTGAGCAGGACGCACTGCACTAAATGTAAATAGCAGGAACGGATCTAGCTGAACACTGTGAGCAGGACGCACTGCACTGAATGTGAATAACAGGAACGGATCTAGCTGAACACTGTGAGCAGGACACACTGTACTAAATGTAAATAGTCTAGCTGCCTGACCGTGGTACTAATAGGATCAAAAAGAACACCTGTAATTTTCTTCAGGTAGCTTTATATACTGTAACCAGACAAGCCTGCCTGTCAGTAGGAAGATAACAGGAACGGATCTAGCTGAACACTGTGAGCAGGACGTACTGCACTGAATGTAAATAGCAGCAACGGATCTAGCTGAACACTGTGAGCAGGACGCACTGCACTGAATGTAAATAGCAGGAACGGATCTAGCTGAACACTGTGAGCAGGACGCACTGCACTGAATGTAAATAGCAGGAACGGATCTAGCTGAACACTGTGAGCAGCACGCACTGCACTGAATGTAAATAGCAGGAACGGATCTAGCTGAACACTGTGAGCAGGACGCACTGCACTGAATGTAAATAGCAGGAACGGATCTAGCTGAACACTGTGAGCAGGACGCACTGCACTGAATGTAAATAGCAGGAACGGATCTAGCTGAACACTGTGAGCAGGACGCACTGCACTGAATGTAAATAACAGGAACGGATCTAGCTGAACACTGTGAGCAGGACACACTGTACTAAATGTAAATAGTCTAGCTGCCTGACCGTGGTACTAATAGGATCAAAAAGAACACCTGTAATTTTCTTCAGGTAGCTTTATATACTATAACCAGACAAGCCTGCCTGTCAGTAGGAAGATAACAGGAACGGATCTAGCTGAACACTGTGAGCAGGACGTACTGCACTAAATGTATATAGCAGGAACGGATCTAGCTGAACACTGTGAGCAGGACGCACTGCACTGAATGTAAATAGCAGCAACGGATCTAGCTGAACACTGTGAGCAGGACGCACTGCACTGAATGTAAATAGCAGGAACGGATCTAGCTGAACACTGTGAGCAGCACGCACTGCACTGAATGTAAATAGCAGGAACGGATCTAGCTGAACACTGTGAGCAGGACGCACTGCACTGAATGTAAATAGCAGGAACGGATCTAGCTGAACACTGTGAGCAGGACGCACTGCACTAAATGTAAATACCAGGAACGGATCTAGCTGAACACTGTGAGCAGGACGCACTGCACTGAATGTAAATAGCAGGAACGGATCTAGCTGAACACTGTGAGCAGGACGCACTGCACTGAATGTAAATAGCAGGAACGGATCTAGCTGAACACTGTGAGCAGCACGCACTGCACTGAATGTAAATAGCAGGAACGGATCTAGCTGAACACTGTGAGCAGGAAGCACTGTACTGAATGTAAATAGCAGGAACGGATCTAGCTGAACACTGTGAGCAGGACACACTGCACTGAATGTAAATAGTCTAGATAGAAGATAACAGGAACGGATCTAGCTAAACTGAATACAGTGTATATATATATATGCAACACCTGGGATGCATATATATACACAATACACTGTAAGTGCAGCTAACTGACTGACTGTTCTGCCTAATCTATCTAACTCAAATCAAATGACACTGTCTCTCTCTCTCTCTATCGCTCAGCACACCGGAACACACACTACACAGGGCCGCCGTGCAGGCGGCCTTATATAGTGTGGGGTGTGTACTAAATCCCCTGAGCCATAATTGGCCAAAGCCACCCTGGCTTTGGCCAATTACAGCTCTCTCTACTGACGGCGCTGTGATTGGCCAAGCATGCGGGTCATAGTGCATGCTTGGCCAATCATCAGCCAGCAATGCACTGCGATGCCGCAGTGAATTATGGGCCGTGACGCGCCACACGAATTTGGCGCGAACGGCCCATATCGTTCGCAATTCGACGGACGGTCGAACAGCCGATGTTCGAGTCGAACATGGGTTCGACTCGAACACGAAGCTCATCCCTAATGGAGAGTAGGGATGAGCCAAACACCCCCCTGTTCGGTTCGCACCAGAACATGCGAACAGGAAAAAAATTCGTTCGAACACGCGAACGCCGTTAAAGTCTATGGGACACGAACATGAATAATCAAAAGTGCTAATTTTAAAGGCTAATATGCAAGTTATTGTCATAAAAAGTGTTTGGGGACCCGGGTCCTCCCCCAGGGGACATGAATCAATGCAAAAAAAAGTTTTAAAAACGGCCGTTTTTTCAGGAGCAGTGATTTTAATAATGCTTAAAGTCAAACAATAAAAGTGTAATATCCCTTTAAATTTCATACCTGGGGGGTGTCTATAGTATGCCTGTAAAGGGGCGCATGTTTCCCGTGTTTAGAACAGTCTGACAGCAAAGTGACATTTTGAAGGAAAAAACACATTTAAAACTACCGCGGCTATTGCATTGCCGACAATACACATAGAAGTTCATTGATAAAAACGGCATGGGAATTCCCCACAGGGGAACCCCGAACCAAAATTAAAAAAAAAAAATGATGTGGGAGTCCCCCTAAATTCCATACAAGGCCCTTCAGGTCTGGTATGGATATTAAGGGGAACCCCAGCCAAAATTAAAAAAAAAAATTGACGTGGGGTTCCCCCTAAATTCCATACCAGACCCTTCAGGTCTGGTATGGATTTTAAGGGGAACCCCGCGCCAAAAAAAAAAAAAAAAAAACGGCGTGGGGTCCCCCTAAAAATCCATACCAGACCCTTATCCGAGCACGCAACCTGGCAGGCCGCAGGAAAAGAGGGGGGGACGAGAGTGCGGCCCCCCCCCCTCCTGAACCGTACCAGGCCACATGCCCTCAACATTGGGAGGGTGCTTTGGGGTAGCCCCCCAAAACACCTTGTCCCCATGTTGATGAGGACAAGGGCCTCATCCTCACAACCCTGGCCGGTGGTTGTGAGGGTCTGCGGGCGGGGGGCTTATCGGAATCTGGAAGCCCCCTTTAACAAGGGGACCCCCAGATCCCGGCCCCCCCCCTGTGTGAAATGGTAAGGGGGTACTTACCCCTACCATTTCACTAAAAAACTGTCAAAAATGTTAAAAATGACAAGAGACAGTTTTTGACAATTCCTTTATTTAAATGCTTCTTCTTTCTTCCTTCATCTTCTTCTGGTTCTTCTGGCTCTTCTGGTTCTTCCTCCGGCGTTCTCGTCCAGCATCTTCTCCGCGGTGTCTTCTATCTTCTTCTCCTCGGGCCGCTCCGCACCCATGGCATGAGGGGGAGGCTCCCGCTCTTCTCTTCATCTTCTTCTCTTCTTCATCTTCTTCTTCTTCTTCCTTCTTCTCTTCTTCTCTTCTTCCTGTCTTCTGCGGGCCGCTCCGCAGCCATGCTGGCATGGTGGGAGGCTCCCGCTGTGTGACGGCGTCTCTTCGTCTGACGGTTCTTAAATAACGGGGGGCGGGGCCATCCGGTGACCCCGCCCCCCTCTGACGCACGGTGACTTGAGGGACTTCCCTGTGACGTCACGGGGAATGCCACAGGGAAGTCCCGTCATGTCACCGTGCGTCAGAGGGGGGCGGGGCCACCGGGTGGCCCCGCCCCCCGTTATTTAAGAACCGTCAGACGAAGAGACGCCGTCACACAGCGGGAGCCTCCCTCCATGCCAGCATGGCTGCGGAGCGGCCCGCAGAAGACAGGAAGAAGAGAAGAAGAGAAGAAGGAAGAAGAAGAAGAAGATGAAGAAGAAGATGAAGAAGAGAAGAAGATGAAGAGAAGAGCGGGAGCCTCCCCCCTCATGCCATGGGTGCGGAGCGGCCCGAGGAGAAGAAGATAGAAGACGCCGCGGAGAAGATGCTGGACGAGAACGCCGGAGGAAGAACCAGAAGAGCCAGAAGAACCAGAAGAAGATGAAGGAAGAAAGAAGAAAGAAGAAGCATTTAAATAAAGGAATTGTCAAAAACTGTCTCTTGTCATTTTTAACATTTTTGACAGTTTTTTAGTGAAATGGTAGGGGTAAGTACCCCCTTACCATTTCACACAGGGGGGGGGCCGGGATCTGGGGGTCCCCTTGTTAAAGGGGGCTTCCAGATTCCGATAAGCCCCCCGCCCGCAGACCCTCACAACCACCGGCCAGGGTTGTGAGGATGAGGCCCTTGTCCTCATCAACATGGGGACAAGGTGTTTTGGGGGGCTACCCCAAAGCACCCTCCCAATGTTGAGGGCATGTGGCCTGGTACGGTTCAGGAGGGGGGGGGGGCCGCACTCTCGTCCCCCCCTCTTTTCCTGCGGCCTGCCAGGTTGCGTGCTCGGATAAGGGTCTGGTATGGATTTTTAGGGGGACCCCACGCCGTTTTTTTTTTTTTTTTTGGCGCGGGGTTCCCCTTAAAATCCATACCAGACCTGAAGGGTCTGGTATGGAATTTAGGGGGAACCCCACGTCAATTTTTTTTTTCAATTTTGGCTGGGGTTCCCCTTAATATCCATACCAGACCTGAAGGGCCTTGTATGGAATTTAGGGGGACCCCCACATCATTTTTTTTTTTTTATTTTGGTTCGGGGTTCCCCTGTGGGGAATTCCCATGCCGTTTTTATCAATGAACTTCTATGTGTATTGTCGGCAATGCAATAGCCGCGGCTAGTTTTAAATGAGTTTTTTCCTTCCAAATGTCATTTTGCTGTCAGACTGTTCTAAACACAGGAAACATGCGCCCCTTTACAGGCATACTATAGACACCCCCCAGGTACGAAATTTAAAGGGATATTACACTTTTATTGTTTGACTTTAAGCATTAATAAAATCACTGCTCCTGAAAAAACGTCCGTTTTTAAAACTTTTTTTTGCATTGATCCATGTCCCCTGGGGCAGGACCCGGGTCCCCAAACACTTTTTATGACAATAACTTGCATATAAGCCTTTAAAATTAGCACTTTTGATTTCTCCCATAGACTTTTAAAGGGTGTTCCGCGGCATTCGAATTTGCCGCGAACACCCCAAATTGTTCGCTGTTCGGCGAACTTGCGAACAGCCAATGTTCGAGTAGAACATGAGTTCGACTCGAACTCGAAGCTCATCCCTACTCTGTATCCACTTTCCAATCAATAGCCTTGCAGGGGGATCGCAAGTAAGATCTCTCTTATATACTGCCCCACTGCTTTTATCCTTCCCCCACACCAGCATTATTACTTGGTATTCCTGATAGGATATGGCTCCACATTCATGCAACAATAAATAGAGGATACATAGTGCTCTCCTTTTTTAACATTTACCAGCTCTGTATAGTCCTGCTCACCACTGTGGCTGCGTGACCTCACGGGCTCAGCCCTCCCCCTCTACACGCATGTCGCCCTCTGATTTGGCTTTCTCAATAGATACGCGTGTAGAGGGAGAGAGCCGAGCCCGTGAGGTCACGCAGCCACAGTGGTGAGTAGGACTATACAGAACTGGTTTTAACTGAATATCTTGTAACTGTTTTTAATTGGGACATTTTAATATATGTTGCAAACGGAAAGCACTATGTATCCTCTATTTATTATTGCATGAATCAGGAATACCAAGTAATAGCGCTGGTGTGGAGGAAGGAGAAAAGCGGCTGGTGAAGGTGTGCACATTATCAAGATTTGCACAGTGGTGGATTATACAGTATATGAATTGAGAAGTCACACTAATTGAGAAGTCACAATGATTCAATGCAGAAAAGTTTCAGCATATGAACTGTAATTGAACACATTAGTATATGGATTTATTTATTTATTTGAATATAATTTGATATCACTGGATATTTCATATGATAGATTAATAGCGCTGCACTATTTTTGATTTGATTTTATATGTTGTATGGTGAGGTGAATTCACTGGAAGTGTACACCAGCTGTGAAGTATTAATTAGTATATTTTATAGTTTATTCATAATACATAACACTTTAGGTAGGTGGAGCTAATTGTCTTTTATACACAATGAAATGGGCAACCTACATGCATGTAGAGAAGAGAGGGCAGCAGATAAACACGTACAACTTATATAGAAGGATTTGTTTCATCTCTGTGTATCATCTGAGGCTTGTCACGTCACTGGCTATACTGTATGTAAGGGTTTACAACCACTTTAAAAAGAACACAGATTCTTGTTATCCCACTAAACTAAAACATTCTCTACTCCTTTAGTAAATCGACCTCAAAGACTCGAAAAGCCAGGCACATAATATTTTCACATAGAGAGATCAACTTATTTCTCTCATCATGACGAGTATGGTAACTTCAGAGCCATCAGTTGCTATCATTAGCAAGCACATATTTGCTTCCATTAGTTTAAAGTATGAAAGGATCCTTTCTTTTTTATGAAAAAACACAAAATACTTACCTGCTCTGTGCAATGATTTTGCCCAGGGCAGCCCTGATTCTCCACTTCTAGGGTCCCCCGCCTGCACTCTTGGCTTCTCCTGCCTTCGAGTAACGGCTTGCTGGGGAGGATACTTGTGCGGGCTTGCTTCCAAGTCACATTGTGTGCATCTATTGACACACACAGTGAGGCTCGGCCCTGCTCCCTTATCATTTGATTGACAGCAGCAGCAGCCAATAGGATTGGGCTCAGGTAAGTAGCTAAATATTTGGGGGGGGGTAGGGGCTGCACCTAAAAAGGTTCCCTTTGCAGAGAATGCATTAAGGTAACAAACCTTTAGCCTATACAACCAAGGCTGCCTTATCGAGCGAGCACCATGGGGCCCCATCAGGGCCGGCTCTGATCTAAGGGGAATACAGTACGGAGGTTAGGTGGTACAGTCGATAACTGCACTGCACAGTGCACGCAAGATACTTGAGTCCGCTATAGCATCGTTATGGGGAGGGTGACACCAGGAAGAAGCTGTAGTGGGTGCCGTTGGCGTCAAGCCTCCCCCATCCGTGCAACCTGTCAATTTTCCCTGCTCTGTTTGCCAGAGTAATGTGACAGGGGAGAGGCGGGCTGCGGGTGTATGTCCCCCGCTCGCCCCCTCACCTTTCTCCTGTGAGCCGAACGGGAGAAGAGAGAGCGACTCTAAGGTAATTGGTTTGCCGTGACACCGCCCACCTTCCTGTCCACTATCCCCATTGGCCACAGCAGAGGGCAAATCAGAAGACACTGGGGGAGCATCAACCCCAGGTGTGTCCACAGATAGCAGGCTACAGCCCCCAGCATGCATGCACTCTGCTGGGGGAGAGAGAACCTGGAACCCAGAAAAAGCAGAGGAATTGAGTGCTGAAAAAGAGAGGACTGTGCAGGGGGAAGCCAGAGAAGGAGCCACACTTTACCCACACCACCAGAGAGAGAGCCACGCTTTACCCACACCACCATAGAGAGAGCCATGCTGTACATGCACCACCAGAGAGAGAGCCATGCTGTAGCCGCACCACCAGAAAGAGCCACGCTGTATCCACACCACCAGAGAGAGCCATGTTGTACCCACTCCACCAGAGAGCCACACTGTACCCACACTACCAGATAGAGAGAGCCACGCTGTACCCGCACCACCAGAGAACCACGCTGTACCCGCACCACCAAAGAGAGCCACGCTGTACTTGCACCACCAGAGAGCCATGCTGTACCCGCGACACCAGAGAGAGCACCATGCTGTACCGGTACCACCAGAGCAGGAGTAATGCTGTACTCGCACCACCAGAGAGGGAGCCAAGCTGTACCCGCACCACCAGAGAGGGAGCCAAGCTGTACCCGCACCACCAGAGAGGGAGCCAAGCTGTACCTGCACCACCAGAGAGGGAGCCATGCTGTACCCACACCACCAGAGAGAGAAAGCCACGCTGTACCCGCACCACCAGAGAGAGAGAGACACACTGTACCTTCACCACCAGAGAGAGCCACGCTGTACCCGCACCACCAGAGAGAGCCACGCTGTACCCGCACCACCAGAGAGAGCCACGCTGT
Organism: Lithobates clamitans; assembly: GCA_037952925.1. NCBI lineage: Eukaryota > Metazoa > Chordata > Amphibia > Anura > Ranidae > Lithobates > Lithobates clamitans. Next base: position 678,349 of record JBBGZY010000380.1, on the reverse strand, counting down.
ACCCGCACCAGAGAGCCATGCTGTACCCGCACCACCAGAGAGAGCCACACTGTACCCACATCACCAGAGTGGAAGTAACACTGTACTTGCACCAACAGAGAGAAAGCCACGTTGTACTCACACCACCAGAGAGAGCCATGCTGTACCCGCACCACCAGAGAGAGAGCCACGCTGTAACCACACCACAGAGAGAGAAAGCCACGCTGCTTGCCATCTCCAAGCTTTCACCTCTGATTATTGCTGAATGCCTGTCTTGGCGGCTCCTCCTCCACTCGCCCCCAAGCCACACCACCAGAGAGCCACGCTGTACTCGCACCACCCAGAGAGAGAGCCACGCTGTACTCGCACCACCCAGAGAGAGAGCCACGCTGTACTCGCACCACCAGAGAGAGAGCCACGCTGTACCCGCACCACCAGAGAGAGCCACGCTGTACCCGCACCACTAGAGAGCCATGCTGTAACCACACCACCAGAGAGAGAGAGCCATGCTGTACCTGCACCACCAGAGCGTGAGTAATGCTGTACTCGCACCACCAGAGGGAGCCAAGCTGTACCCGCACCACCAGAGAGAGAGCCATGCTGTACCCGCACCACCAGAGAGAGAGCCACACTATACCCACAACACCAGAGTGGGAGTAACACTGTACTTGCACCACCAGAGAGAGAGAGACACTCTGTACCCACACCACCAGACAGAGAGAGCCACTCTGTACCCGCACCACCAGAGAGAGAGCCACGCTGTACCCGCACCACCAGAGAGTGAGTCATGCTGTACCCGCACCACCAAAGAGAGAGCCACGTTGTACCCGCACCACTATAGAGTGAGCCACGCTGTACCCACATTCCAGAGAGAGCCACGCTGTAACCGCACCACCAGAGAGAGAGAGCCACACTGTACCCGCACCACCAGAGAGAGCCACGCTGTACCCGCACCACCAGAGAGAGCCACGCTGTACCCACACCACCAGAGAGAGCCAAGCTGTACTCACACCACCAGAGAGCCATGCTGTACCCGCGACACCAGAGAGAGCGCCATGCTGTACCCACACCACCAGAGTATAGCAATGCTGTACTCACACCACCAGAGAGTGAGCCAAGCTGTACTCACAGCACCAGAGAGGGAGCCACGCTGTACCCGCCCCACCATAGAGGGAGCCACGCTGTACCCACATTCCAGAGAGCCATGCTGTACCCACACCACCAGAGAGAGAGAGACACACTGTACCTTCACCACCAGAGAGAGCTACGCTGTACCCGCACCACCAGAGAGAGCCACGCTGTACCCGCACCACCAGAGAGAGAGAGACACTGCCGCGCTGTACCCGCACCACCAGAGAGGGAGCTGCGCTGTACCCGCACCACCAGAGAGGGAGCCGCGCTGTACCTGCACCACCAGAGAGGGAGCCGCGCTGTACCCACACCACCAGAGAGGGAGCCGCGCTGTACCCGCACCACCAGAGAGGGAGCCACGCTGTACCCGCACCACCAGAGAGGGAGCCGCGCTGTACCCGCACCACTAGAGAGGGAGCCGCGCTGTGCCCGCACCACCCAAGGGGGAGAAAGAAGGAGCCACTGCCAGGGTACAGACATGCTACACTACTGACCAGAGTCAGCCTGGGCAACCCAGAGTGAGCGAACGTCCAGCCGGAGGGACTACTGGTGCAGTTTTGCTGGGTCTGGTAAGAGAGCCTGATGGCCATTATCCTTTACTGCTTCTAGGGACTGAACTATTAGGAAGTGCCTGACCTGCTATCCTCTAGGCCTTATTGACCTCCAGCCCAAAAATAGGGGGGCAACACCATTTTTACTGCACAAGGTGACACCAACCCTAGTGACGCCACGGCTTTAGTCTTAGTAGCCAGGCTCACTGAGAAGTAGGGATGAGCTTTGTGTTCGAGTCGAACCCATGTTCGACTGGAACATCGGCTGTTCGATCATTCGTCGAATTGTGAACGATATGGGCCGTTTATGCCAAATTTGTGTGGCGCATCACGGCCCATAATTCACTGTGGCATCGCAGTGCATTGCGGGCTATTGATTGGCCAAGCATGCACTAAGACCCGCATGCTTGGCCAATCACAGCGCCGTCGGTAGAGAGAACTGTAATTTGCCAAAGCCAGGGTGGCTTCGGCCAATTATGGCTCAGGGGGTTTAGAACACGCCCCACACTATATAAGGCCACCTGCACGGCGGCACTATGTAGTGTGTTCTGGCGTTGAGAGACAGAGACAGTGAGACAGTGTTATTTCATTTGAGTTAGCTAGATTAGGCAGGACAGTCAGTGAGTTAGCTGCACGTACAGTGTATTGTGTGTATGTATATATATGTGTGTGTGTGTGTGTGTGTGTGTGTGTGTGTGTGTATATATATATATATATATATATATATATATATATATATATACACACACTGTATTCAGTTTAGCTAGATCCGTTCCTGTTATCTTCCTACTGACAGGCAGGCTTGTCTTGTTACAGTATTTACAGCTACCTGAAGAACACAGTGTTCAGTTAAAGCTACAAGTTAGTAACCTCTGCACAGTGTTCAGCTAAAACTACAAGTTAGTGTAGTGCACAGTGTTCAGCTAAAGCTACAAGTTAGGGTAGTGCGTCCTCCTCACAGTGTTCAGCTAAAACTACAAGTTAGTGTAGTGCAACCTCTGCACAGTGTTCAGCTAAAGCTACAAGTTAGTGTAGTGCGTCCACCTCACAGTGTTCAGCTAAAACTACAAGTTAGTGCGTCCTCCTCACAGTGTTCAGCTAAAACTACAAGTTAGTGTAGTGAGACCTCTGCACAGTGTTCAGCTAAACCTACAAGTTATTTTTTGCGAGCTCTGCACAGTGTTCACCTAAAGCTACCGGTAGAAGGTTGGTGGTGTTTTCCTGATCCTATTACTACTGCAGGCAGCTAAATAAGCTACAAGTTAGTGTAGTGCGAGCTCTGCACAGTGTTCAGCTAAAGCTACCTGTAGAAGGTTGGGTGGTGTTTTCCTGATCCTATTACTACCGCAGGCAGCTAAATAAGCTACAAGTTAGTTTTTTGCAAGCTCTGCACAGTGTTCAGCTAAAGCTACTTGTAGAAGGTTGGTGGTGTTCTCATACTACAGGCAGGCAGTTGATTTTGCTAGCTGCAGTATCAGTGTGTATATATATATATTTATATCCCATCAAATCATTCTTTGAAGCTATTACCTTTTGTACCACCACCCCCTCCCTTTAGAATGTAAGCTCTACGAGCAGGGCCCTCCTGTACCTTTTGTATTGAACTGTACTGTAATTGTTTTGTCCCCCTTATACATTGTAAAGCACTGCGTAAACTGTTGGCGCTATATAAATCTCGTATAATAATAATAATAAAATATATATATCCCAGCTTAGTGCAGCTACAGGCCATTAGTATGTCTGGAAGGCCAACAAGGAGAGGCAGACAGTCACAAGCCAATAAAAGAGGGCAAGCAGGCTCTGTGTCTAGAGGCAACAGTGCTGGTCGTGGAGACGGTGCATCCTCATCAGCCCGTGGCCGTGGGACACGCTTGGCCTTTTTTTCGGCAGCTGGCCGTGTTGAGCAGCAACACGCGGAAGACTTGGTCGAGTGGATGACCAAGCTGTCCTCATCCTCCTCATCCTCTCTCACCCATGCTCAGGGTACTTTGTCTGGAAAAGCAGCAGCCTCTTCCCTCGGCTCAAGGTCATCAGTGACTCCTTCCCTAGCCCCACCATGTCCTCCTGAGGAGTCCCTCAAACTGTTTGACCACAGTGTTGGGTACATGCTCCAGGAGGATGCCCAGCATTTGGAAGGCTCTGATGATGATACTGAGCTAGATGAAGGCAGTAACGTGAGCATGGACAGAGGGGGTGCCCAAGAAGGACAGCAATCTGGCAATCATGCGCCCCCTGCTGCAGCATACTGCCATGTTTGCTCCAGTGATGAGGAGGGAGGGGATGATGAGGTTACTGACTCAACATGGGTGCCTGATAGGAGAGATGAGGAGGAGGCACATCACTAACGAGGCAGGATGCCCTCCAGGGGCCAGCCTAAGGGAAGCACACTGACTGCATCACACCCCAGAGCTCCGCATGTGCAGGGCGCTGCAGTCTCTGTGCGTTATTCAAAAAGTTCTTTGGTGTGGGCCTTTTTTGAGACGAGTGTATCAGATCACACCGCTGCTATTTGCAACATATGTCTCAAGCGTATCTTGCGTGGCCAAAACATCTCCTGATTGGGTACCACATGCTTCACCAGACATATGTTGACCTGCCATGCAGTTTGTTGGCAAGTGTATCTAAAAGAGCCACACCAAAGAACAAAGAGGACCTCTTCTTGCTCCTCATCAGCTGAGATCTCCAACCCCACTATACCTTCAGTCCTCTCTGAGACCTGCACTGAGAGGAATGAAGGTGTAGAATTAGGTTTGTCACAGCCAAGTACTTGTGGGCAATCTGCTTTCGGTACACCGACATCAGATTGTACCAGGCAAATTTCCCTGCCCCAGCTGCTGCACCGCCGAAAGAAGTTCACTCCCAGCCATCCATATGCCCAGCGGTTGAATGCTAGCTTGGCAAAATTGCTAGCACTTCAACTGCTGCCTTTTCAGTTGGTAGACTCTGTCCCCTTCCGTGAGTTTGTGGAATGTGCGGTTCCTCAGTGGCAGGTACCCAAACGCCACTTTTTCTCACGGAAGGAGATTCCGTCTCTCTACCGGCATGTGGAAGGCAATGTCTATGCCTCGCTGGACAGGGCAGTCAGCGGTAAGTTGCATATTACTGCTGACTCATGGTCCAGCAGGCATGGACAGGGACGTTACCTAAGTTTCACGGCGCATTGGGTGACTCTGCTGGCAGCCGGGAAGGATGCAGGACAAGGTGCAATAGTGTTGGAGGTTGTTCCGCCACCACACCTCCAAAATGCCACTACTAATGATTGTGACACACCTCTCTCCTCCATCCCCTCCTCTATTTCTTCCTCCATGGCCTCTTCCTGTGCTTTGTCCTCGGAACCAGCGGTGCTCCGTAGGCGTTCAAGGGGCTACGCATGTACGCAGGCCAAAAGGTGCCATGCGGTGCTTGAGCTAGTGTGCTTGGGGGACAGGAGCCACACTGGGGCAGAGGTTCTGTCAGCTCTGCAGGGGCAGGTTCAGAGGTGGTTGACGCCACGCCAAGTTAAGGCAGGAATGGTGGTTTGCAACAATGGCACCAACCTCCTCTCTGCCCTCCGACAGGGACAAATGACCCATGTGACCTGTTTGAGAACTTTAACTTGGTGGTGCAGTGGTTCTTGGGCAGGTACCAAGGCTTACAGGATGTCCTGAGGCAGACCAGGAAAGTATGTGTGCATTTCCGCCGGTCATATAATGCCAGTGCTCGGCTGGCGGACCTCCAAAAGGAGTTTAACCTGCCCAAGAACCGCCTAATCTGTGACAAGCCCACCAGGTGGAACTCAACGTTGCCCATGCTGCAGCAGTTGCACAAGCAGCAGAGGGCCATCAATGAGTACCTGGGTGACTATGGCACCAGGACAGGGTCAGGGGAGCTTGTTTTTTTTCCCCACACCAGTGGGCCATGATCAGGGATGGCTGCACTGTCCTGTCACCATTTTAGGAGGCCACGAGGATGGTGAGCAGTGACAGTGCATGCATCAGTGACACTGTCCCCCTTGTCCACCTGTTGGAGCACACGCTGCGTGGAATAATGGACAGGGCACTTGAGGCAGAACAGAGGCAGGAAGAGGAGGACTTCCTTAGCTCTCAAGACCCCCTTTATTCAGACAGTGTTCCTGCATGCCCGCCGATCACACAGGAAGAGGAGGAGGAGGATTGTGTCAGTATGGAGGTGGAGCCTGGCACTCAGCATCAGCAGCAGTCTTTAAGGGATCAGTCCCAAGAAACCCATGGACTTGTACGTGGCTGGAAGGAGGTGGCTGCGGACCATGTCGTCCTTAGTGACCCAGAGGACTCCGGACCGAATGCTTCAGCAAACCTACACTGCATGGCCTCCCTGATCCTGCAAAGCCTGCGCAAGGATCCTCGTATTCGTGGTATCAAGGAGAAGGACCAATACTGGCTGGCAACCCTACTTGATCCACTTTACAAGGCTAAGGTTGCTGACCTTATCTTGTCGTCGCAGAGGGAGCAGAGGATGAAACATCTTCGGGAGACCTTGCCGAAAAGGTTTGTGCAACGCGTTCCTAGAGACTGGGAGGTTACAAACTCCTGTTTCTGGACAACGTGTTGCTGAGGCTTCGGTCAGTCAAAGAAGGAGCAGTGGAGAAGGTGGCCGTCTGACCGATGTGTTCAGTAACCCGAAAATCCTCTGGGTTACTGGGTCTTGAGGATGGATCACTGGCCAGAGCTTGCACAGTATGCAATTGAGCTACTGGCCTGTCCTGCATCCAGCGTTCTTTTGGAACGCACATTCAGTGCTGCTGGAGGCTTTGTAACTGATCACAAGGTGCGTCTGTCCACCGACTCGGTCGATCGACTGACCTTCATAAAAATGTATCAGTCTTGGATTACCACCAGCTACCAAGCACCTGATGCTGATGTAACCGAATATTTTTTTTTTTTAAATCTCAGATCCCTTCAAAGACTGCCTATGCTGATGCTGAGTGACTATCCTGAGTAATTATCCTCTTCCTCCTCAATGATCACCCTGATAGCTAGAACATTTTTGGTTCTGGGCACCGTCACCAGTGCCTAAGGCCCAATTTTTCAGCCCCTGTTTAACAGGGGCATGTAATTACAATTTTTGATGCAATACTTTGCAGCAGGACTCGTTCCTGCGTTCCAACTAGAGTATCTGTGAGGGGTTGCAGTGTTGTGGCACCAGCACCAGTGCCTAAGGCCCAATTTTTCAGCCCCTGTTCAACAGGGGCATGTAATTACAATTCTTGATCGAATATTTCACAGCAGGGCCCATTTCTGCGCTCACCAAGAGTGAGTGAGGACTTACAGTGTTGTGGCACAAGCACCACCACCACAGGCCCAATTTTTCTGCCCTTGTTTAACAGGGGCATGTAATTACAATTCTTGATCTAATATTTCACAGCAGGGCCATATGAGGGCTTACAGTGTTGTGGCCACAACAACACCTAAGGCCCAAATTTCTGCTGAGTATATAGGGCAGGCCCCAACGGAAGGAGACAACATGAAGTGAGATGAAATCTACCCCTAGGAATTGAAATTCTCTCCTTTAAGAGTTAATATGGGAGAAACATTTCTCCTTTCCACTGATGCTTTATCACCAATCCTTGTTTCACAAAAAAAACCCAAATTTTCAAAAAACATTTGTCATTGGGACAAAAAGTGAGGTGAAATCTTCTGAAGAGGAGCACAGACAGCAAAACAAATGTCACAGGGGTGATAACCTTTCCCTATGTTTTCCAAAAAGCTTAAAAAAGATTTTTTGTCTGGAGCTAAACACGTTAAAAATGTACCCGTTCAAAATGACAAACAGATTCTACTTAACAACAAACCTGCAGTCCCTGTCTTGTTTGCACCGCCTGTATACTGCTGTTCAGAGTATATAGGGCCTGGTGGCCCCACACCTTTCCTTTTTTTAATTAGGGTGCGGGGTTCCCCTTAATATCCATACAAGACCCAAAGGGCCTGGTAATGGACTTGGGGGGTACCCATGCCGTTTGTCTCACTGATTTTCATCCATATTGCCAAGACCTGACATTACATTAAACCCGCAAGCAATTTTAAATGACTTTTTTTCCTTTAAAAATTACATTTTGTGCAGGGACTGTACTAAGCACGGGAAACACACGCCACTTTACAGGCATACTATAGACACCCCCCAGGTACGATATTTAAAGGAATATTTAAATAATATATATTAAAGGATATTAAAGGAACATTAAAATCACTGCTCCCGAAAAAACGACCGTTTTTAAAAGTTTTTTTTGCATTGATACATGTCCCCTGGGGCAGGACCCGGGTCCACAAACCCTTTTTAGGACAATACCATGAAAATTAGCCTTTAAAATGAGCACTTTTGATTTCGAACGTTCGAGTCCCATAGACGTCAATAGGGTTCTAACGTTCGTGCAAGTTTTCTGTCCGTTCGCAGGTTCTGGTGCGAACTGAACCGCGGGGTGTTCGGCTCATCCCCACTGAGCAGATACTGGCAGAACTTTCTGCGTGCCATCTCCAAGCTGTCACCTCTGATTATTGCTGAATGCCTGTCTTGGTAGCTCCTCCTCTACTCTCCCCCATGCCAGGAGTCTCTGCACGTTGCTGCTGACTGTGGGAATATCTCATTCACTCAAGTCGTGCGAGTGAGATATTGAGAGAGTGGATTTGGAGTGAATATTTTTAGGAAGCTGAAGAAGAGGCCCATGATGTTTGCACCACCTCCATGTGAACTAGCCAATCCCAGCTGTGCCTGCACTGGCAGCCCCAACCATATTCCTGTGGACACACACTGCACTGTGCTGGAAGTATGGAGGGTGTGCAGCAGGTGGCAAATTAGAGGACACACACTAGAGGTTGCAAAATTGGTTAGTCCACTGTACAACCCCCCCACCACCACCACCATGACAATGGCATATGCCCTTCTACTGAGTCTCTAAATGAAAAAGACTATCACTCTGTAAAGCAATTCATACATGGATTGCTTTTCAGAGGCATTTGACAGGTGGTGAAGGGGTAATATGTTGCCTCCTCACCACTTATTTTAACCCTGTAAATTGAGGGTCGGCAACCCATTGACCGCAATCTACCCATCAATTACAGCCAGGTGATGGGTAGATCAGTGATTCTGTTTTCCCGACCCCCAGACCACTCCTCCCACATTGCAGGGCAGCACATGGAAGGAACTACCTTGTATGCTGCGCTGATCCAGGACGGCCTTTCTATCACGTCCATCCCAGGCCCTTGTGTGTGACATTACATGGGATAGATGAGAGAGGAGGGATGACCAGGATCAGAGCGCCAGGAGAAAGAAGAGTCATGTGTAGTCGGCAATTCCCTTCTCTGCACGTGAGGGAAATTACTGCTTTCCTGTGAGCCCTTGTACACACATCACTGCTCTATTAACTAACCTCATCCACAGCCCTACTAACTGACACCATCCATAGCCCTACTAACTGACACCATCCACAGTCCTACTAACTGCCACCATACTCTGTCCTACTAACTGACACCATCCACTGCTCTACTGTATGACACTGTCCACTGCCCTATTGACACTGTCCACTGCTCTCTTGACCTCTATAATCTGCCCTACAAACTGCTTACTCCTGTACTCTGCCCTACCTACTACTGGCCTCTTTACACTGCCCAACCTTTACTGACCTCTAGTTGCTCACTCAAGTCAAAGGTAAGCTAAGTTTATATTTTTACAACGACATTCGTTTTATTATAATTTTCAAGTAGATCTCCACCTCTCAAAAGTTGCCCACCCTGCTCTAAATGCTGCATCACCCCCAGTTGTGGGGAATTTGCAGTGCAGACCCTTTTATTTAACCACTTCCCGCCCGCCCTATGGCGGATTGACGTCCGGGAAGTGGTTGTGTTATCCTGACTGGGCGTCATATGACGTCCTTCAGGATAACATGCCGCAGCGCGCCCCCGGGGGCGCGCATCGCGGCGATCGGTGGAGCGGTGTGTCAGTCTGACACACCGCTACACTGATCTTGGTAAAAAGCCTCCGGCGGAGGCTCTTTACCACGTGATCAGCCGTGTCCAATCACGGCTGATCACGCTGTCAACAGGAAGAGCCGTTGATCGGCTCTTCCTCACTCGCGTCTGACAGACGCAAGTAGAGGAGAGCCGATCGGCGGCTCTCCTGGCAGGGGGGGTCTGCGCTGATTGTTTATCAGCGCAGCCCCCCCGCAGATCACCACACTGGACCACCAGGGATCACCACTAGGACCACCAGGGAAGGGGCAACATGTGGATGGCCAGGTATGTACCCCATGGCCATCCACATGTGCCCAGTATGCCAAATCTGTGCCAATCAGTGCCCACAAATGGGCACTGATTGGCACAATTATGTTGCAGTGATGCCCAGCAATGCCACCCTTAGGGGCATCACTGCAAACAAGTAATGCCACCAGTGCCACCCATCAGTGTCCATTCATGCCACCTGTCAGTGCCCATCCATGCCCATCAGTGCCCATCTATCAGTGCCCATCCGTGCCCATCTGTGCCAACTATCAGTGCCACCCATAAGTAACCATCAATGCCACCTACAAGTGCCCATCAATGCCACCTATGAGTGCCCACCAGTGCCACCTATTAGTGCCCATCCGTGCCACCTATGAGTGCCCATCAGTGCCGCATACCAGTGCCACCTATCAGTGCCCATCAGTGCCACCTATCAGTGCCCATCAGTGCCGCCTATCAGTGCCCATCATCAGTGCCCGTCAGTGCCACCTCATCAGTGCCACCTCATCGGTGCCACCTCATCGGTGCCCATCAGTGCCGCCATACCAGTGCCCGTCAGTGCAGCCATATCAGTGCCCGTCATTGAAGAAAAAAACGTACTTATTTACAAAAAGTTTTAACAGAAACAAAGAAAAACTTGTTTTTTTTCAAAATTTTCGGTCTTTTTTTATTTGTTGCGCAAAAAATAAAAACCGCAAGGGTGATCAAATACCACCAAAAGAAAGCTCTATTTGTGGGAACAAAATGATAAAAAATTTGTTTGGGTACAGTGTAGCATGACCGCGCAATTGTCATTCAAATTGCGACAGCGCTGAAAGCTGAAAATTGGGCTGGGCGGGAAGGTGTCTAAGTGCCTGGTATTGAAGTGGTTAAATGAGTTGTGTTTGGTGAGCGGTAGTGCAGGCTTGTGGGGCCCCCCGTGCATTACTTTGCCCAGGGACCCATGATGCTATTGAGATGGCCCTGTTTACAACCACTTTCATGTGCACAAGGTTTATGGGCTAAATGGTGGGGAGGAATAATGTTTCTTGATAATGGTGCAATGTTATTAAATAAAAACCCTCAAGACACAGTTTTACCTTTATTATAAAACACACTTTTGTAATGTAATGGACACAGATTTCTGTCCAAAGCCATCTCCAAATTGCTACCGTTTTAGAGGTATTTTATTATTTTTGAACACTATTTTTGACCACCTCAAGGTATAAAGATAATGTAAAATAAAATTAAATTCATATTATGGAAAAATGAAGGGTTTTATATTAGCATTTTATTCAGAGATAGTCTGAAGAGTGAGATTAATTTGTTTGTTTCTAGCACTTTCTGCATATAAGTCATTGTTTATTAAAGAAAACAAGTTGGTCTTCAGAGAATCAGCTTTTTCTGTGCTGACTTATTCTCTCTTTAAAAATGTTGGTGATGTTTAAATTATGTTAATGGTTCTCATTTTCCTAACTACATTCTCTGATATGAAAAAATGTTTTTTAATAAATAAAACAAATATACAACATACTTAGAGGGTAAAACGTGGTAAAATAATGGTGAATGAATCAATTTGTGCAAGTCAGAAACTTAGCAGTATACATTGCAGATAATAGGGTTAATTTACTAAAGGAGTAAAGACTGTTCACATCACACAGCTTTGTTCATTTTAGTCAACCAATAACATGTTTGCCAAAATCCAGTTTGTTTTCATTCTCCTCACATGACTGGGAAATTAACCCCTTCCTGCTAGCTGTATGCATATACAGTATGTAGCCCCTGTGGGGGTGAGCTTTAACATCGAGTGGCCACATATATGCATCCATAGGGAATGGTTTTCTGTGCTGAGAGTGTGTTCACTGTGCATTCTCAAGACAGTAACTAAAATATCACAGCAAGCTTAAGCATATTTGGAATGGGGAGCTTCCAAACATGTGACCACTGTATTAGCCAATCACAACAGTCACATGATCACTTGAATAACGATAGCTGATCAATTGCCCTATGTCTGTATATTATTTCAACCTAGCTTGTCCCTATTCACCAGAGGGACAAGCAGCTTCTTTTTCCAGGTCACACAGCATCCAATCCATGTCTTATAATTTCTCGGTGTTGCGCCACTATTATTTTTATACAGCATTTATATAGTGCAGACAGTTTACACATTGCTTTACAACATAAGGGCAGACAGTACAATTACAATATCATTTAATACAGTAGGAATCAGAGAGCCCTGCTTGTTAGAGCTTACAATCTAGGAGGGATGGTCAAGAGATATAAGATGTAATAACTGTGGCGATGTGCTAATGGAGAAAATAAATGTACAGTTGTGGGCGTTGTGCCAGATAGGCCTCTCTGAAGAGATGAGCTTTCAGGAATCATCTGAAAGTGGACAGAGTAGGAGATGGTCGGACAGATAGATGGAGTAGAGAGTTCCAGAGGAAGGGAGAGGCTCTGGAGAAATCTTGGAGGCGATTGCGGGATGAGGTGACAACTAGAAAGCAGGAGGTCTTGGAAAGAATGGGGAGGACAATTTGGTTGGTATTTTGAGACTAGGTTAGTGATGTATTGGGGTTGAGTTGTGGATGGCTTTGTAAGTTATTGTTAGTATCTTGAATTTAATTTGTTGTGTGAGCGAAAGCCAGTGGAGGGATTTGCAGAGAGAGGTAGCAGACACTGAGCGGTTTGTAAGGTGGAGGAGCCTGGCGGCAGCATTTATGATAGACTGAAGGGGGATAGACTATGTAGAGGTAAGCCAATGAGGAGGCAGGTGCAGTAGTCAAGGTGTGAGAGGGAGTGAAGTAGAAGCTTTGTTGTGTGATGTGTTAGGAAGGGGTGTATCACAAATGTGTGAGTGATAATGTTCTGAAAACAAATGCATTGCAAGCTCTGTTAATTGCTCCTACCTGCACAGCACTAGATAATGAGACACGGAGTGTGAAATATGTAGTTTATTAGACTACAGACAGAGGTTGTGTATTAACCTGTGCAGTACCATGCTGCACGGCTCATGTTTCAATCAGAAATTTCTGACACAGGAATGTGATGAATTACTCTACTATAGAATGTGCGTATAGGACAACAAATTACACCATGAAACTGGATGATCAATTTACATCCTATGCAGGTGAAAAACACAAGGCACCGGTAGATAGGTTTATAATGCCTTTACCATTCACTTCACTAGTGAACAGCCTTGAGTCCTTTAATAAACCAACCCCAGAGAGTAATCTGAGGTTTGGCCAAAGTGCACTATTTAGGAGGCACAAGTGAATTTGTTATGACATTTAAAGGCCTCCTTAGAACTTCTAGCATAAGCTTTGGTTGCAGCTTGCCTACTGTTAGCCTGTCAGTATTGATGAAGCCCATGGGCACTTCCCCTCTTTCTAAAACACAACAGACAGACATAAGCTGCAATTTATGTGGGATGGAAGAGTCTAGTGTTAAGGCCCGTACACATGATACGTAAATTGGATGGAGAAATTTGTACGACGAGCTGCCTGCCGATTTTCGGATCGTTGATACAGTGCTTTCGACAGCCGATTTTGCTTTTTCGTTAGACAAAAGCTGGATGTGCAGACTTTAAAATTTTTGTCGGATGTGAACTCAACGTCTTATTTTCATTTCATTAGTACAGTTTTCATACAAAAAAAAAAAATCATAAGAGCAAGGCTACGCATGCTCAGAAACAAAAGAATTCATACAAAACTATTTAACACATTACATCACTTCTGACATTGTATTCTGTCATAAGAAAATTTTCGTATTGTGAGTAATCTCTTTACTTTCGACATGAGACTAGCATGTCACAAAAAACAGACGAAAATCTAAGCATGTGTACAAGGCTTTAGGCAAGATGCAAATTGAAAACGCATCCACTCACTACATTTAGGCCTCAGGAGTGGACAATCAATGTCCAAACACAGGATTCTAAAATCTGAATTTAGGAAAAAGATTTTTTTTCACGAAAATAATGCTGAGAATCTCTTTTTATCCTCAGTATACAAAAAGTTGTACTTATTGGATGAAAAGTTGTTTTTTTTTTAACCAAACTTGCTGTTTTAGGTCTAATGGCTGTCCATTTTTTTTAGATTCAGTTTTCCTTGTTTAAGAAAAAGAGCTCTTTTCTTGGATTGACTAATATTTTTAGAAATACATTACTGAGTTAGTCTCCAGAGTTAACGAGCTATTCTCATGCTCGGCACACTAATGCCCTGTACACACGATCGGACATTGATCGGACATTCTGACACACAAAATCCATGGATTTTTTTCCAACGGATGTTGGCTCAAACTTGTCTTGCATACACACGGTCACACAAAGTTGTCGGAAAATCCGATCGTTCTAAATGCGGTGACATAAAACACGTACGTCAGGACTATAAACGGGGCAGTAGCCAATAGCTTTCATCTATTAATTTAGTCTGGGCATGCGTGGCACTTGGTGCGTTGGATTTGTGTACACATGATCGGAATTTCCGACAACGGATTTTGTTGTCGGAAAATTTTATAGCAAGCTCTCAAACTTTGTGTGCCGAAAATTCCAATGGAAAATGTGTGATGGAGCCTACACACGGTCAGAATTTCCGACAACAGGGTCCTATCACACATTTTCCGTCTGAAAATCCAACCGTATGTACAGGGCATAAGAGTTACTTTTTAAAAAAAATTGGAGACCTTCTTTGATAAAATATATTGCTTTTTCAGGTCCAGTTGTGGACAATTGTGCTGGATTTCAGCAAATCCCACTGTAACATCATAATAAAATAAAATAATTCTTGGGATTTTATGTTAGACCAACACTAAGTGGCACATTTTGTGAAGTGTAAGGAAAATGATCAATGGTTTTCACAATTTTTTACAAATAAATATCTGAAAAGTGTGGTGTGCATTTGTATTCAGTCCCCTTTACTCTGATAACTAAAATTTAGTGGAACCAATTTCCTTCAGAAGTCACCTAAATAGTAAATAGAGTTCACCTGTGTGTAATTTAATCTTAGTATAAATACAGCTGTTCAGTGAAGCCCTCAAAAATGTATTAGAAAACCTTAGTGAACAAACAGCATCATGAAGGCCAAGACACCAGACAGGTCAGGGATAAAGTTGTGGAGAAGTTTAAAGCAGGGTTAGCTTTAAAAAAATATCCCAAGCTTTGAACATCTCACGGAGTACTGTTTAATCCATCATCCAAACATAGAGTATGGCACAACTGCAAACCTACCAAGACATGACCGTCCACCTAAACTGGCAGGCTGGGCAAGGAGAGCATTAATCAGAGAAGCAGCCAAGAGGCCTCTGGTAACTCAGGAGGAGCTGCAGGGATCCACAGCTCAGGTGGGAGAATCTGTCCACAGGACAAATATTAGTCATGCACTCCACAAATCTGGCCTTTATGGAAGAGTGGCAAGAAGAAAACCATTGTTGAAAGAAAGCCATAAGAAGTCCCATTTGCAGTTTGCGAGAAGCCCTGTGGAGGAAACAGCAAACATGTGGCAGAAGGCGCTCTGGTCAGATGAGACCAAAATTTCACTTTTTGGCCTAAAAGAAAAACGCTATTGCCGTGTACAGACGATCGGACATCAAAACCGTGGATTTTTTTCCGACGGATGTTGGCTCAAACTTGTCTTGCATACACATGGTCACACAAAGGTTGTCGGAAATTCCGAATGTCAAGAACGTGGTGTTGTACAAGAGGTACAATGAGCCCAGGAAAATGAAGTTCAATAGCCAGTGCGGCTCTTATGCTCGATTTCAAGCATGAGTGGAATTTTGTGTGTCGGAATTGTGTACATACGCTCGGAATTTCTGACAATGAGTTTTGTTGTCAGAAAATTTGAGAACCAGCTTTAAACATTTGTTGTCGAAAATTCTGACAGCAAATGTCCGATGAAGCATACACACGGTCGGATTTTCCGACAACAAGCTCACATCAAACATTTATGGCGGAAATTCCGACCGTGTGTACGTGGCAATAGTACGGTGGAAAACAAACACTGCACATCCCCCTGAACACACCATCTCCTCCGTGAAACATGGTGGTGGCAGCATCATGTTGTGGGGATTAGTGATGGGCGAACGGTTCAGCTCGAGCATAATTCAAAAGCTGCCAGAACACCGTCAACTACTTCCTGCCCGGCCTATAGCAGATTGACGGCCGGGCGGTGGTTCAGTTTTCCTGACTGGGCGTCATATGACGTCCAGCAGTATAACATGCTGGCGCGCATCGCGGCACTCAGTGGAGCGGTGTGTCAGTCCAGCGGAGGCTCTTTACCACATGATCAGCCATGTCCAATCATGGCTAATCACGATGTCAATAGGAAGAGCCGTTGACCGGCTTTTCCTCACTCGCGTCTGACAGACGCGAGTAGAGGAGAGGCGATCGGCAGCTCTCCTGATGGGGGGGTCTGCGCTGATTGTTTATCAGCGCAGCCTCCACTCGGATGCCCGCACTGCACCACCGGGGAAGCCGCCAGGACCACCAGGGAGCCGTGCAACATGTGGATGGCCAGGTATGTAGCCCATGGCCATCCCCATGGGCCCAATCTGTGCCCACAAATGGGCACTGACTGGAACCATTTTAAATCAGTGATGCCCAGCAATGCCACCCATCAATGTCATCAGTGTCAACAGTGCCACCCATCAGTGTCCATCTGTGCCACCTATCAGTGCCCATCCGTGCCCACCTATCAGTGCCCATTAGTGCCCATCTGTGCCACCTATCAGTGCCACCCATAAGGACCCATCAGTGCCGCCTATGAGTGCCCATCAGTGCCGCCTATGAGTGCCCATCAGTGCCGCCTTATCAGTGCCTGTCAGTGCAGCCTAATCAGTGCCCGTCATTGAAGAATAAAACGTACTTATTTACAAAAATTTTTAACAAACAAAGAAAAACTTGTTTTTTTCCAAAATTTTTGGTCTTTTTTTTATTTGTTGCGCAAAAAATAAAAACCGCACAAGTGATCAAATACAACTAAAAGAAAACTCTATTTGTGGGAACAAAATGATAAAAAATTTGTTTCGGTACAGTGTTGTATGACCGCGCAATTGTCATTCAAATTGCGACAGCGCTGAAAGCTGAAAATTGGCATGGGCAGGAAGGTGCCTAAGTGCCTGGTATTGAAGTGGTTAAAGTCTATGGGACATTAATATGAAAAATCAAAAGTGTTCATTTTAAAGGCTTATATGCAAGTTATTGTCATAAAAAGTGTTTGGGGACCTGGGTCCTGTCCCAGGGGACATGTATTAATGAATTTTTTTTTTTAAATGGCCGTTTTTTTGGGAGCAGTGATTTTTTTTTTAATGCTTAAAGTGAAACAATAAAAATGAAATAATCCTTTAAATATTGTGCCTGCGGGGTGTCTATAGTATGCCTGTAAAGTGGTGCATTTTTCCCATGTTTAGAACAGTACCACAGCAAAATGAAAAATTGTCATTTAAAACTGATTGCGGCTGTAATGAATTGTCGGGTCTCTGCAATATAGTTAAGGCTCATTGAAAAAAAATTGTGTGTGGGTCCCCCTAAAATCCATACCAGGCTCTTCGGGTCTGATATGGAAATTAAAGGGAACCCTGCGCCAAATTTAAAAAAAAACGGTGTAGGGGTCCCCCCCAAAATCCATACCAGACCCTTCAGGTCTGGTATGGATTTTAAGGGGAACCCTGCACCATACCAGACCCTTATCCGAGCACGCAACCTGGCAGGCAAAGAGGGGGGATGAGAGAGCACCCCCCTCCTGAACTGTACCAGGCCACATGCCCTCAACATGGGGAGGGTGCTTTGGGGTAGCCCCCCAAAGCACCTTGTCCCCATGTTGATGGGGACAAGGGCCTCATCCCCACAACACTTGCCCAGTGGTTGTGGGGGTATACAGGCGGGGGGCTTATCGGAATCTGAAAGCCCCATTTAACAAGGGGACCCCCAGATTCCAGCCTCTCCCCTGTGTACAATGGTAACAAATGTACCCCTACCATTTCACAAAAAAGAAGTGTCAAAATGTTAAAGATGACAAGACACAGCTTGGGGACAAGTCCCACTATGTCCATTCATCTTCTTCAATCTCCCCGCGATGGACCAAAAAAAAAACGCCGAGACCGATCTGCCTCAAACATTTACATTTGTACCCCGTTACCATTTTCACACGGGGGAGGCCGGGATCGGGGGGTCCCCTTGTTAAAGGGGGCTTTCAGATTCCGATAAGCCCCCTGCCCGCATACCCCCACAACCACCGGGCAAGGGTTGTGGGGGTGAGGCCCTTGTCCCCATCAACATGGAGACAAGGTGCTTTGGGGGGCTACCCCAAAGCACCCTCCCCATGATGAGGGCCTGTGGCCTGGTACGGTTTAGGAGGGGGGGCGCTCTCTCATCCCCCCTCTTTTCCTATGGCCTGCCAGGTTGCGTGCTTGGATAAGGGTCTGGTATGGGTTTTGAGGGGGACCCCTGTGCCATTTTTTTAAAATTTTGGTGCAGGGTTCCCCTTAAAATCCATACCATACCTAAAAGGTCTGGTATGGATTTTGGGGGGACCCCTACGCCATTTTTTAAAAAATTTGGCACAGGGTTCCCTTTAATTTCCATATCAGACCCGAAGGGCCTGGTATGGATTTTAGGGGGACCCCCACGCAATTTTTTTAAAAATTTTTTTTCAATGAGTTGTATCTATATTGCCGAGACCTGACAATTCATTACAGCCGCGAACAGTTTTAAATAACAATTTTTCCTTTAGAAATGTCATTTTGCTGTGGTACTGTTCTAAACACGGGAAAAATTTGCCACTTTACAGGCATACTATAGACACCCCCCAGGCACAATATTTAAAGGGATATTTCATTTTTATTGTTTCACTTTAAGCATTAAAAAAATCACTGCTCCCGTTTAAAAAAAAATAAAAAATATCATTGATACATATCCCCTGGGGCAGGACCCGGGTCCCCAAACACTTTTTATGACAATAACTTGCATATAACCCTTTAAAATGAGCACTTTTGATTATTCATGTTCGGGTCCAATAGACTTTAACGGTGTTCGTGTGTACTTGCCGAATTTTTTGCCTGTTCACATGTTTTGCTGAGAACCGAACAGGAGGGTGTTCGGCTCGTCCCTAGTGGGGATGCTTTTCTTCAGCAGGGACAGGGAAGCTGTTCAGAGTTAATGAGAAGATGGATGGGGCCAAATACAGGGCAATCTTTAGAAGAAAACCTGTTAGTCTGCAAAAGAATTGAAACTGGGGTGGAGATTCACCTTCCAGCAGGTTAACGACCCTAAACATACAGCCAGAGCTACAATGGAATGGTTAAGATCAAAGCATATTCATGTATTAGAATGGGCCAGTCAAAGTCCAGACCTAAATCCAATTGAAAATCTGTGGCAAGAATTGAAAATTGCTGTTCACAGACACTTTCCATCCAATCTGACAGAGCTTGAGCTATTTTGCAAAGAAGAATGGGCAAAAATGTACTTCTCTAGATGTGCAAAGCTGGTAGAGACATACCCAAAAAGACTTTCAGCTTTAATTGCAGCGAAAGGTGGCTCTACAAAGTACTGACTCAGGGGGGCTGAATACAAATGCACGCCACACTTTTCACATATTTATTTGTAAAAAAAATTGAAAACCATGTATTATTTTCCTTCCACTTCACAATTATGTGCCACTTTGTGTTGGTTTATCACATAAAATCCCAATAAAATACATTTAAATTTTTGGTTGTAACATGACAACATGTGGAACATTTCAAGGGGTGTGAATACTTTTTCAAGGCACTGTATATGCTGTAAAATCTTTGAAGTCCTTTTCTTCTGGATCATACCCAGTCATCACTATTTTTACCAAAAAGAGAGTGCAATACAGTATCTGCTTTTGCAGGCTCTTTAACCACTTCAGCCCTGGAAGATTTGGCTGCTCAATGACCAGGCCATATTTTGTGATACGGCACTCCGTCACTTTAACTGACAATTGCGTGGTCAAAAGAAGAGCGACACTTTTGAAAAAAACACTATATTTTACTTTTTGCTAAAATAAATATGCCACATTAAAAAAAAAAAAAATGCTTTCCTCAGTTTTTTCTTCTACATATTTTTGGTAAAAAAAATCGCAATAGGCGTATATTGATTGGTTTACGCAAAAGTTATAGCGTTTACAAAATAGGGATAGATTTATGGCATTTTTATTATTTTTTTTTTTTTTGTACTAGTAATGGCGGCGATCTGCAATTTTTATCAGGACTGCGATATTGCGGTAGACAAATTGGACACTTTGACACGTTTTTGGGACCATTGACAATTATACAGCGATCAGTGCTATAAAAATGCACTGATTACTGTATAAATGTCACTGGCAGGGAAGGGGATAACACTAGGAGGCGATCAAGGGGTTAACTGTGTTCCCTAGGTGTGTTCTAACTGTAGAGGGTGTGCACACACTGCGGAAGAGCACATGCCCCTAGTGTGTTCCCTAGGTGTGTTCCCTAGGTGTGTTCTAACTGTAGAAGGCATGCCAAAAGGCGAAGTAACGTAAGGTAACCTCGTTTCGCCCAGCCATGCCATTCTGCCGCAGTAAAACTGCGGTGGCTGGGCGGCAACCAGTTAAAGTATACCTTTACAAATAAAATAATAAATGCACATCTTTTTGCAGGTAAAAACGGTCCCTTGCTCTCACTGTGGAACCAGTGATCTCTCTGCAGAGGTCAAACACATCTCCTGCTCATCAGACTTATAACTCTGCAATGTTAAAAATGTACGCTTCCCACTCTCTCTAACCCTAAATCTGACTCAGCAGTGGTATGTTGGACCTACAGAGAGACGACTGCTCTTATGCCCCATACACACGGTCGGATTTTCCGATGGACAATCGGAGCGTGTTGTCGGAAATTCCGACCGTGTGTGGGCTCCATCGGACATTTTCCATCGGATTTTCCGACACACAAAGTTGGACAGCAGGAGATAAAATTTTCCGACAACAAAATCCGATCGCGTCAATTCCGATCGTTTGTGGCCTGTTCCGACGCACAAAGTGCCACGCATGCTCAGAAGAAATTCCGACACGGGACAGCTCGTTCTGGTAAACTTAGCGTTCGCAATGGATACAGCACTTTCGTCACGCTGCAATGTAAAAAATGGTTTAATACAGCGCACTCTCTTCTTCTTTATAATGTGACAAGAATTAAGTAGTTTTGCTGCTCATATTCACACACACTTCTCACAAAGTTTGATTTGTGTTTTTTTAGTGGGATTCCCTCAATATATTGTTATTAGTTGTAACATCTGACAGTTTTATATTTGTTATGGTTTTTTTTTTTGTTTTTAAGCCTTTTTTTTTCTTTAATGTTTGGATTTTTTCCAAGGCTGATCTTTGTTTAATGTTATTTTTATTTTTACTCCAGAATATTTTTGTGTGTGTTTTGTGTGGCAAGTTACCCCAACACCATTGATATCTTTTATTATTTAATCTCCATGAGATTTTTTGTTGTTGGTGTCCCTTGTTCATTTCACATTGTATATTTGCAATGTACCTGAATCCTCACAAACTAACCATCATTTTTGAAGTAAAACACATAGGAGAGTATAATTCAAAACAAAAATCCTTTATTAAGGGCTCAGAACCAAACAAAGAGGAAGGCAACACTGGATCAACAGGAGAAATTAGTGAAGCCTGGGACCCCCACGGCAGACATCAATTCTTAAACCTCAAAATTGGTGGCCTGAGGAGTCCATATATAAGGGAGGGCAGTCTGGTCCGGGATTCACAGAGACTTGGATAGCAGCAGATGACATCAGTATCCCCAGGCTGTGGTACCACAAGAGGCTGCATCTTTTGGCCGACCAGACTGGATCCAGGGTCCTCACTCTCTGGTCTTCCTTTCACACTTCCTTCCGGGCTGTGGCTGTGCAGTTGGAGATGTGGCAGGAGGAGGAGTAGGACCTGGAGGAGGAGTAGGACCTGCAGGAGGAGGAGTAGGACCTGCAGGAGGAGAAGGAGGACCATCCCAAAGCTGTGTGTGAGGTGTAAGTTGGCCCCTCACACCTTTCGCCAGAGCCTCAGATATGAGGGCCTCACACATGGCTTTTTGGCCCTCCTCCATCCTCTGCATTTTATAGGCTATGAATGCCGCAAGGTTCTCCTGCCTGGTGTGTGGTGCTCCCAGGACCTCTGTAGCCCTACAAAAAAATCTGATAGCCGCCTCCTCTAGGGTACTCCTCCTCCTGCCACTTTCTGTTTCCAGGGGGGGTGGAGGGACCTGCAGATCAGCCACCTCCTGGCTGAGACTTCCCTGTGTATGAAAAAGGGACATGGTTTTAGTTTTTGCATCATCAATCACAATCATAAATTAGTACTCAGAAACTAACATCTAGTTAACATCATTGATTGGACAAGCAGAAATATTTAGAGGAATGCTATACCTGGCTCAATCTGGGCTCCTCCACATGTGGCCTGGAAGGCCCAGGTTGGGCGTCAGAAGTCTCAGCCGGGGGGGAAGGAAGCGTGGAAGGAAGACTTGAGAGGGATGGCCTGGGTTCAGTCTGGCCTGCCAGAAAGTGCAGCCTGTCGTAGTACAACATCCTGGGGACATAGATGTCATCTGCTGCTCCGGATCTCTGTGAATCAAGGACTTTCTGGCGCTCCCTCAGATATGTGCTCCTCAGGCCACCAATGAAGATCTTTAAATAAGTGATGTCTGCCGTGGGGATCCCCTGCTTCACAATTTCACACAATTGCTCCAGTGCTGCCTTCCTCTTTATTTGGTTCTTGTAATGGGGGTGTTTAATCTCCCACAGACAGGGCAGCTCCCTTAGCATCTCTATGAAGACTGAAATGAAGTCCTGATCTTCCAGTACCATATCCATGTTCACTGCAAGACACAACACAAGACAAAGCCTAATGTCACACCAAACTCTCCTAATCTTGTTACAATATAGGCCTCAATCTATAGAAGCAGTATAGGCCCAAGTTTGTCTCTTACCTTCGTTCTTACGATCGCCGCGTTCAATGCTCCTTCCTCCGCTCACAGATCAAACGTAATACGCACGCGTGTTACGCTTTATATACACTGCGCATTTGTGTAACTCCGCCCGCCCCTGACGTTCTTTCTAGTGTATTCCCCGCCCCTTTTCGTTCGGCGCAGTGGGGGAAGAGCATGATGGCGGACATACAGCAGGTGCGGGCTAATTGTAGCAACGAGGAGGAGGAGGAAAGGGCGGATCCAGGCATGTCCCGATCCAGAAGGAGACATTTTAAGGCCACAAATATGTCGTTTGGGGAGATGTTGGAGATGGTCGACATCATGAGGAAGTCCGACTATGACGGAAAATATGGGCCTTACCCCCACCCCAACATCCGAAAGGCCAAAATCATGGCGAAAGTGGTCAGGAGTCTCGAGCGGAATTTCGGGGTACGAAGGTCTAAAGATCAGCTCAGGAAGCGGTGGTCGGACCTGAAGTTGAGAGAGCCAGAGCAGTACCGAAAGATCCGGAGAGTGCTGCAAAAAAGTAAGTAGTTGTGCTGTGTTCCTATTCTTTCTGTCTTTATTACGTTCGTTCTGCTCCATATGCTTTGATTAGTTGTACCGTTTCCAAAGGTCAACTTTAATGTTCATGGGCACATTATTCGTTCGTATCAAACATTTTTCTTTCGGCCTCTAGAACACCATTGTTTAGGCCATATGCATTTTCACACATTTTTGGGGGCCTACTTGGATGCCAAATATTTGTTTGTGTAGATGGGTTTGTTACTAGAATGAAATGCAAACTAGATTGTGTGTAAGGAGAGGACACTGAGCAGCTGTTTTCACATCTGGACACTGGAGCACTAGTGTGGGACACAAGAACACCATTTTTATTAGGGGGCCACACAGGTGCTCCAGTGTATACTATAGGGGGGTCTCCATCTGTGAAGCTTGTACCAAACAGGTAAAGTATTGCAGCTTGACAAAGGGCAATAAAAAATATACATCTTGGAACTCGGCTAAAATAGACAATTGTACCCCACTTCCAAGCAATGTTTCCTATTTCTCGTTCTGCCATCAAATATCTGTGTGCTAAGTATACCATTTTTGTTTTACATAGGGGAGAAAACACTCGGACACCCCTCATCCCAGGAGACCAGAGACCCCCCCCTCTGGAAGAAGGGGAAATACCTACCCAAGAAGAAGAGCAGGAGGAAGAAGAAGACGTGGTGGAGATTGGCACCACAACAGGTGAGTGTCTGCGACCACAGGCTCAGGTAAAAGAGATGGCTGGTGGCAGATTTTTGAGACCTTTTTTTTTGTTCTTTATCTCTTTTTAGGTGATCGTGATGTGAGGGATCCAGAACGATTTACATCTGAAAGTGCCCAGATACTGATAGGGGAGATCATGGGGTGCAATCTCCAATTGCAAAACATCCAGCAACAAATCAGTGATGTTATTAAAAAAAATAATAACATCATTGATGTTTTGGGGCGAATTTAAACCCCACAAAATCACCTGTTTTATGGTACCAAACTTTTTTCAATGTTTAGAAAAGCCAAATTTGGAGGATGCACACAGTGTGCCAACATGTGCTATCTGCCATCACGGGAGATCAATGGACGCGTTTTGGGGGGGCAGCCCCTTCCTCAATTATAAAGTAGCGTTGAGGAAGGGCTTGCTCCCCCAAAACACGTCCCTTGATCCCCCCTGATGGCAGATAGCACATGTGGACATTTGTAAATTGGTGTGCATCTTCCAAATTTGGCTTTTCCAGGGGTGATTTCCCCCCATCTGAACGCTATATCAAACCCAGTTCCTAAATACTGATGTCTGATATAGCCTTCAGGTTTTACCTAATGTGAACTTTGTAAGTTCAAGTTTTTTGGCTTTCTTGTTGGTTTTACACAGGCCTGTTTTATCTGAAATGGATATTTTGATTTTTCATAATGCTACTGCAAACATTTTATACAACAAACATGTTGGTTTGTTTTAAAAACCTTTGGTAAATGCACATGTGATTGTGCAGATATAAAAAAGTGCCTTACTCAAGAATGTGTGGATTATTGTCTCAACACTACAACACTTTTGGGGTGATATTATTGTTGTTTTATGCACAAATGGGGGTTATTTCCTAAGGGCAAATCCTCTTTGCACTACAAGTGCAGGTTCAGTGCAGTTGCAAGTGCACTTGTAGTGAAATGTGTTTTTGCATTTAGGAAGTACCAGCCAACACTGTTTTTTATAAGGTTACCCAATCACGACATTTTCTGCACTCAACACATTTCTGTCAGGGTCAGCTAAAACAAACACAAGCAGTAAATGTCCACCAAGAATTTCTTTTGGTTGTTTTTTATTTGAAAAAGGTGTCACAGATTGTCTGGCATATTGATAGCCCCCCTACCCGCAAAGAACTCCAGGTATCGTAACCAGATATCACGGGCATTCAGGGAGGGCAAGCCAGGACGGCCGCTTTCAAGTGCCGTCATTGTTGAAGTATTTGGGATTCCGGCCTCAGGCCCAACTGAGCCAGCATAGTTGGCTGAATGTCTTCGTAGAAAATTATGGAGAACACAGCAGGCAAGTATTATATGGTTCAGTTTAGACTCCGCCATATGGATGGGTGTCATAAATAATCGGAACCGGCTGGCCAGGATTCCAAATGTGTTCTCCACCACTCTTCGGGCTCTGGCCAGCCGGTAATTAAAAACCCTCTGTTCCGGGGTGAGGGTCCTCATCGGGAATGGCCGCATCAGGTGGTCCCCCAGCGCAAATGCTTCATCAGCAACGAACACAAATGGGAGACCTTCAACATTGTCCTCTGGAGGTGGCAAGTCCAAGCTGCCATTCTGGAGACGCCTGTAGAACTCCGTCTGGGCGATCACTCCACCATCAGACATCCGGCCATTCTTCCCCACGTCCACATACAAGAAGTCGTAATTAGCCGACACCACCGCCAACATCACTATACTATTAAACCCCTTGTAATTATAATAGTACGACCCCGAGTTGGGTGGTGGGACGATGTGGACGTGTTTCCCATCAATTGCCCCTCCGCAGTTAGGAAAGTCCCACCGCTGGGCAAAGTGGGAGGCCACAGTCTGCCATTCCTGTGGCGTGGAAGGAAACTGTTGAGGAAAAAACAATAAACATTACTATTTTTTCACAGAAACCTGGCAAGCAGATTAGACACAAACATTATGGGTCAACCTCCAGATAGCATTTATTAAGGGGAATTTAACAACAACAAAGTATAAGGTACACCTATCATATCCCCCCCCCTCTCATGGGCCATTTCTAACATTATAGGGGGGAGGAACTCTGGGACAGGTAACCCTCTTCACTTCATTGAGAGATGAATGCCTAAATACAGGGTATTACTTGGAACAGCCCCTCCTTAGTTACACTATTGGCAGCCCACTGGACAGGTAAGAAGTGTCATAATACAAAGATATAAATACACACTGTACACATTTGAGCACATTTGGACATTCTGCTATTACCTATCAAGATCATAATAAGATACAAGAACATTAAACAGTACCATTGGAAAGTATACAGGCAGGCCCTTGCACTACATGCTTTGGGGAATTCATCCATAAATCTGAGCACTAAAGAGATGGGTATAGTGTGTATGGGTTTGGCAAAGTCAGCAGATAGATGATTGAGGATAGAGAATTGGGATCAGCTGACTTAGCAGTTGGGGGAGGGAGGGTTACAAAAAATTTGGGGACACCACAAAAAAAAGCCTCTGGCCCTCTGCCTGAATTTAAATCAAAAATAACATTTCCAAACATTTTAGGGGGTGTTTGGGGTAAAGCACTACTATGGAGCTGATAAAATACATTGTTAAGTGACTACATGAGGTGAATATAAGGCTAGGAGACACCATGCTGGGGAGGTTATTGAAGGGCAAATATGTATGAAGGACCTAAAATAATAATTACATAAAAATCCAGCATGCATGAGGACAAAGGGGACATTCACAGCATATTACAATCATGGTAATTAGGGAATGAGGAAAGAAATACAATATATTATCAAACATTCAATACAATAAAATGTGATATAAAAGGATAAAAATCTTACCTTCATATACTCCTTCTGTAGGACCTGTATGATGGCAGAACAGGTCTCTGGGATAATGATCCCCAGAGCCTGGGGGGAGATGCCTGTCGAGAACTTGAGGTCCTGCAGGCTTCTCCCTGTGGCCAAATACCGCAAGGTAGCGGCCAACCTCTGCTCCGGAGTGATGGCTTGCCTCATGCAGGTATCCTGCCTGCTAATATAGGGGGTCAGCGAAGCCAACAAACGGTGAAACACGGGGTCCGTCATCCTGAGAAAGTTCCTGAAATCATCAGGATTATTCTCACGGATCTCACGGAGCAAAGGCATATGACAGAACTGGTCACGCTGAAGCAACCAATTCTTGGTCCATGAACTCCTCCCCACCCTGTTCATGGACTGGACTTGTGTCAAGGTCAGGACCCCAACACCAAGCCCCCGCACAGCACGAACTCTACGAGGAGTACGCATATGAAACATGGCTAGAAAATGGTCGGCTGCTCAGAACGAAGTAACAGAACGCACTAAAGAACAGCAAGGCCTGTGAAGAGCGACCTGAAAAACAGCAACGAGCGGACAAGATTGCACAGAAAACTCCAATACGAACTGACTGCACGCACTGAAGAGCAGATACAAACCCACAAGCACAAACTGAACGGCAGAAAACGATCTGAAAGCCACGAGTCTGCGCGAATCGTCTCTCACCAAACTTTTACTAACACGAGATTAGCAAAAGGAGCCCAAAGGGTGCTGCGCTTGGTTCTGAACCGGCCTTTTCTAGTCTCGTCGTACGTGCTTGACGTCACCGCGTTCTTGGCGATCGGAAATTCCGACAACTTTGTGCGACCGTGTGTAGGCAAAACAAGTTTGAGCCAACATCCATCGGAAAAAATCCGAGGATTTTGTTGTCGGAATGTCCGAACAAAGTCCGACCGTGTGTACGGGGCATTACACAGAGAGCAATAGTCCTTCTATACAGTATTTTAGCAATTAATGAAATTTTTTAAAACCAGGTTGTGGCTGCTTTGTTAGGCCCTTTTCACACAGGCGCCTCCACTAAGCAGAATCTGCTTGCTCAGCAGGGGATCTCTCTGCTGATCCCCGCTAAGCAGGTGGATGACAGGTTCATGTTTGCTCTGCTATGCAGAGTGGATATGGACACAGTCTCCCTCTCCTTTATTGGACAACCAGATGGAAATGGACTGTCTGTCCGTTTCCATCTGATGCCATCTGATCCGCCAGACAGATGGGAAAAAGGACCACCATCTGTTTTTGGCAGACTGGATGAGATCGGATGACAGCAAGTGTCAGCGGACATGTGTTTGCGTTCCATAGAAGAGACTGAAGGGCCTGAAAAACTGACAGGCGGACCTGATCCCGACAGCCCGTGTGAAAGGGGCCAAAAAGAAAACTAACTGCACGACTTCTTTGGATGCACCTGGAATGTATTTAGCTGATTTAAACTGAAGGTTCAGATGGGATTCAGATGGAATTTAAAGAACAAGTTCACTTTTAAGGTGAACTTGTCCTTTTGATAAATATATTGATAAATAGTCATGTTCCTCCCCATTCTACAATATCATACATCAGAGAAGAAAGTTAATTGAAGCTTACATAAACAGTGTTAATAAAAGTTAATAATACGTTTTGAATTTACTGTGCAGGGAGCCTAAAAAAAAAATCAATTTGTAGGCCCAAGGCAAAGTACAGCCCTAATGCCGCGTACACACGATAGGAAATGCCGCCAGCAAAACTCCGATGAGTGCTTTTGGTCGGAAAATGTGACTGTGTGTATGCTCCATCGGTCTTTTGCTGGTGGAATTCCAGCCAGCTAAAGATTGAGAGCATGCTCTCTATTTTTCGGTCGGGGAAAGTTCCTATCCGAAAATGCGATCGTCTGTATGCAATTCGGACGCACGAAAAATCACGCATGCTCAAAATCAAGTACGAGAAGGGAGCGCTCGTTCTGGTAAAACGAGCGTTCGTAATGGAGATAGCACATTCGTTACGTTGTCAATTTTTGGATCTTTTAATGCAGCGCATTCTTTTGTTGTTTATAATGCTAGAAGAATGAATTTGTTGTGCTGCTGATATTCACATAGAGTTCTCACAAACTTATTTCTTTATTATTTCTCGTGATCTCCTGAATAAACTTTTTTGTTTTTAAAGCCAGATCTCCATAATAATGTTTAGAATTATTTTTTATAGTTATTTTTTTTTAATCAAGATCTCCTGTTTTTTTTTTTTTTTATTATTTTTAAATTATTTTCTAGTGATCTCCATATTTTTTTTTTTTTGTGTGTGTCAAGTTTTCACAACAACATTATTATCTTGTATTTTTAAAGCTCAAGGAGGTTGGTTGTTGTCCCTTGTTAATTTGACATTGTAATTTTGAAATGTACCTGCCTACTCACAAACAAACTGTCCTTTTTTGAAGAAAAACACATAGGCAAGTATTCTCATATAAAAAAATGTCCATTTATTCTGGCTCATAACAAAATTGAGAGGAAGGCAACGCTGGAGAAACTGCTTGAATTTGCGAAGCCTTTGTACCCCAGGGCACACATCAACTCTTTGTAACTAAAATTGGTAGCCTAAGAAGTCCATATAATAGGGAGCACAATCTGGTCCAGGACTCCCAGAGATCAGGAACAGCATCTGATGACATATATGTCCCCATGCTGTGGTACTACAACAACCTGCATCTTTCGTCAGACCAGACTAAACCAAGGCCATCACTTCCATGCAGCCTTCCCTCCACACTTCCCTGCAGCCTTACTTGGAGGCTGTGGCTCTGGAGGTGGGCTTGTGGTGGGAGGGAGAGGAGGAGGAGGAGGATGGGCGAGCGCACATAAGTTCATGTTCTCACTAATTTGGCCCCTCAACTCCTTCCGAAGGGACTGAAAAATAAGATTCTCACACATGAAGCATTGGCCCTCCTCCATTTGCTGCAATTTTGCAGCTACATAGCAGCCATAGGCCTCTTCAGCATCGGGGGGTGTTTTCAGGGCCGCATTAGCATCCTTAATGAGGCCCAGTGCTGCCTCCTCCACGTAACTCCCCTTCCTGGCCCTTTTTGTTTTAAGGTGGAGGGGAGGAACCTGGGATTGGGTGAGCCTACTGGGCCTGGCCACCTCCTGGCTGACAGTTAACCCTGCCTCCTCCTGGCTGCCACATTCCAGTGCCTCTTCCTGGCTGAGGTCTTCCAGTGTATTAAAAAGGGACATAGTTGTAGTTTTTGGTTCATCAATCACACACAATTTTCAGCTCATGACTGTTGCTAATTGAATGTTAATAAATAGAAAAGACTATCATTCTGAGCCCAGCATTTTTCATTCTTGTCCCAATCATTTTTGGCCCCTATTGTCTATTGATATGTCAAACACTTTTTGTTCAATCATTCATTTGTTAGCAATAATAACATCTAGTTAACACCAATAATTTTTGGACAATAAATATGTTCAAAAATACTATACCTGGCTCCAGCTGGGCTCCTCAACTTCTTCCAGGATGGAAGGGCCAGGTTGGTCTTTGGAAGCCTCAGCTGGGGTTGACGGAAGTGTGGACGAAAGTGTAGAAAGTGATTCCCTGGCTTCAGTCTGGTCTTCCAGAAACCGCATCCTGTTGTAGTACCACAGACTGTATACATATACATCCTTTGCTGCTGCTCCTGATCTCATGGAAGTCTGGACCTTATTAAGCTCCTTCCTATACATGCTTCTCAAGCTACCAATTTTCTTATCCACAAACTTGATGTCTGCGTTGGGGATCTGCGTCTTCACAAATTGCAGCAGTTTCTCCAGCGATGCCTTCCTTGCTGGCTTATTTCAATATAAGGGGTTTTTAACCTCCCACAAATTTCTCATATCTCTGTATCTGTCTGTGAACTGGCCCATGAATTCAGGGTCTTTGAATTGTTTCATTTTTGCTGCAAGACAAAACACAAGACAAAAACACTAATATCAGGCTAAACTCTCCTAATCTTATCCCAATATAGGCCTCAATATCGAATCAGTATAGGCCACTGATGTCCCAAGTTCAAAGGTTACCTTCGTTAGAATGTTCGGCGCTTCCTCCACTCACAGATCGTACGTACGACACACGCGTGTCAGCTTAAAATACACTGCACATGTGTGAAACTCCGCCCGGGTCGCCCGCCCCTGACGTTCTTTCTCGAATATTCCCCGCCCCTTCTCTTTCATGGCAGTGGGAGAGAAACATGGCGGAGACACAGCAGGTGCGTGATAATAGCAGTAACGAGGAGAATGAAAGCCCGGAGCCTGAAACGTCCCGATCCCGCAGGAGATTTAAGGCCTCAAATATGGCCTTTGTAGAGATGGTGGAGATAGTGGACATCTTGAAGAGGGCCGACTATGACGGGAAGTATGGACCGTACCTAAACCCAAATGTGAGAAAGGCCAAGATCATGACTAAAGTTGTGAAGAGTCTACACAGGAACTTTGGGTTACGACGATTCAGGGAGCAATTGAGGAAACGCTGGTCAAACCTGAAATTGAGGGAGCGGGATCAGTACAGAAGGATCAAGAAAGTGCTTCTAAAAAGTAAGTAGTTGTCCTGTGTTCCGATTATTATTATTATTACTTGCATGCTGCTCCATGTGCTTTTATTTACTATTGTACAGTTGAAAATGGCTACTTTCACGTTCATGGCCACAGTAATCGGTCGTAGGAAACATCGTTTGTTTGCCAAATAAATACGATGTTTTGGGCATATACAGGGTTAACTACCTTTGGTCATGCTAATTTGTATTAAAAGAAGTTTAGGACATTGCTGTCTAGATGTGGTTGAAACTAGAAAGAATTGCAAACTTGATTCAGTGTAATGTAAGGAGAGGACACTCAGCAGCTGTTTACACATCTGCACTCAGGAGCACTAGTGTGGGACACAAGAACAAACTTTTTAGGGTGTCCCACACAGGTACTCCAGTGGATACTTGGGGTGTCTCCATGTGTGAAACTTGTCCAAAAAAGGTAGGTATTCCAGCTTTGGTAAGGAAAAAAAATCATGTCTTCAGCTTGGAACTCTGTCAAAACAGACAATTGTAGCCCACTTCCAAACAGTGTTTCATATTCCTATTTCTGGCCTCAAATATCTGTGTGCTAAGTATACCTTTTGTTTCATTCTCATAGGGGAGAAAAGACTCTGGCATCTGAGGACACCAGGAAACCCCCACCTCCTGAAGAAGGGGAACAGAGGACACCACAACCTGAGGATGTGGAGGAAGGAGAGGTGGTTGAGATTGTCACCACAACAGGTGAGTGTCTGACACCACAGATTCAGATAATAGATGTATGCCTGCATATTTATAATACATGGTGTGTATTTTTTCCTTTAGGTGATGTGCATGCTCATTTCCTGACTGACAGTGCACAAAGGCTAATCCAGGACATAATGTTTTGCAGTCAGGATTTAGACATCATCAAGCAAAAAACAAATGACAATGGAACAAAACTGAAGAACATGATTGATGTACTAGGAAGAATCCAAAGGACACCAAAATGACAACATTTTCAATTTTTTGGGACCAATTTTTTCAAATTTTTTATGCATTTTAAAAGCCAAATTTTGAAGATGCACAGTGTGTCAACATGTGCTATCTGCCATCAGGGGATATCAGTGTACGCGTTTTGTGGGTGCAACCCCTTACTCATAACTCAAGTAGGTGAGAGGAAGTGGTTGCACCGCAAAACACGTCCATCGATCCCCCATGATGGAAGATAGCACATGTTGACATTAGGCATGGGATTAGGAGGGAAATCCCCAGTTTGACTCCCAATTTGTGTGCATCTTTAAAATTTGTTTTTTACAAGGGGATATCACCCCATCTGATAAAGGCAATATCAACAAATTTTTGACACTATAATGTCTGATATTGCCTTCAGTTTTTCAATTGTAAGTTCCTGAGTTGTGTATCTTATGTTTTGAAACATGCCTGTTTATGTACTCAAAAAATATTTTTTTAAATTTTTTTTACAAGGCACATGTGAATGGGCATGGAGTAAAAGGTTTTATACTCAACAATGTGTGGCTTCTTCTTTCAATGCTCAATACCATTTTTTGTATTAAGTTGGTGTTTACAGTGACAATAGGTGTTATTTAATAATGGAAAAACCACTTGGCACTACAAGTGCACTAGGAGAACTTAGGAGACAGCTCAAAGAAACACAAGCAGTAAATCAAAATCAAGATTTGATCAGATCAAATATTTTTATAATATCTAAAATAATTACAAATTCACTGGCATAGCAATGGCCCCCTGCCGGTAAAATAATCTATATATTTTTGATGCTCTTCACGGGTGCTTTGGGGGGTAAGCAAGGACAGCCAGTTTCCAGGGCCGTCAGTAGATTTTCTGGAAGTCCGGCCTCAGGCCCAACTGAGGCAGCATAATTCGGGACATTTCTCTTCAAAAAGTTGTGAAGTATGCAGCATGCTAGAACTATGTAGTTAAGTTTGTACACCACCTTATATATTGCCGCAAGAAAAAGGCGGAACCAGCTGGCCATTATCCCAAAGGCATTCTCCACGACTCTTCTGGTGCTGGCCAGCGGGTAATTAACCACTAGGCGCCCGCGCTATAGCCGAAAGACGGCTACAGCGCGGACTCCAATTGCCGGGAGGGCGTCCCTGGACATCCTCCTGTTTACTTCCGCGTTGCGCGCATCGGGGAAGTTTTGTGCTGGCCATGTCCCTTGGACACAGCCAGTCACAGATTGCTAAAAACAGCCAATCATAGCGGCCGTTTTCAGCGCGATCGCTCTGCCAATGAGAGACGATCTCATATATAAACATATGAGATCATCTCTCTCATCGCCAGCTCTCCCTCCTCACACAGAGACAGCGTGTGAGGAGGGAGAGCGAACCGCTGCGGCGGTAAGTGAAAAAAAAAAATGAAAAAAAGTGTCGTCCCTGCTGTCATGTCCCTGCCATCATGTCCCTGCTGTCATGTCCCTGCCATCTGTCCCCAGTGCCATGTATAAGTGCCAGCTGTCATCAGTGCCACATAGTGCCATCTGTCATCAGTGCGACCTGCCATCTGTCATCAGTGCCACCTGTCAGTGTCACGTGCCATCTGTCATCAGTGTCACGTGTCATCAGTGCCACTTATCAGTGCCATCTGTCATCAGTGTCATCAGTGCCACGTATCAGTGCCATCTGTCATCAGTGTCATCAGTGTCACGTATTAGTGCCATCTGTCATCAGTTCCACGTATTAGTGCCATCTGTCATCAGTGCCACGTGTCATCAGTGCCACGTATTATTGTCATCTGTCATCAGCGCCACGTGTCATCAGTGCCACATATTAGTGCCATCTGTCATTAGTGTCATGTGTCATCAGTGCCACGTATTAGTGCCATCTGTCAGTGCCACGTATTAGTGCCATCTGTCATCAGTGCCACATCAGTGTCAGTGCCACGTATCAGTGCCATCTATCATCAGTGCCACATCAGTGCCACGTATCAGTGCCATTTGTCATCAATGTCACATGTCATTGTCCTGGTTCTCCAGGGCCTTCAAAAGTGTAATAGGTAGTCAACAAATTACATGTGTAATTTATGCTCCTAGAACACGTGATGGTGCTCCCTGCATGTTGGGCCTCTCTATGTGGCCAGGCTGTGAAAAAGTCCCACACATGTGGTATCCCCATACTCAGGAGGAGTAGCAGAATGTATTTTGGGGTGTTATTTGTGGTATACACATGCCATGTGAGAGAAATAACCTATTACAATGACAATTTTGTGGGGGAAAAAAAATCTTCATTTTGCAAAGAATTGTGGGAAAAAATGACATCAAAAACCTCACCATGCATCTTACTAAATACCTTGGAATGTCTACTTTCAAAAAAGGGGTCATTTGGGGGGTATTACTTTCCTGACTTGTTTGGGTCGCAAGAAATGAGATAGACCGTCAGTGCATCAGATGTGATCAATTTTTTATGATTTGCACCATAACTTGTAGACTCTCTAACTTTCATACGGAACAAATATTATCCACTAATTTGGGTTATTTTTACCAAAGATATGTAGCAGTATAAATTGTGGCCAAAATTTATGAAGAAAAATTACTAATTTGCAAAATTTTATCACAGAAACAAAGAAAAATGCATTTTTTTTCAAAATTTTCGGTCTTTTCTCATTTATAGCGCAAAAAATTAAAAAGCCAGAGGTGATCAAATACCACCAAAAGAAAGCTCTATTTGTATGAAAAAAAAGGACAAAAAATTCATTTGGGTACAGTATTACATGACTGAGTAATTGTCATTCAAAGTGTGAGAGCGCTGAAAGCTGAAAATTGGTCTGGTCACGAGGGGGGTTTAAGTGCCCAGTTGTCAAGTGGTTAAAAACCCTCTTCTCCGGAGTGAGGGTCCTCTGGGGGAATGGCCTCATCAGGTGATCACCCAGACCAAATGCTTCATCAGCAATAAAATGGGAGTCTTTCCACATTCTCTTCTGCAGGTGGCAATCCCAAGCCACCACTCTGGAGACATTGGTAGAACTCGGTCTGGGCAAAGACTCCACCATCTGACATCCGGCCATTCTTCCCCACGTCCACATAGAGAAACTTATATGTCGCCGACACCACTGCCGTCAACACAATACTATAAAACCCCTTATAGTTAAAATAGTATGACCCTGAGTGGGGTGGTGGGACAATGTGGACATGCTTCCCATCGATTGCCCCTCTGCAGTTGGGAAAGTCCAAATGATGAACAAATTGGGAAGCCACAGTCTGCCATTCCTGTGGCGTTGAAGGAAACTGTGGAGTCAAAAAAGCAAAAATAATTATTAGTACTTTTGCACATAACATTGCAAGCAGATTAGACACAAACATTCTTGCCCAACATCAGTATAACATTTATTTTAAGGAGTATTTAAAGACAAAAATATAAGGTCCACTTATCAGATTCCTCACCCCCTCTGATGGTCCATTGGAAACATCTTAGGGGGGAGGGTTATATATGAGTTTGGGACCCCAATAAAAGCCTCTGGCACTCTGCCTGAATTTAGGGACAACAATAAAATTTGAATACATTTTAGGAGGTGTTTACAAAATACATTGTTAAATGACTAGGCTAGGTGTATATGGGCCCAGGATAGCATGCTGGGGAGGTTAGTGAAGGCAAATATGCATGAAGGACAAAAAGGAGTATTAAAAGCTTACAGCATGCATGAGGACAAAGTGGACATTCACAGCATATTACAATCATGGTAATTAGGGAATTATGAAAGAAATACAATACATTAGCATACATTAAATACATAGAATGTGATGTTAAAGGAGAAAACTTACCATAATTTTAGTTCTTCTGCAGGACCTGTATGATGGCAGAACAGGTCTCTGGGATAGTGATCCCCAGAGCCTAGGGGGAGATGCCTGTAGAGAACCTGAGGTCCTGTAGACTTCTCCCCGTTGCCAAGTACCGCAACGTGTGGACTAGCCTCTGCTCAGGAGTGATGGCTTACAACATGCAGGTGTCCTGCTTCCTAATATAAGGGGACAGCAAAACCAACAGATGGTGAAAAAGGGGGTCCTTCATCTGCAGAAAATTCCTGAAATCATCAGGGTTATTTTCCTGGATCTCACGCAGCAAAGGCATATGAGAGAATTGGTCACGCTGGAGCAACCAATTCTTGGTCCATGAACTCATCCTCACCCTGTTCATGGACTAGGCTTGAAGAACCCCAACACCAAGCCCCCGCACAGCACGAACTCTACGACGAGCATGTACCCACAGCATGGCTTCAAAACGGTCGGCTGGTCAGAATGAACTAACAGAATGCACTTAAGACCAGAGAGGCCTGTGAAGAGTGAGCTGGAAATCGGAAACAAGCGGACAAGAACGCACTGAAAAACAGATAAGAACTGTCTACATGCACTGAAAACCAGACACAAACCCACGAGCACAAACTGAAGAGCAGTAATGGACTGAAAAGCACGAAAGCTGAAAAGCGCAAATCGTCTCTCACCAAACTTCTACTAACACGAGATCAGCAGAAGGAGCCCAAAGGGTGGCGCACTGGGTATTCAACTTCTGTTTTCTAGTCCCGGCATAAGTGTTGTACGTCACCTCGTTCTTGACGGTCAGAATTTGGTGTGACTGTGTGTATGCAAGGCAAGTTGAGCGGAATTCTATCGGAGAAACCATCCAAGTTTTTTCAGACGGAAATTCCGATCGTGTACGCAGCATAACATTTAACTTCTTGCAACAGATTTAATCCATAACAAAAATCCAGTATCTATAGTCTGTTGTATTATCTTGCAAGTGTTTATATTTATGGATATGTCTATAGGTAGAAACCTGTACAGCTCTCCAGGAAAACTAAGTAATCAGAAAAAAAGGCTAATCACAAGTTTAGTTTCATGATAAGCTGTAGTTAGCAAAACAACAAATAACTGCATGGCCTTATTTTTTGAAGATGCCAGCCTCATAAAGAATAAGAATGTGCTTAAAGTACACCTGACAGTAAAAGAAGCATAATAACCTGACTCTAAATTAAAAAAATATATAAATACACAAAGATTTGCATGATATTTTATTTCAGTCAGGCTCCATTGTTGTGGTTGTGGACTCCAAATCAGGGTAAGAAGGGCCCCTGCAATGCAGCCAACCTGGTCATCTGCTGTCCTAGTGAAGTCTTGGGTATGTGCAATGTCACCACAATGGTCTGCAATTTTTTTTCAGTTCACTATTTCAGGCAAGCACCAAAAAAATTGAATTGCCCTGCTCTCTGCAATACTCTGCTGTTTGCTGTGACCCCAAGAAAAGTAACAGAGCTTTTTCACCATGTTGCATGTGTAATCCGGGGTTCATACAAATTCATATACAGTATATAATATCACTAATTTTCTGCAAAGTGACAACCTCCCCTGGCTCAGTGCCTAATATTGCCCACATTTAATTAAGCCTATTATATTTATCTGTTTCATAAATAATGAACCTTCAAATACGTAGTAAGGTAAGTCAGGTGTAGTGGGTGATCTTCATCCACACTGTTCTTGGGTAGGGATGAGCCGAACACCCCCCGGTTCGGTTCGCACCAGAACCTGCGAACGGACCGAAAGTTTGCACGATTGTTAGAACCCCATTGACGTCTATGGGACTCGAACGTTCAAAATCAAAAGTGCTCATTTTAAAGGCTAATTTGCATGGTATTGTCCTAAAAAGGGTTTGGGGACCCGGGTCCTACCCCAGGGGACATGTATCAATGCAAAAAAAACTTTTAAAAACGGCAGTTTTTTCGGGAGCAGTGATTTTAATGTTCCTTTAATATCCTTTAATATATATTATTTAAATATTCCTTTAAATATCGTACCTGGGGGGTGTCTATAGTATGCCTGTGAAGTGGCATGTGTTTCCCGTGTTTAGAACAGTCCCTGCACCAAATGTCATTTTTTAAGGAAAAAATCTCATTTAAAACTGCTTGCGGGTTTAATGTAATGTCCGGTCCTGGCAATATGGATAAAAATCAGTGAGACAAACACCATGGGTACCCCCCAGTCCATTACCAGGCCTTTTGGGTCTTGTATGGATATTAAGGGGAACCCCGCACCCAAATTAAAATAAGGAAAGGTGTGGGGCCACCAGGCTCTATATACTCTGAACAGCAGTATACAGGCGGTGCAAACAAGACAGGGACTGTAGGTTTGTTGTTAAGTAGAATCTGTTTGTCATTTTGAACGGGTACATTTTTAACGTGTTTAGCTCCAGCCAAAAAATCTTTTTTAAGCTTTTTGGAAAACATAGGGAAGGGTTATCACCCCTGTGACATTTGTTTTGCTGTCTTTCCTCCTCTTTAG
Source organism: Lithobates clamitans (assembly GCA_037952925.1). Lineage (NCBI taxonomy): Eukaryota > Metazoa > Chordata > Amphibia > Anura > Ranidae > Lithobates > Lithobates clamitans. Next base: position 639,657 of record JBBGZY010000380.1, on the reverse strand, counting down.
AAGATTTCACCTCACTTTTTGTCCCAATGACAAATGCTTTTTGAGAATTTGGGTTTTTTTGTGGAACAAGGATTGGAAAGCATCAGTGGAAAGGAGAAATGTTTTTCCCATATTAACACTTACAGGAGAGAATGTCCCTTCCTAGGGGTAGATTTCATCTCACTTCCTGTTTTCTCCTTCCGTTTGCAAGTAGGAGTCATTTGTAAGTTAGATGTTTGAAAGTAGGGGCCTGCCCTATATACTCAGCAGAAATTTGGGCCTTAGGTGTTGTTGTGGCCACAACACTGTAAGCCCTCACAGGGCCCTGCTGTGAAATATTAGATCAAGAATTGTAATTACATGCCCCTGTTGAACAGGGGCAGAAAAACTGGGCCTTTGGTGGTGGTGGTGCTGGTGCCACAACACTATAAGTCCTCACTCGCTCTTGGTGGGTGCAGAAATGGGCCCTGCTGTGAAATATTAGATCAAGAATTGTAATTACATGCCCCTGTTGAAGAGGGGCAGAAAAATTGGGCCTTTGGTGGTGGTGGGGGTGATGGTGGTGCTGGTGCCACAACACTGCAACCCCTCACAGACACTCTAGTTGGAACGCAGGAACGAGCCCAGCTGCAAAGTATTGCATCAAAAATTGTTGTTAAACAGGGACCGAGTCGGTGGACAGACGCACCCTGTGATCGGTTACCACGCCTCCAGCAGCACTGAATGTGCGTTCCGAAAGAACACTGGATGCAGGACAGGCCTGTAGCTCAATTGCATACTGTGCAAGCTCTGGCCAGTGATCCATCCTCAAGACCCAGTAACCCAGAGGATTTTCGGTGGGAAAGGTGTCCAAGTCAGATCTTGCACTAGGTATTCCTGTACCATGTAAAACAGACGCTGGCGATGGTTGCCGGAACCAATCATACCTTGGGGCTGCGGACTAAAAAATTGTCTGAATGCATTGGTCAGACGGCCACCTTCTCCACCGCTCCTTCTTTGACTGACCGAAGCCTCAAGCAACTCGTTGTCCAGAAACAGGAGTTTGTAACCTCCCAGTCTCTGGGAACACGTTGCACAGACCTTTCTGCAAGGCCTCCCGAAGATGTTTCATCCTCTGCTCCCTCTGCGATGGCAAGATAAGGTCCGCAACCTTACCCTTGTAACGTGGATCAAGGAGGGTTGCCAGCCAGTATTAGTCCTTCTCATTGATACCACGAATACGAGGATCCTTCCGCAGGCTTTGCAGGGTCAGGGAGGCCATGCAGCGTAGGTTTGCTGAGGCATTCGGTCCGGAGTCCTCTGGGTCACTAAGGACGACCTGGTCCGCAGCCACCTCCTCCCAGCCACGTACAAGTCCATGTGTTTCTTGGGACTGATCCCTTAAAGACTGCTGCTGATGCTGAGTGCCAGGCTCCACCTCCATACTGACACAATCTTCCTCCTCCTCCTCCTCCTCCTCTTCCTGTGTGATCGGCGGGCACGCAGGAACTGGATAAAGGGGGCCTTGAGAGCTAAGGAAGTCCTCCTCTTCCTGCCTCTGTTCTGCCTCAAGTGCCCTGTCCATTATTCCACGCAGCGTGTGCTCCAACAGGTGGACAAGGGGGACAGTGTCACTGACGCATGCACTGTCACTGCTCACCATCCTCGTGGCCTCCTCAAATGGTGACAGGACAGTGCATGAATCCCTGATCATGGCCCACTGGCAAGGGGAAAAAAACAAGCTCCCCTGACCCTGTCCTGGTGCCATAGTCGCACAGGTACTCATTGATGGCCCTCTGCTGCGTGTGCAGCCGCTGCAGCATGGCCAACGTTGAGTTCCACCTGGTGGGCATGTCACAGATTAGGCGGTTCTTGGGCAGGTTAAACTCCTTTTGGTGGTCCGTCAGCCGAGCACTGGCATTATATGACCGGCGGAAATGCACACAGACTTTCCTGGCCTGCCTCAGGACATCCTGTAAGCCTGGGTACCTGCCCAAGAACCGCTGCACCACCAAGTTAAGGACGTGAGCCAAACAGGGCACACGGATCATTTGTCCCTGTCGGAGGGCAGAGAGGAGGTTGGTGCCATTGTCGCAAACCACCATTTCTGCCTTAAGTTGGCGTGGCGTCAACCACCTCTGAACCTGCCCCTGCAGAGCTGACAGAACCTCTGCCCCAGTGTGGCTCCTGTCCCCCAAGCACACCAGCTCAAGCACCGCATGGCATCTTTTGGCCTGTGTACTTGCGTAGCCCCTTGAACGGCTACGGAGCACTGCTGGTTCCGAGGACAAAGCACAGGAAGAGGCCATGGAGGAAGAAGAAGAGGAGGGGGTGGAGGAGAGAGGTGTGTCACAATCATTAGCATTTTGGAGGCGTGGTGGCGGAACAACCTCCAACACTACTGCACCTTGTCCTGCATCCTTCCCAGCTGCCAGCAGAGTCACCCAATGCGCCGTGAAACTTAGGTAACGTCCTTGTCCATGCCTGCTGGACCATGAGTCAGCGATAATATGCACCTTACCGCTGACCGCCCTGTCCAGCGAGGCATGGACATTGCCTTCCACATGCCGGTAGAGAGCCGGAATTGCCTTCCATGAGAAAAAGTGGCGTTTGGGTACCTGCCACTGAGGAACCGCACATTCCACAAACTCACGGAAGGGGGCAGAGTCTACCAACTGAAAAGGCAGCAGTTGAAGTGCTAGCAATTTTGCCAAGCTAGCATTCAACCGCTGGGCATGTGGATGGCTGGGAGCAAACTTCTTTTGACGGTGCAGCAGCTGGGGCAGGGAAATTTGCCTGGTACAATCTGACGTCGGTGTACCAAAAGCAGATTGCCCACAAGTACTTGGCTGTGACACACTGAATTCTACACCTTCATTCCTCTCAGTGCAGGTCTCAGAGAGGACTGAAGGTTTAGTGGGGTTGGAAATCTGAGCTGATGAGGAGCAAGGAGAGGTCCTCTTTGTTCTTTGGTGTGGGTCTTTTAGATACGCTTGCCAACGAACTGCATGGCAGGTCAACATATGTCTGGTCAAGCATGTGGTACCCAAGCAGGAGATGTTTTGGCCACGCGAGATAAGCTTGAGACATATGTTGCAAATAGCAGCAGTGCGATATGATGCACTCATCTCAAAAAAGGCCCACACCAAAGAACTTTTTGAATAACGCGCAGAGACTGCAGCGCCCTGCACATGTGGAGCTTTGGGGTGTGATGCAGTCAATGTGCTGCCCTTAGGCTGGCCCCTGGAGGGCATCCTGCCTCGTTGGTGATGTTCCGCCTGCTCCTCCTCCTCCTCCTCCTCCTCCTCTCTCCTATCAGGCACCAACGTTGAGTCAGTGACCTCATCATCCCCTCCCTCCTCATCACTGGAGCAAACCTGGCAGTATGCTGCAGCAGGGGGAGCATGACTGCCAGATTGCTGTCCTTCTTGGGCACCCCCTCTGTCCGTGCTCATGTTACTGCCTTCATCGAGCTCAGTATCATCATCAGAGCCTTCCAAACGCTGGGAATCCTCCTGGAGCATGTACCCAACACTGTGGTCAAACAGTTCGAGGGACTCCTCAGGAGGACATGGTGGGGCTAGGGAAGGAGTCACTGATGACATTGAGCCGAGGGAAGAGGCCGCTGCTTTGCCAGACAAAGTACCCTGGGCATGGGTGAGAGAGGATGAGGAGGATGAAAACGGCTTGGTCATCCTCTCGACCAAGTCTTCCGCTCAACACCAGCAATTTTCTTCAGGTAGCTGTATTTACTGTAACAAGACAAGCCTGCCTGTCAGTAAGAAGATAACAGGAATGGATCTAGCTGAACACTGTGAACAGGACGCACCCACTAGCTTGTAGATTTAGCTGAACACTGTGATGTGGACGCACCCCACTAACTGTAGGTTTAACTGAACACTGTGAGCAGGACGCACCCCACTAACTTGTAGTTTTAGCTGAACACTGTGAGCAGGACGCACTGAACAAACTGTAAATAGTCTAGCTGCCTGACTGTGGTACTAATAGGATCAAAAGAACACCAGTAATTTTCTTCAGGTAGCTTTATATACTGTAACAAGACAAGCCTGCCTGTCAGTACGAAGATAACAGGAACGGATCTAGCTGAACACTGTGAGCAGGACGCACTGCACTAACTGTCCCTCATTCTGAAGTTCAAAAGTTGGGATATCCGTCGGATTTGTGTACACACGATTGGAATTTTCGACAACGGATTTTGTTGTCGGAAAATTTTATATCCTGCTCTCAAACTTTGTGTGTCGGAAAATCCGATGGAAAATGTGTGATGGAGCCTACACATGGTCGGTATTTCCGACAACAAGGTCCTACAGTATCACACATTTTCCGTCGGAAAATCCGACCGTGTGTACGGGGCATTAGAGTGGCTGTGTATGGTGTCACAGGCTGCAGGGACACAGGTAAAGGACTTCCCTCAGATTCTGACTCTCCTGTCTTTCTCTGGATGCACTGTCCTGGCTCCCTTGCTGTGCTGTGTACTCCTGTGGGCTTGACAGTCTCACTGTTTTTTTGTCTCAGACTTTAGGATCCATACACACTATGCAACTTTTGCTGTCTGGTTTCCTTAGATTTAGCGGAGCCATGTAGTGCAGGGGCCTGCCTGATTGCATACAAATTGAGACTCTTAGGGGAGAAAATCCAGAGAGGATTGTATAGTGTGTGTCCAGCTTAACTGTGTCTGATGTCTGCCTTTGGAAATGCTGCTTGAAGCTCACCTGATGCTTCTAAGGTGAGTGGATGAAGGCAGATGGCTCTTAAAGAGACAGGGTACCATGTTTTTTGGTGAGAGGTAATAGGTTTTTATCCATATATTTTGTGCAAATATGAGCTTTCCACACCTGTTAGTGGCACAGAAGATTAGCAAAGGTAGGAGGGGGCGACGTGGGACATGGTTCTGCATTATGGGTTTTGCATTATTTTAGAATCAGAACCCTGAACGCAAAACACTCCAAAACAAATAAAACCTGCCAACAATCATCTTGTCCTGACCAGGACAATGACACCTAACAGGTGTCACATTCATTAAAGTGGATGTAAACCCTCCATACACCCAGTGAAGTGAACGGCCTCAACTGATACAGATATGAACCTAATCTCCCTTCATAGGCTTTACATGTATATCTGCTGTCTTCACTTTTTTTTATACTGTTTAGAAAGTTCAGATTGTGTTAGGAAATGTTCTCTTCCTGTTTAACACAGAGTGTGGTGTTTGGGCATACAGCCAAGATAGCGTAAATTGCTGATTGGAGGAAAGGCACACACTCTCTCTCATCACATTTTGTACAGGGCCAGCTCCCTGCTAATCTATTTATAGCAGCCTCCCCAGACAGAAATGTCAGGCTGTTTTTTTCTGATGTGTCCAGGAATTTGTCAGGAGTTATCAGGCTGATAACAGAAGAATGGGTCAGGAGAGAGCTACAGGATACTGAAGATATATGTGCCCAGCTCAAATTTCACGTATTAGGCTATGTTTCCACTATTGCGTCCCCAAAGTCGCACGATTTTGCTGCAATTTTTTTGCCGCGACTTGAAGCAATGCCTGTGTATTCTTGAGGTTTATGGACCTCAAGTTGCATCAAAGTAGTGCAGGGACTACTTTGAGGTCGTTGTGTCTTGATGTCGAAACAGATATGAACGGTACTCATTAGAAATCGTGGGGTACGACTTGTCATGTGACTTTTCAGTCCCAAATTACATGAAAAGTCGCACTAGTAGAAACCTAGCCTTATGTTCACATCCACTTAAGCACGTGGTCTATACACTCTGAAGGAATTGTTTCCACTTACCCTGTGAAGAGACAGGATCCAGGAAACTGGCACAAATGCATTTATGTCAGCATGATAGAGAATGCCTCATCTAGCTCATAATGCATTTTGGGCCTGCATGCAGTCTGCAGTGGCAGAGAAATGAAATTGCACAGGTTGCTTCACAAGGATGTGGTTGTGCAAAATTCTAAGCCCTATAAAGGCAGCTATTGCGGAAAGGGTGCTACAGATAGCCACACCACAAGCAACACCCATAATGATAGAGCGTAAAGTGCTCATTGATTAAGGATAAACAGATACCTTGTTAGAAGACCTATTTACAGTAACAGGTTCTCTAAACTTTAGCCATATATGATGGCTGCCTGGTGCAGCAAGTGTCTTTGCCTTTTTATAACTCGGTTGCCTTCAGAGATCCTATGGATGGGAAAGTGGACTTGTTCACACCAAATGCAGTCCAGTGCATCTTTAGTCTGCATTAAGAATGCATGGGCAGTGTTTAAATTCAATTCCAGATTACATAGTTCACACCAGTACAGTGCATTCTAGTACAGGCAACAAAAGTAGAATGTTGCATTGTTTCTGTATGGAACACATCTAGAAGCGGCAAAACGCATTGAGAATGCATCAAAACACTCATGCAGGAACACATCTGGAACACAGAAATTGTGGTGATCTGGCCATCAGGCTTGCAAAGAATCTATACAGTGACAGATTTTGCCTGCCAATGAGCAATATGTTAACTTTGATATATATTAACTTTTTAGATATGGCATTACATTCAACACTGGAAGCTACAAGATTTGGCACCGTTTCTGGAAAGATTGAAACCTGGCAACTGACTTTTGGTTGATGCTTTTGATAGACCTAGTACAAGCACTGGCGCACCCAGTCACTGCTATGAGAGCATTTTGGTTACACCACTGGAAGGCAGGTGGAACATCTACACAAGCCTATAACATCTCCTATAATGGGGGTTTATTGTTTGACCAAACACTGAACAATGCAATTAAGCAAATGAAAGAAGGAAAAAAGTCTGACCAGAGACTAGTAAGAGGATCCCACCATCCTTCATTCAAGCCTACTAAACTTCAGAGGGTGCAGGAGGCCAAATCTTATAGGACAGGCTACAGATTTAATAGATCACAGTGAAGGTGTCTTAAAATTACTTTTTGAAGGTGCGTCCAACCAGTCTCTTCCAGTTAGCCAGGGGGCCTGAGTGAAGTTGATGATTGTATCCCCCTTCCGGAGGGTTTGGACGACAGTCATCAAAGACCAATGGGTCCAGAAGACATATGGGTGTACAATGGAAAATTCCAAAGCTGACCACTGAATCCATTTAATCTATGTCCAACAGATCTAAAAAGAGAAGATGTTGACAAGATTTTTATACTGCTACAAGGCCATCATACCAGTGATGCCGAAAACATGGAATCATCTTGGGGCCTTTCTCCCCAGTTTTTCTAGTACCTAAGGCAGGAGCCTTCTGGACTGTTTTTAGTTTGAAGGAATCAAATGTGTTCATATACACCAATCGGTCAAGATGGTTCATGCAGACAGTCACAGCTGGAGGACCAGTTGGTGTCAATCGACCGGCCAACTCATATTTCCATGTACTGATCAATGCCGAGCACCAGAGGCATGTGAGATTTTCAGTGGCCAGATGTCAATTCCAGTTTAGGTGCTTTTTACAGAATTGGCACAGTCCCAGGAATCTTTTTGAATCTTGTTGTTGGCAGTGGTGGTACCTTGGGCCAGGTGGCACAGGAGGGCGTTTCAATTTTGCTTTCTTTAGCCTATGAGCTGGGCTATCTATGGATCAGAAAATCTTTGTGCCTATACAAATTCAACAAGAACTGGAATTTTGGACATTGGCACTGTGCTTTTTTGGAGGCATGCCTCTCAGCCCAGGAGATAGGATGATCCTGAAGCCAGATATCAGTCCCTGGGGCTGGGCAATCCAAGATCTGAAGGAACAAGTGCAAGACCATTGGAGAGCGGTGAAGCACAGACTCCCCAAGTATCTTGAATGGAAGGAAGCCTTTTTCTAGCATTGCAAGCCTTTCAGGATCTTTGAGGGGGTCTGAGTAAGGTTGACAACAAGACCGTAGTAACCTACATTGCCTGACAAGGGGACATCAAGTCTGTTCTTGTTACATCTTGCAAAGAAACTTTTTGTGGGGCAGAGAACCACTTGGTCAGGTAAAATTGGTCTTCTTGCCAAGGAAGCAAAATCCATTATTGGTTCAGTTATGTCAATATTGGCCCTATGGGGCATTCCAGCAGTAGTTCTCAGGGAGACTTCACTGAACATGCAGTTTCTGATATTTGCAACAGGATACCATTGCAAAGACTCCGTCATACAAGGTGCAGGGTGCCATGGAATTTTCTGTTTGTTTTTTTTTTGTCTCTGATCAAGTGAATTCTTCTATGGCAAGGTCAGTAACAGCACCCCAATCCAATTGGACTGCTTTTAATAGCCTGGCTATGGAATAGGCTACACTAGAGGTGCAAGGATTCTCATCTGATGTTGTTCAGATCCTGATGACCAGAAGATCATCCATGAATGCTACATAGGAAAGGTTATCAGAGAAGTTTGTTTTGTTTGCTCAGCAAAGCTTTCTCTCCTGTGTTCCTTGCTCTAGCCAATATCCTTGACATTTTACAGTCAGCGCTAGGGGTTGGTCTGGCATACAACACCATTTAAGGGATCTCTGCTTTATTTTTTTCACAGGCTGCAGATAGGTGCAAAGCCAGTGACCAGATGCTTCTTCCAGATAACAATCTATATATGACTTTGAGGGAAATCCTTGTTCCCTCTGTGGGACTGCATGGTAAAACTAGGATGCAAGGATGTTGAAGATTGCAACACTTTCCAGCAAGGGCGTTTTGGTGTCTTTTTTTTCTTCTTTTTTTTACCAGGGATAGGGATACCATGTCTATCCCCAAAGTTCGATTTTAAAGTGGTATCCAGGAAGACTGGGAATGGAGCGTCGGAGCGTCGGATGTCAGAGATGACATGTCTGCTGACATCCGACCCGCTCCGATCTGAAAAAGTGTGACGGAGGAAAAACCTACTTTTCCATCCGTCATCAGATCGGATGACGACGGACTCTACGGTCCATCTTCATGCGATTTCCCCCATAGGGGAGAGCGACGCTCTGACCGGTCCGTCCCTGCACACTGCACAGAGCGGGCTCCGTACACAGACAGGTCCATATGAAGGAGCCCTAAAGCCGCGTACACACGGTCGGACTTTTCGTCTACAAAAGTCCAACGGACGCTGACGGACTAAAGCTGGCTGGTAATCCGATCGTGTGTGGGCTTCTCCGGACTTTCAACGTACTTTTTTAGCCTCAAATCCGACGTACTTTAGATTTGAAACATGCTTCAAATCTTTACGTCGTAACTACGACGGACCCCGAAATCCGCTCGTCTGTGTGCTAGTCCGACGGACAAAAACCCACGCTAGGGCAGCTATTGGCTACTGGCTATGAACTTCCTTATTTTAGTCTGGTGTACGTCATCACGTACGAATCCATCGGACTTTTGTGTGGTCGTGTGTAGGCAAGTCCGTTCGTTAGAAAGTCTGCCACAAGTCCGCCGCAAGTCTGCCGAAAGTCCTCCGGAAGTCTGTTGGACAGGCTGTCGGACTTTTGTAGCTGAAAAGTCCGACCGTGTGTACGCGGCATAAGAGTCTGCAAAAGACTTGAGACTGGGGTGGAGGTTCACCTTCCATCAGAAACATACAGCCAGAGGTACAATGGAATGGTTTAGATCAAAGCATATTCATGCACCAGAACATACGAACAGGCAAAAAAATTTTTACAAACAAGCGAACACCGTTAAAGTCTATGGGGTGTCCTTAGTATGTCTGTCTGTAAAGTAGCGCTTTTTTCCCATGTTTAGAACAGTACCACAGCAAAATTACATTTCTAAAGGGGAAAAAAAGTCATTTAAAACTGATCGCGGCTGTAATGTATTGTCAGATCCAGGCAATATAGAAAAACATCATTGAAAAAAACAGCATGGGGACCTGGGTCCTGCCCCAGGGGGCATGTATCAATGCAAAAAAAAAGTTTTAAAAACGGACGTTTTTTCAGGAGCAGTGATTTTAATAATGCTTAAAGTGAAAACGGCATGGGTTCCCCCCCAAGTCCATTACCAGGGCGTTTGGGTCTGGTATGAATATTAAGAGGAACCCCACACCAAAATTTTAAAAAATGGTATAGGGGCCCCCCAAAATCCATACCAGACCCTTATCCGAGCACACAACCTGGCAGGCCGCAGGAAAAGAGGGGGGGACGAGAGTGTGCCCCCCCTCCTGAATTGTACCAGGCCCCATGCCCTCAAAATGGGAAGGATGGTTTTTTTGGGTCCCCCCCAAAACATCTTGTCCCCTTGGCTGGTGGTTGTGGAGTCTGCGGGTGGGGGGCTTATTGGAATCTGGAAGCCCACTTTAACAAGGGGACCACCAGATCCCAGCCCCTCTCACCCCATCCCGCCGAGCTCATGTGCAGAAGTGAATGCATACGTGAGTAGCGACCGCATATGAAAACGGTGTTCAAACCACACATGTGAGGTATCGCCCTGACTGGTAGAGCGAGATAAATTAATTCTAGCCCTAGACCTCCTTTGAAACTTAAAACATGCAACCTGTAGAATTTTTTTTTAAATGTCGTCTATGGAGATTTTTAAGGGTAAAGTTTTTCACCATTCCATGAGCGGGCGCAATTTTAAAGCGTGACATGTTGGGTATCAATTTACTCGGAACATTATCTTTCAAAATATAAAAAAATTGGGCTAACTTTTTACTGTTGTCTTATTTTGTAATTGAAAAAAGTGTATTTTTTTTGTGTGCAAATATGGTGAGACAGAAAGTATTGCAATGACCGCCATTTTATTCTCTAGGGTGTTAGAAAAAAAATGTATAATGTTTGGGGGTTCTAAGTAATTTTCTAGCAAAAAAAAACTGTTTTTAACTTGTAAACAACAAATCTCAGAAAGAGGCTTGGCCCTTAAGTGGTTAAAGGAATACCGTATATACTCGAGTATAAGCCGAGTTTTTCAGCACTTTTTTTGTGCTGAAAATGCCCCCCTCGGCTTATACTCATGTCCCGTGCCTCACTGTGTCCATCTGCAGTCTTATGATCTCCGGCGCTGTGACATACAGTCTAGTCGGCCGCCGTGTAGTGTAACAAAGCCCCGCCTTGTCCTCGTCCGTGATAGGCTGAACACTGACTCACTGCTGGGAAACTGAGTCAGTGTTCCATCACCATAGATGAGGACAAGGAGGAGGCGGAGCTTTGCTACACTACACGGTGGCTGACTAGACTGTATGTCACAGCGCCAGAGATCATAAGACTGCAGATGGACACAGCGCCGGTACATAAGGCAGGGATCAGGTAGGGAGATTGAGGCATGCAGATGGACAGTGAGGCATGCAGATGGACAGTGAGGCATGCAGATGGACAGTGAGGCATGAAGATGGACAGTGAGGCTTGCAGATGGACAGTGAGGCACAGTGAGGGATGCAAATGGGCACACTGAGCCTGCAGATGGACATTGGTGACCCTCTTTTAAACTTACAGCAGCTGCAAATTTCTCACCCTAGGCTTATACTCGAGTCAATAAGTTTTCCCAAATTTTTTGTGGTAAAATTAGGTGCCTCGGCTTATATTCGGGTCGGCTTATACTCGAGTATATACGGTATTTCATGTTTATTATCTCACCTTAAGCATTATTAAAATCACTGCTCCTGAAAAAAAGTTTTTTGCATTGATACATGTCCCCTGGGGCAGGACCCGGGTCCCCGAACACTTTTTATGAAATAACTTGCATATAAGCCTTTAAAATGAGCACTTTTAATTTTTCATGTTATAGACTTACACACGGTCTGACTTTTCGACCAGACTGGTCTGACGGACACTGACGGCTCAAATCCGCTGGACAATCCGATCGTGTGTGGGCTTCAGCTGACTTTTCCAGTCGCAAATCTGACGAACTTTAGATTTGGAACAGGCTTCAAATCTTTGCGTCGTAACTCCACCGGACCCAGAAATCCGCTCGTCTGTATGCTAGTCCGACGGACAAAAACCGACCCTAGGGCAGCTATTGGCTACTGGCTATCAACTTCCTTATTTTAGTCCGGTGTACTTCATTACGTACAAATCCATCGAACTTTGGTGTGATCGTGTGTAGGCAAGTCCGTTCGTTAGAAAGTCCGTCAAGTCTGCTGGAAAGTTTGTCGGACCAGTCCGGTCAAAAAGTCTGCTCGTGTGTACGCGGCATTAGTGTCTCACAGACTTTAACGGTGTTCTGTGGCTTTTCGAATTTGCCGCGAACCCCGCATAATGTTCGCTGTTCGGCGAACACCCAATGTTCGACTCGAACATTGGACTCATCCCTATTCACATGTTAGAATTGCCCAGTCCTAAAGCTAATTGAGAATCTGCGGCAAGACTTGAAAATTGCTGTTCACAGACGCTCTCCATCCAATCTGACAGAGCTTGAGCTATTTTGCAAAGAAGAATGGGCAAAAATTTCACTTTCTAGATGTGCAAAGCTGGTAGAGACATCCCCAAAAAGGCTTGTATCTGTAATTGGAGTGAAATGTGATTCTACAAACATTTTCGGATGATGGATTGAACAGTGCTCTGTGAGATGTTATTTTTTTTATAACCTAACCCTGCTTTAAACTTCTCCACAACTTTATCCCTGACCTGTCTGGTGTGTTCCTTGGCCTTCATTATGATGTTTGTTCACTAACAAACCTCTGAGGGCTTCATAGAACAGCTGTATTTATACTGAGATTAAATTACACACATGTGGACTCTATTTACTAATTAGGTGACTTTTGAAGGCAATTGGTTCTACTAGATTTTAGTTAGGGGTTTAAAAGTAAAGGTGGCTGTATATAAATACACCCCACACTTTTCAGATATTTATTTGTAAAAAAAATTGAAAACCATTTATAATTTTTCCTTTCACTTCACAATTATGTGCCACTTTGTGTTGGTCTATCATATAAAATCCCAATAAAATACATTTATGTTTTTGGTTGTAACATGACAAAATGTGGACAATTTTAAGAGGTATGAATACTTTTTTCAAGGCACTGTGTATGTGTGTACAACCCCTGGCAAAAATTATGGAATCACCAGTCCCTGAGGATGTTCCTTCAGTTGTTTATTGTTGTAGAAAAAAAGCAGATCACAGACATGGCCAAAAACTAAAGGCATTTCAAATGGCAACTTTCTGGCTTTAAGAAACACTAAAAGAAATCAAGAAAAATAATTGTGGTGGGCAGTAACAGTTAGATTTATAGAACAAGCACAGGGAATAAATTATGGAATCACTCAATTCTGAGAAAAAAATTTTGGAATCACCCTGTAAATTTTCATTACAAACACTAACACCTGCATCAGATTAAATCTGCTTGTTAGTATGTAGGTAAAGAGGGTAAATTATCACGCAGTGTTGCACAAGATGTTGGTTGTTCACAGTCGGCTGTGTCTAAAACATGGACCAAATACAAACAACATGGGAAGGTGGTTAAAGGCAAGTATACTGGTAGACCAAGGAAGACATCAAAGGGTCAAGACAGAAAACTTAAAGCAATATGCCTTGAAAACAGAAAATGTACAACAAAACAAATGAGGAACAAATGGGAGGAAACTGGAGTCAACATCTGTGACCGAACTGTAAGAACCTGCCTAAAGGAAATGGGATTTACATACAGAAAAGCTAAAAGAAAGCCATCTCTAACACCTAAACACAAAAAAACAAGGTTACAATGGGCTGAGGAAAGGCAATCGTGGACTGTGGATGATTGGATGAAAGTCATATTCAGTGATGAATCTCGAATCTGCATTGGGCAAGGTGATGATGCTGGAACTTTTGTTTGGTGCCGTTCCAATGAGATTTATGCAGACGACTGTCTGAAGAAAACATGCAAATTTCCACAGTCAATTATGATATGGGGCTGCATGTCAGGTAAAGGTACTGGGGAGATGGCTGTCATTAAATTTTCAATAAATGCACAGGTTTACATTGAAATTTTGGACACTTTTCATATCCCATCTATTGAAAGGATGTTTGGGGATGATGAAATAGTTTATCAAGATGATAATGCATCTTGCCATAGAGCAAAAACTGTGAAAAAATTCCTTCAAGAAAGACACATGGAGTCAATGTCATGGCCTGCAAACAGTCCGGATCTCAATCCAATTGAAAATCTGTGGTGGAAGTTAAAGAAAATGGTCCATGACAAGGCTCCAACCTGCAAAGATGATTTGGCAACAGCAATCAGAGAAGGCTGGAGCCAGATTGATGAAGAGTACTGTTTATCACTCATTAAGTCAATGCCTCAGAGACTGCAAGCAGTTATAAAAGCCAGAGGTGGTGCAACAAAGTACTAGTGATGTGCTGGAGTGTTATTTTGTTTGTTTATTTTTCATGATTCCATAATTTTTTCCTCAGAATTGAGTGATTCCATAATTTATTCCCTGTGCTTGTTCTATAAATCTAACTGTTACTGGCCACCATGATTATTTTTCTTGATTTCTTTTAGTGTTTCTTAAAGCCAGAAAGTTGCCATTTGAAATGCCTTTAGTTTTTGGCCATGTCTGTGACCTGCTTTTTTTCTACAACAATAAACAACTGAAGGAACATCCTCAGGGACTGGTGATTCCATAATTTTTGCCAGGGGTTGTATATGTATGTGTGTGTGTATATATATATATAAAACAAAAGTGACCGTGATAATGTTGATATAATTGTAGCACTGCCAGGGGTGCTTACAATGGTCACCTTTATTTTTAGCGTTTTAGGCCTCATTCACACTGGCATTGCTGAGTTTAACTTTTAAAAATGCCGGAGAAGTGATCCAGGAAGTATAAACAACTTTTATGCCTCCCAGATCACGATTAGGCATGTTTAGATGTGTTTTGTCATGATTACATGTGTTTAGCCACGTTTAGAGTGTCTAATCACTTCCTGGACGTACAGAATACTATTTTGGTCTCATTCACACTTTCAGGTATACCAGGCCCTCACACGGGGCATAGATTTATACACCTTATTTATTCAAGGTCTTTCTCTAAATGCATTTGCCTAATTTCCAAAGAAGCATTTTTTTAAAAGAGCATCAGGTGCTAAATTTATTTAAAAATGTTAATTTATACAAAAATGCATTGATTACTGTGTAAATATGACTGACAGTGAAGAGGTTAGGGGCACTGTAGGGGTTAAGTGTGTCCTGGGGAGTAATTCTAACTGTGGGGGAGGGGCTATGTATAACATGACACTGATCACCGTTCCTAATTACAGGGAGCTGTGATCAGTGTCAGTGTCACTAGGCAGAATGGGGAAATGCTTATTTACATCAGCATATCCCCATTCTTCCTCTCCGCACGACGATCGCGGGTATCCCCGCGGACATGAAGTCCGTGGGATCCATGATCACACTCGCGGAGCAAGCGGCGCATGCAAGCCGTTTCTTAAAGGGCAATGTACAGGTACGTTAATATGCCTGTACGTGCCCTTCTTCCGATTGTATATTGGTGTGAGCCAGTCGGCAAGTGGTTAAACTATCAATCTATTCAGGACTGACCCAAGACATTGTGCTGCCTGGGTCCAAAAAAATAAAAATCACGCCCACCAAAAGGCCCCCACATCCATTATTTTATATCATATTAAAACTAAAATTACATTTATCAGTAAGTCAGAATTACATGCAATAGCACCTTGTCTATATGCAAAATTATATGACATACCAGCATGTTACCGCTCCCCCATCTTGGCGCCCTAGGGCATCAATGGGTGCAGTGTGCGTCAGCACAGTCAGCCCCCCAACCCTCAGGGCCTGTGTGCAGTGAACACGTGCGATAGGGCTGTAAAGGGGCAGGCTAGGGTAGTATATGGACAGGCTAGGGCAGTATAGGGGTGGGCTAGGGCTGTATAGTGATTTTTGAGCATGACAGTTTATGCAACATTTGGCCATCCAGCAGATCAGAACAAAGGGCACACTTAAATGCTAACATGGAGCTCCAACGCCCTTTGTGCATTGGCGAGTGTCTGACGCTGGATGCCACCATGCCCCACTGGGGTGCCGCGCCCCACGCACTCAGGGACCGAACTGGTACACACGCCAGCCCCAGGAGGACAGACGTGTATTCCTCCGACGGCTCATCTCCTGCACTTTGGGAGATATAAAAGGGGATACATCCCTATGCCTCCCCATCCATTCTCCGGATCCATCTGGACGCATGGCGTCCTTACACGCATCAGATGGTGCCTTCATTGACTGGGTAAATTCCCATTTTTACACACTTCTCCCTTTGCTTTTTACTCTAATGGCTTTCAGTAATTCTGCCATGTTCTGCATAAGACATTAACACAGTGTGTGCTGCTTTGGTTTCCCCTGTTTTCTTGCATACTGTTAGGCTTTTCAGCCAGAGAGTACTTTTTTACTTTTTCAGTATATATTTTTACAACTAAATTACTTTGTCCTTAATATATGTATATTTTTCTGCAATAGAAACTATAGCAATCCCGTCTAATACATACACATATCTATATAGAAGAGAAGATGGCTTTTGTTAGCAAGTGATTAGGCATATTCCTTTGTTTTCATTCATTTATCAAGCCTTTCCCTCTTGCCTCTAGACTGTGCATTTTATCGCATTTATCTGTGGTGGCGGTTTACCGCTAAGTCTCGTTGGAGCTCACCTGAGTCCTATTAACGATTTGTTGTATCTTCCCCTGGATCATATTAATGGACATCATTGTTTTGTTTTTAATGGACAGGGCTGGTATATGCAATTTTAACCTTTGTTAGCATGTAAGTGTGCCATTGGACACAAGAAACATTGTGGATGTTATATCTAATAGTATGCAACTTATATGTTATTTATCTGCTTTGTTAAAGAAGCTCTTGGCTCTATTCATTATACACCCCTAAGCAAAGAAATGAACTTCTGAAACGCGTCAGAGGTTTCCCCTTGGGCTTATGCCATGGTGTCACCATTACAATAGTCCAGGGACTAAGTAGTACCTACAGAGAGCTGACTTCTTTATCATACTGACCTGTTTGTATTTTCAGCCACTATTACTGTGTACACTTTTAACTTATTGTTAAATAGAATTTATACATTTTGCGGTCAATTTACCGTTTTGAAAAATATGTATTAATAGCAATTGAGCCGGTAAAGTCCCACTTAGGGGGTTCTTTTCCATTTTTCCTGCATTTGGGATGTGGTCTAATTCATTGACCGCTCCCTCCCACTCTTTCCAATAATCCAGCAGATCAGCAGTCACTAATAGAAAAAATGATGGACACCCTTTGTGTCCTGTCATACAGAACTTATATTACCTCTCTATTGCTCTCTCCCAGTGCTCCTACGGTCTTCAGTGCCTAGCCTCATGAATGCATCAGAACAGAAGAAGACTGGTCGGGCGCGAGGCCGGCCGCAACCCCTCTTTCAATTCCACCCAATAGAAATGCAAGCGTTGCAAGCTGCGCCCGAAAATTGGTTGCTGGCGGTGCCAGTGGGGAAGGGATCTTACATTGCTCTCTGTCTCCTGTGGGTACCCCGTCAGCACACACATCTGAGCTCTTCATGTGTGCTCGGGTGTTTAACAGCTGGTGTTAGACCGTGTGCACCCTGCAACTAGGACCGCCCAGGACCATCGTTAATATTGACTGGACCCTAAGCAAACATTTTCTTGGGCCCCCCCCCACCAAGGGGACATACAGAGTATGGCTCAGTCCTGCCCCCCCTACTCCCTCCTCACTGGCTGTGTTTAACAGCAGTGGCAGCCAATGGCTGAGCAAAAAAAAGTGAGAGACCTGGGAGAGCAGAGGCTCTCGTGCACATTGCTGGATCGCAATCAGGTTCAGGTAAGTATAAGGGGAGGCTGGGGGGGGGGGCTGTACAGAGAATGCATATTCTTGACGTGCAGAATGGTGATCGGTGGTGCTTAATAATCATCAGCTTCTAGGTTTTATTGTCAAAGCCTAAGTGCCGGTTCACACAGGGGCAAAACGACTTGCAGGCCGACTCTGTGAGGCAACTTGCAAAACGACTTCTGTATAGAAGTCAATGCAAGTCGCCTGAAGTCACCCCAAAAGTAGTACAGGAACCTTTTTTTGCGACTTGAGTCACTCCTATTAGAGCGGTTCCATAGTACAGAACAGGATGCGCAGGATGCGGCTAAGTCGCCTGACAAGTCGCCCCTGTGTGAACCGGGGCTAAATGAACAGGCTGAAGTTCAAAGCTGATTGGTTACTCTGCACAGCTGCCTCATATTCCTTGTGCACCAGGTTTAGGAAATCTCCCCCTATGTGTATTAACCCGCCTCGCTGAGGAAGTTTAATTAAACGTAACGCGGACGGGGAGGAGCCATGCTTGTATGACGTCACACACTGCCATTCAGATGATACGTGCACTCTATTTTACGAAGAGCCCGTTTTATACTTGTTAAACATGAGTAGCCTGATTTTGGGCTTTTAATAAAATATACCTGATTATTACTGCACAGTGAGCACTTGGATACTTCCCTTCTCTCTTTTATACATGTTTGGATATCCTTATTGATTTAAAAACGTTGGAGGATTTGTTTCTATTGTATTTAACCAGCCGCCTGCCTATGTGTGTGGGATCTGCTTGCATTGACTGCCTGTTTGTTCAGGAGTCCATGCTTTGAAGTAAGCGTAGACATACTACAAGAGGTGGAGGGTCTGTCACCATTTGCCTACTGCTGTTCATTTTGCATCGGTGGAATTCTATTCTGAATCTTCTGAGACTTGTAGTCCAATGGCTATTATTAAGGACTTCTACTGGACTTTATATAATTAATATTTATTTTTTCGTGATCATACTGTCTTTTTTGCGCTGCATCACTTTACTATATATATATATATATATATATATATATATATATATATATATATATATATATATATATATGTGTGTGTGTATTAACACCATAGAGTTATCAGTATTTTTTGTGATAGTGGTCTCTTAAATGAAATATAAGTCAGCAGTAAATTCTATACAAGCATGACAAAACCTATACTAACCACCTAATGTATTCTCTTTTATTTGTAAAGACAAGGTTGAATTTCATTTGTATGAAATACTTTCTTTCCATTAAGTTTGTAATATAATAGTGCTGCACTGTCTATAGTAAGCAAATAATAAAAAAGTCACTTTAACTGGGTTCATAGCATCTACGTTGCAAAGAAAAACAATGCTTCCCTTTCACCTAGAATTACTCCTCTCGCTTGCTGGCCTCTATTCTGATTCTAAGAGACACACATTTATCAGATGAAATTGGTTTTGCAGAACATGGGATGTGAGCTCCAGTTCAGTTGGAATTTCTTCTCTATGTTGGCAGTCTGCCCCGTTCAAATGGACGCACACTGTTGTATAAATGAATTGTATTTGTTCTAAATTGGCCTGCAAAATGCCCTAAGAGGGTTTTCTCATTGATTTGCAGAGACAGAGCACCATAGATGTTCGCATTCTAAGCTTTGACTTCTGTCATGGACTTTTTTTTCTGAGAGAATTCAATGCGGGTTCCATAATGTGAGGAGTCACAGATAGGCAGCCGTAAAAGTGCAAAGCAGTTTGCATTAAACTGAAATGAATTGAGGGCATAGCTTCTTCATAATTTCCTCTTTCCAACTGATTCAGCTTACACAGCAAGCCCCCCAGAGCTTCTTTTCAAAAGAAATAAAAAAAAAACAATCTACCCAATTGCCTATTTTAAGATTCTGGCCAATTTCATATGCTTTCATCTATTCTTTGTAATCTGATTACTTTTTTCTCTTATTTTCCATGTAGGTTTCAAGTGCAGTAACAGTGATCAGAATGCATGCTGGGATTATAATACTCTAATTAATAAAAAAGAAAACCTATATAATTTTTTGTATAAACAGAACATTGATAGTAGTGACATTATGAGAATCTGCTTTGAGAAGCAAGAGAGACCAACCAGTTGTCATTGCCTAAAAGTTGAAAAATTAAGGTGATTTCAAATCTCATCCACTATGGGCTACCTTATAGAAAATCTGTTTTTAAGATAGCAATGCACATACAATTTGCACTTGCAGTAGTATACTGGTTGTTATTGTTGGACAGAACACGAAGTTCAGTTAAACCACCTGTAACGAAGGTGTGGGTGGAACAGATCACACGGAGAGAGGTAGAGTAGTTTCTTTTTTGAGGGGTTTGACAGAGAGTTGGGCAAAGATAGATCTTTTCACAGCACCGTGTACACATCAGTTTCCCCCTGCCCACCTATCCCCACAAAACCCACCTGGCCCAGGTACCTTTACTACAAAATAATAGATATATATCAAATAGCAAACATCTGACATATGTGTATATATACATACATACATACATACACACATAGATATAGATTACCAAAAGTATTGGAATACCTATTACATGCACTTGAACTTTAATGGCATCCCAGTCTTAAGCCTTGTACACACGATCGGATTGTTGGCCAACAGAGCGTCAGACTTTTGTCCGAAGGGCGTGTGCCAGGAACTTGTCTTACATACTAACGGTACACAATTGTTGGCCGACAAACACAAACGTAGTGACGTACTAGACGTACTATGAGAAGATAAAGAGGAAGTTCAATTGTCAGGCGCTACCCTTTGGTCTCCTTCTACTAATTGCGTGTTAGTAGAAGTTTTGAGAGTGTTGATTCGTGCTTTTCAGTTTGTTTCTGAACGGCCGTTCGTCAACCAGCCATGTTGCGGAATTGGAGGAGAGAATGTGCTATTATTGGGCTTGGAGTTATTGCTTTGACCCAAGTCCAGTCCAGGAACAGGAGGAGGAGGATTTCTTGAACCAAAAATTGGTTGCTTAATCGTGACCAATTATGTCATATGCTTTTGTTGTGGGAGCTTTAGGAGAATAATCCGGATGATTTTCGGAAATATCTTCCAGATTACGGACCCCTGCTTTCTCCAACTTTTGGCATTGGTGACCCCCTATATTAAGAAGCAGGACACATGCATGAGGCTTGCCATTACTCCCGAGCAAAGGCTCATAGCCACCTTGCGGTACTTGGCGACGGTGAGAAGTCTCCAGGACCTCAAGTTTACCATCGGGATCTCCCCCCAGGCTCTGGGACTCGTTATTCCAGACACCTGCTCAGCCATTATTCAAGTCCTGCAGAAGGACTATATTCGGGTAAGTTTTTACCTTTAAGATCACATTCTATGTATTAATGTTTGCTAATGTTTGTATTACTTTGTTGATTCTATAATTATCAACATTGGAATATGCTATGAATTTCCTCTTTGTCCTCATGCATGCTGTAAGCTTTTCCTGCTCCTTTTTTGGCCTACATGCATATCTTCCCTCACTAACCTCCCCAGCATTCTATCCTGGGCCCATACACACCTAGCTTAGTAACTTAACAATGTTTTTTGTCAGCTACATTTTTGGGCTTACCCTAAACAACCCCTAAAATGTGTCCAAATGTTCTTGTCCTCAAATTCAGGCAGAGTGCAAGAGGCCATTTTTTGTGTCACAAACTAATTTTGAACCCCCCCTCTAAAAAAAATGCTAAGTCAACAGATACAAATACTCTATCTGCTGACTTTGCAAAACCCATACATACTATCCCTCTTTTGTGTTCATATTTCTGGCTTAATTCACTAAACCATGTAGTGCAAGGGCCTGCCTGATTACCTTCAAATTGTAACGTAGAAAGTTTTTGTCTCCTATTATTATGTTGATAGTTTATTTCAGAAAACAAATGTGCTGCAATTTGGACAGTGTGTATCCCTATTTTTTAGATTATGACACTTCTTACCTGTCCACTGGGCTGTCAATCGTGTAAGTAAGGAGGGGCTGGACAAAGTATCACACATTATTTCTGCAAACAGCTCTCATGAAAGTGGAGAGGGTTACCTGTCCAAAACATTTACCCATTACCTCCCCCCACCATAAAGTTTTTATAATGGGCCACCAGAGGGGGTGAGGAATCAGATAAGTTTACCTTATACTTTGATCTTTAAATACCCATTTAAGTTGTATCCTTATGTTGGCCAAGCATGTTTGTGTCAACTCTGATTGCAATGTTATGTGCAGAAGTAGTAATTTCTTTTTTCTTTTTTTAAGTTTCCTTCCAACCCACAGCAATGGCATTCCAGAAGTGCATTTGTGAGGTCAGGCACTGATGTTGGACGAGAAGGCCTGGTTCGCAGTCTCCGCTCTAATTCATCCCAAAGGTGTTCCATCTGGTTGAGGTCAGTACTCCCCCCCAAACTCGCTCATCCATGTCTTTCTGGACCTTGCTTTGTGCATTGGTTCAAATCCTTTGGTGGAGGGGGGATTATGATGTGGGGCTGTTTTTTAAGAGTTAGTTCCAGTGAAGGGAACTTCCAGTGAAAGGGTCAGCATACCAAGATATTTTGGACAATTTTTAATGCTCCCAACTTTGTGGGAATAGTTTGGGAATGGCCTCTTCCTGTTCCAACATGACTGCGCACCAGTGCACAAATCAAGGTCCACAAAGACATGGATGAGGGAGTTTCGAGTGGAAGAACTTGATTGACTTGCACAGAGTCCTGACCTCAACCCGATAGAACACCTTTGGGATGGAGCGGAGACTGCGAGCCAGGCCTTTTCGTCCACATCAGTGCCTGACCTCATAAATGCAATTCTGGAAGAATGGTCAAACATTCCCATAGACACACCTCCTAAACCTGGTGCACAGCCTTCCCAGAAGAGTTGAAGTCGTTATAGCTGCAAAGGGTGGGCCAAATTAATATTGAACCCTATGGACTAAGACTGGGATGCCATTAAATTTCATGTGCAATTTAGTGTGTGTGTGTGTGTGTGTGTGTGTGTGTGTATGTATGTGTGTATAGATAGATAGATATTAGTGGGGACAGAAAGTATTCAGACCCCCTTAAATTTTTCACTCTTTGTTATATTGCAACCATTTGCTAAAATCATTTAAGTTAATTTTTTTTTCTTCATTAATGTACACACAGCACCCCATATTGACAGAAAAACACAGAATTGTTGACATTTTTGCAGATTTATTAAAAAACAAAAACTGAAATATCACATGGTCCTAAGTATTCAGACCCTTAGTGCTGTGACACTCTTATATTTAACTCAGGTGCTGTCCATTTCTTCTGATCACCCTTGAGATGGTTCTACACCTTCATTTGAGTCTAGCTGTGTTTGATTATACTGATTGGACTTGATTAGGAAAGCCACACACCTCAGCCCTCCACCAGTAGGGGCTTTATGGCAGAGTGGCCTGACGGAAGCCTCTCCTCAGTGCAAGACACATGAAAGCCCGCATGGAGTTTGCTAAAAAACACCTGAAGGACTCCAAGATGGTGAGAAATAAGACTCTCTGGTCTGATGAGACCAAGATAGGCCAAAAAGTTCTTAATTCTATGCAGTATGTGTGGAGAAAACTAGGCACTGCTCATCACCTGTCCAATACAGTCTCAACAGTGAAGCATGGTGGTGGCAGCATCATGCTGTTGGGGTGTTTTTCAGCTGCAGGGACCGAACGACTGGTTGCAATCGAGGGAAAGATGAATGCGACCAATTACAGGGATATCCTGGACGAAAACCTTCTCCAGAGTTCCCAGGACCTCAGACTGGGCCGAAGGTTTACCTTCCAACAAGACATTGACTCTAAGCACACAGCTAAAATAAGAAAGAAGTGACTGTTCTTGAATGGCCCAGCCAGAGCCCTGACCCCTGACCTTCCAACAAGACAATGACTCTAAGCATACAGCTAAAATAACAAAGAAGTGACTGTTCTTGAATGGCCCAGCCAGAGCCCTGATATAAACCCAATCGAGCATCTCTGGAGAGACCTAAAAATGGCTGTCCACCAACATTTACCATCCAACCTGACAGAACTGGAGAGGAGCTGCAAGGAGGAATGGCAGAGGATCCCCAAATCCAGGTGTGAAAAACTTGTTGCATCTTTCCCAAAAAGACTCGTGGCTGTATTAGATCAAAGGGTGCTTCTACTAAATACTGAGCAAAGGGTCTGAATACTTAGGACCATGTGGTATTTCAGTTTTTCTTTTTTAATACATCTGCAAACATGTCAACAATTCTGTGTTTTTCTGTCACAATGGGGTGCTGTGTGTACATTAATGGGGAAAAAATGAACTTAAATGATTTTAGCAAATGGCTGCCATATAACAAAGAGTGAAAAATGTATAGGGGTCTGAATTTTTTCCTACCCCAACATAAAAATGGGATGGTCCAAAAAGAGTATATATGAGGATTGCATCTACAAATAGTCTGTGTCCATATATGGTGATCCACAACACTGATCAGAAAAAACCCAGTCACTCCAACCCCCACTGCTTATATACCTTGGGTGAGTGGCAGGAGGAGGTTGCCAAGCGACATCCCACTACAAAAGTAGGACGACTACCTGTTTTGCCTGACCCATTAGAGAGGAAATAAGGAAATATTTCCCAAACGGGAAATAAATCAGCAATAAAAAGTTAGATTTAGATAAAAGTTCTAACCCCTCAACACTCCAAAACTACAACATTTTTGAGTATATGATTTATATAATTTATTATAGGGTTAAAGGCTTATTTATTTACATTGTAAAGTATTAAATCAATAAAAGCCATCCTTTGATTTACCTGGGAGATTTTCTTTCACTTTCTGCCTCAGAAGTGAAAGGACATCCCTACAAAATAAGGTTAAAATCGTATTAGACAATTAGAAGTGTTGCCATGGAAAGATTTTCACTTGCTTCCTGTTCCAGTGACACCCCCCCCCCCCCCCCAAAAAAAAAAAAAATCTCATCACTTTCTGCCCCAGTGACAGTGGAATATCTGAACAAATACATAAAAATAAATAAAGGGTTCAGCTCTCCCATAGAGATTAGCAGATTAGAGTTAAACCAAGTTAATTTTGATGTTTGCTGAAATTTCACTAAAAATTGCCACTCATTTCATCACATTTGTAATAAAGAGTTCACCTTTAAGGGCTAATATACACTGTGTGGTGACAGACGTTTTACTACATTGTAAAACGTGTGTCACCAAAAGGACATCCACGAAACAATTGTATCCTATGTGTCCCATTCACACTGCAAAGCTACCTATGGCTGCGCTCCAGTGTGCTGAGATAAAATGCACCATACAGAATTACATGGAACTGTATGGTAGCACAGTGCATCGCAAAAAAAAAGTAAAATCAATCATCTGTTCTTTTCCTATCTTTCCTTTTCCCTCGTTTTATATTATATTTGTTATTTAAGATTTTTGACACAGTAGGAAAAAAAAATGCTGTGCGAAAATAGTAACATGAAAAATATAATGATTCAGGAATGGTACACAAAAAGTATTTGTGTTTTTTTTTTTTATTTTTATTTATTTTTTTTTTCTATTCCTTAATTATTGGCTAGGTTTACCATCCTCTTCTGCTACCAAACCTAAGAAGTAGTTAGGGAAAATAATACTGTTGTGCATTTTTGGAAAACAATATGCGTGATGTAAATGATGAATGGAGCCTTAAGCCAGCCATAGGCGGTTTGAATTTTGGCCGTTTCATCAGATTATACCCAAGTCGATCCAACAATCAATTTTGGTACAGCCTGCATGTCGGATTTTTAGAATGCGATTATTGGCAGCGGCTATAGCCGCTAGCCATAAACATTGTGTTCACCAGGCAGGGACGGTTCCCTGGAGAAAACACAAATCTATGCCAAGATAGCATAGAGTGAGACACCACACATAGAGCCACAGAGATATAGTATCTGAATGAATTCAAATCATATATAAAAAAAAAATAGAAAATGCATTAAGTGTTTGATAAAAAAATATCCAAATACACAAAAGCATAAAATCATAAAATCTCCACCGTTCACCGTATAATGACAACGTTCCCTCCCTTCACGCTTACACACAAGAGCTCAGTGGGAGGGATTCCCCCATCTACACTTACCATGTTAATGGGGAAATCTAGCAATTTTGTTTCCTGCAAGGAAAAAAAATAATATAATCTATGACTTGTCTTACTGGCCATACACTGAGCTAATTTCTTTCCTGAAGGAAGCAGCCCCCGCACTGATTATTGCTAGCAGCCACTAGCGATAATCGCAGGTAAAACCCGGCATGCTTGTTCAACCCAAGTTGATCGATCGATCAACTTGGTACACTCAGCCTGCCCATACACAGTCCGAATCTCAACTGGCTTCTGCTTCCTTTAGATTTACCTTCAACTATGTAGTTCAAGGGCCTGTCTGATTGCATACAAATTGAAAGTGTTTAGGTTTGACCTCATATTTTATGGTTTGGTAAATCTAAAGGAAAATTGTACAAGAACATTGTATAATGTATAGCCAGCATTAGAAATCTGTCTGGATGTGAGATGAGATGAACTTAGAGCTAAGGAAAAAGGAAGAAAACTCCCAGTGTAGATTGATGATGTAGAAGAGGAAAAGATTTCAAACAGATTGTGACTAAAAGCTCTAAAGTTCTTGTTCTAGAATTACTTATTAGATTATTAGGCTAGAATAATAAAATAAAATATACCATTCTCTTTGCAAATGGAAAATGGAAAAAGACAATAACAATGTAAGCAAATGTAATCATCCCTCCTCTGTGTCCTCTTATTCTCTTTACTTGAGGTATGTTGGCATGGTAGCTATAAGACTCTTATGCATTTCATGTATAGATCAGTGCTGTACTGTAGATTATTATAATCTTAATCTTACTTAAAGTGAAACCTCAGTCATATTTTCCACTTTCCATCTATTAAATCCTCTGCCCTTGTTGTTTTTACTTTGGATAGTAACATTTTTTTTTCTGCCAGTAAATACCTTATACAGCCCACTTCCTGTTTCTTGTCTGGTAAAAAGCCTAGGCTTATGACATCATACACAGCTCTCTCTCTCACTCTTGTCAGAGTTTGCCAGGAAGGGAGGGGAGTAAGTCATAAGAGGGCCAATGAGAGCTGCAGAGCTGGAGGTGTGCCTCTGTTTGTCTGTTTAAATCCAGGAAGTGAACAGGCAGCAACATCAGCTGCCCACAGTTAAAATGATTGCAGCCAGACTCAGTGGAGGGAGATTTCTGCAGCATATTTGGCAAATACAGAGTCACGGTATATATAAAATAATATGCAAATTGGTTGGAGGGAACCTTCAGAATGGCAAATATGTTTTTATTACAAATTATGTGAACTGACTGCAGTTCCTCTTTAACCACTTCAATACCAGGCACTTAGGCACCTTATTGCCCAAGCCAAATTTCAGCTTTCGGCGCTGTAGCAATTTGAATGACAATTGTGCGGTCATACAACACTGTACCCAAACAAATTTTTATCATTTTGTTCCCACAAATAGACCTTTCTTTTGGTAGTATTTGATCACTTCTGCGGTTTTTATTGTTTGTGCAACAAATAAAAAAAGACCGACAATTTTGAAAAAAACAAGTTTTTCTTTGTTTCTGTTAAAATTTTTTGTAAATAAGTATGTTTTATTCTTCACTGACGGGCACTGATATGGCTGCACTGACGGGCACTGATAAGGTGGCACTGATGGGCACCGATGAGGTGGCACTGACAGGCACTGATAGGCGGCACTGATGGGCACTTATGGGTGGCACTGATGGGTACTTATGGGTGGCACTGATAGGTGGCAGAGATGGACACTGATGGGTGGCACTGTTGACACTGGTGGCACTGATGACATTGATGGGCATCACTGATTTAAAATGGTGCCAGTCAGTGCCCATTTGTGGGCACTGATTGGCACAGATTGGGCACAGACTGGGCACATGTGAATGGCCATGGGGTACATACCTGGCCATCCACATGTTGCCCGCTTCCCTAATGGTTCTGGCGGCATCCCTGGTGATCTAGTGCGGACATCCGAGGGGGGGGCTTCGCTGATAAACAATCAGCGTAGACCCCCCTGTCAGGAGAGCCACCAATCGGCTCTCCTCTACCCGCGTCTGTCAGATGCGAATGAGGAAAAGCTGATTAACGGCTCTTCCAATTGACATCATGATCAGCCATGATTGGACACGGCTGAGCACGCTCTTTACCAAGATCGGTGGAGCGGTGTGTCAAACTGACACACCACTCCACCGATCCCTGCGATGCGTGCCCCCATGGGTGCGCAGCGGCTGTTATCCTGAAGGATGTCATATGACGCCCAGTCAAAATAACTGAATCACCGCTCGGCCATCAATCTGCTATAGGCTGGGCGGGAAGTGGTTAAACATCTGTGCATTTATGAGCATAGTTGTTCTGTTGACTCTTGCATGCTATTTCTTTACTTTCTTTTACTTGCTAAAGCCAATCATTTGGTTTACACATTTAAAGCACTACACAGCCAGATAGGTGGTGCATATAGCTTCTAATCAGGCAATTTGTCTTTCTGGCTCTGTAGTTCAACATCTAATGTCACCTTCTCATCTTCAGTCAACTCAGTTGGCAACAAAACATCATTATCAGTTCTGTCCACTAGGGATGAGTCGAACACCCCCAGAACCTGCGAACGGACCGAAAATTTGCACGAACGTTAGAACCCCATTGACACCTATGGGACTCAAATGTTTGAAATCAAAAGTGCTTATTTTAAAGGCTAATTTGCGAGGTATTGTCCTAAAAAGGGTTTGGGGACCCGGGTCCTGCCCCAGGGGACATGTATCAATGCAAAAAAACTTTTAAAAACAGCCGTTTTTTCGGGAGCAGTGATTTTAATGATGCTTAAAGTTAAAAAAAAGTGAAATATACCTTTAAATATCGTACCTGGGGGGTGTCTATAGTATGCCTGCAAAGTTGCGCGTGTTTCCCATGCTTAGAACAGTCCCTGCACAGCAGCATGGCCAACGATGAGTTCCACCTGGTGGGCATGTCACAGATTAGGCAGTTCTTGGGCAGGTTAAACTCCTTTTTGGAGGTCTGCCAGCCGAGCACTGGCATTATATGACCGGCGGAAATGCACACAGACTTTCCTGGCCTGCCTCAGGACATCCTGTAAGCCCGGGTACCTGCCCAAGAACCGCTGTACCACCAAGTTAAGGATGTGAGCCAAACAGGTCATTTGTCCCTGTCGGAGGGCAGAGAGGAGGCTGGTGCCATTGTCGCAAACCACCATTCCTGCCTTAAGTTGGCGTGGCGTCAGCCACCTCTGAACCTGCCCCTGCAGAGCTGACAGAACCTCTGCCCCAGTGTGGCTCCTGTCCCCCAAGCACACCAGCTCAAGCACCGCATGGCATCTTTTGGCCTGCATACTTGCGTAGCCCCTTGAATGGCTACGGAGCACTGCTGGTTCCGAGGACAAAGCACAGGAAGAGGCCATGGAGGAAGAAGAAGAGGAGGGGATGGAGGAGAGAGGTGTGTCACAATCATTAGTAGTGGCATTTTGGAGGCGTGGTGGCGGAACAACCTCCAACACTACTGCACCTTGTCCTGCATCCTTCCCAGCTGCCAGCAGAGTCACCCAATGCGCCGTGAAACTTAAGTAACGTCCCTGTCCATGCCTGCTGGACCATGAGTCAGCGGTAATATGCACCTTACCGCTGACCGCCCTGTCCAGCGAGGCATGGACATTGCCTTCCACATGCCGGTAGAACTTCTTTCGGCGGTGCAGCAGCTGGGGCAGGGAAATTTGCCTAGTACAATCTGACGTCGGTCTACCGAAAGCAGATTGCCCACAAGTACTTGGCTGTGACACACCTAATTCTACACCTTCATTCCTCTCAGTGCAGGTCTCAGAGAGGACTGAAGGTATAGTGGGGTTGGAGATCTCAGCTGATGAGGAGCAAGGAGAGGTCCTCTTTGTTCTTTGGTGTAGGTATTTTAAATACCCTTGCCAACAAACTGAATGGCAGGTCAACATATGTCTGGTCAAGCATGTGGTGCCCAAGCGGGAGATGTTTTGGCCACGCGAGATACGCTTGAGACACATGTTGCAAATAGCAGCGGTGCGATCTGATGCACTCGTCTCAAAAAAGGCCCACACCAAAGAACTTTTTAAATAACGAGCAGAGACTGCAGCGCCCTGCACATGCGGAGCTTTGGGGTGTGATGCAGCCAGTGTACTGCCCTTAGGCTGGACCCTGGAGGGCATCCTGCCTCGTTGGTGATGTGCCTTCTCCTCCTCCTCCTCTCTCCTATCAGGCACCCACGTTGAGTCAGTGACCTCATCATCCCTTCCCTCCTCATCACTAGCTGAACACTGTGAGGAAGACGCACTACACTAACTTGTAGCTTTAGCTGAACACTGTGCAGAGGTCACTAGACACTAACTTGTAGTTTTAGCTGAACACTGTGAGCAGGACGCACTACACTAACTTGTAGCTTTAGCTGAACACTGTGCAGAGGTCTCACTACACTAACTTGTAGTTTTAGCTAAACACTGTGAGGAGGACGCACTACACTAACTTGTAGCTTTAGCTGAACACTGTGCAGAGAACGCACTACTCTAACTTGTAGCTTTAGCTGAACACTGTGAGGAGGAAGCATTACACTAACTTGTAGCTTTAGCTGAAGACTGTGCAGAGGTTGCACTACACTAACTTGTAGTTTTAGCTGAACACTGTGAGCAGGACGCACTACACTAACTTGTAGATTTAGCTGAACACTGCAGAGGTCTCACTACACTAACTTGTAGCTTTAGCTGAACACTGTGAGCAGGACACACTACACTAACTTGTAGCTTTAGCTGAACACTGTGCAGAGGTCTCACTACACTAACTTGTAGCTTTAGCTGAACACTGTGCAGAGGTCGCACTACACTAACTTGTAGTTTTAGCTGAACACTGTGAGCAGGACGCACTACACTAACTTGTAGCTTTAGCTGAACACTGTGCAGAGGTCTCACTACACTAACTTGTAGTTTTAGCTGAACACTGTGCAGAGGTCGCACTACCCTAACTTGTAGCTTTAGCTGAACACTGTGCACTACACCAACTTGTAGTTTTAGCTGAACACTGTGCAGAGGTCACACTAAACTAACTTGTAGCTTTACCTGAACACTGTGAGGAGGACGCACTACACTAACTGTAAATAGTCTAGCTGCCTGACTGTGGTACTAATAGGATCAAAAGAACACCAGCAATTTTCTTCAGGTAGCTGTAAATACTGTAACAAGACAAGCCTGCCTGTCAGTAGGAAGATAACCGGAATGGATCTAGCTAAGCTGAATACAGTGTGTGTGTGTGTGTATATATATATATATATATATACACAATACACTATAAGTGCAGCTAACTCACTGACTGTCCTGCCTAATCTAGCTAACTCAAATGAAATGACACTGTGTCTCTCTCTCTCTATCTAAGCCCGCCGGAACACACTACACAGGGCCGCCATGCAGGCGGCCTTATATAGTGTGGGGCGTGTTCTAAACCCCCTGAGCCATAATTGGCCAAAGCCACCCTGGCTTTGGCCAATTACAGCTCTCTCTACCGACGGCTCTGTGATTGGCCAAGCATGCGGGTCATAGTGCATGCTTGGCCAATCATCAGCCAGCAATGCACTGCGATGCCGCAGTGAATTATGGGTCGTGACGCGCCACACAAATTTGGCGCGATCGCCCCATATCGTTCGCAATTTGGCGAATGATCGAACAGCCGATGTTCGAGTCGAACATGGGTTCGACTCGAACATGAAGCTCATCCCTACTGTCCAGTAATTAGGTTAGTAGTCCAGGAAGGGGTAAAGCTGACCCAGGAAGCAGTAATGTTACAGTAGGAAATAGTGAAGTAATCTTTCTTAGTAGCAGAGTTGTGTTTATCACAAGAGAAGCTGGCTAAAGTAACATATCCTTTGACAGTTTAAAACTTAAAGTGGCTGTAAACCCCAGGCCTGAAATATGAACAACGCACATCTCTTGATAGTGTGTACTTGTCTCCATTTAGGGCACTAAGTATCATTTCTGTCTCCTGATTCATTCCTCTGCTATCAGCATGAATCACATCTGACAAGTTTTTTTGTCATGAAGAGAAATAAGGTGATGGGGAGGGGGCTCCAGCTATTTTACAGCCTCAGCTCTGTTCATGTAAGCTGTGTGAAGGAAGGGGGGCTGTAAGAGTTCTGCTGTCTGCAGAACAACCTATTAGGTACAACCTATGTGGGAGGATTTGTTTTATCTCTGTGTATTACCTAAGGTCAGTCACTTCGCTGGGTATGTGTAAGGGTTTACAACCACTTTGAACATATATGTACTTCTGCAGTATAGTATCTTTTTGCCTGGAGTTCAACTCTAATACCCTAGACTATGTTAAGCTATAAATATAGGTCTAAAATAAAGGGAAACACTATGTTAACCAATTAGAGTGAAGTTAAGTGAAGGATGTAAATAATAATTAACTCTAGGTACCCTGTTCTTTTCTACAGCCCCACTATCCTGTCCAATGTCATGTACCTTATCTGACATCTGAAACTAATGGAGCATCAAGGCATAAGAGTGACAAATAAAATATACACAGAGGAGCTGAGACTGAGGGCCAGGGGGATGCAGATAAGCTTGTCATGATGTGCAGGGTTGCACAGAATACCTGTATATTAGGGCAAACCTTTTTGAATTTGTCCTCCTTATAGCTCATGTTCTCTGTTGCCACTCCATCACCACAGTTGCCATCTTCTCCAACACTCTTCTACACATCTCCCACACTTGGAATCTTTTTTATTTAGACCATTGTGCAACTCCTGGACAGGTTCTATGGAGTTGCATTATCATGGCCAAGGCAATTGGCTCAACTCCTTGGTATTATACAGATGACACTTGACTTAGCTTTTCAGCATTTTAAAGACCGCAAGGTAATGAGCTTTTTGGTAGATGCGAAATATAAAGTCTATTTTACCAAAAACTCTGTCTACTATCATTTTTTTTCCAACTCCAAATACACCTTAACAAACAGTTGCTTTTTAAACATGGTTATGTTGATGACAGTTTAAGGCTGTTTTCACATCTAAGCCACATGCTGCTCACAGCAGGGGTCCGGTGCGTCCCCGTTCACCGTTCCAGGTCCGATTTCAGCCTGAATTTTTGGCTGAATTCGGACCTGAAATGGACCAAAAGGTACACAGGACCTGGTACAAATTCGCACCGGAGCTGCAGCGGAGATATGTGAACTGACTCCAAAGAGAGCCAGTCACAGTCACCTGCTATTGCGAATTGGATGAGGGTAAACCACATCCAATTCACACTAGTGTGAATCCAGCCTCAAATATAAGCATTTAGAAAAAGTACTAATCCTCTTATTATTACCTAGATCCTGTCAACATCTAGATATGTCTTTGCATTTGAAAGAGTTAATCTTAATTCCCTTTTCTCTTTTAACCTTTGATGCCCAAAACATGAGTTAGAGACATGTTATCTGTAATAGGGACAGCAATAATCCAATTATCATGACTCATGCTGCATCAACTATAAAATTCAGCAGTGCACACAATCATATTAAAGCTATAAATCTCAGGGATGATAGGAGGCTGCTCAACGGTGATGCTTATAGAAGAGTAACATTTAAAAATGATATGAGATGCAAAACATATTGTCAAGCAGTGATGTGTATATAAAATGATAATGCTGAAATATAGTGTGTGTGGCCTGATGCTGTATGTTTATGCATTATAAGATAGGAGTTCATTTAATTTCATCATTTGTATTCCTATTTTTTATTTTCTGATATTAAAGTAATATTGTAAATACTAGCAGGCCAAGGGAGTTACTTGTTCACTGCTGTGCTTCTTTGCCATTTGCATTGATTTGTATCTGTATATAAGCAAGGATAGAGCTTCCCTTGACTATGTAGTGAATCTTTGTTCCCAGCAAGTTCAGAACCTGTATTCACAGGAAAACCCAGACAGAATATACTGTACTGTATCCAGTAATTATTTTCTCAGACACAATGACCAAAACTCAGTGACCAAATATCACATTTCCATTTGTCGTGTTTGAAGAAAACATACACTTAGCAGTATCGAAGGCTTGTGGTTTGCTATTACATGACGCCTGATACAGTTTAAAAACATATTCTCATTTTAGTTGAGCATTGATTTTATTACTTACAGGTGTTGTTGCAACAATATCTTCTTTGTTTCAAACAAAGCATTCGTTTAAAACAATATGATATAAAAATAGAATTTTTAGAGCTTGCTCAAATGTAAATATGCACAGATATTGACTATCCAGCATATAAAGTATGAGAACTTTTAAGAAAAGTTCCTCTGTTCTGGCTCATAAATGTGATTCAGGGCATTGGATTCCCTTCCAAGGTGCCTGGAGCATGTGTCTATATAGCCAAGGCTATTGTGGTGTGTATTCTGCCTTTTACGGTTATGTAGAAGTGTAAGCCCACGGAGTTCAGAACGACACTGGGGACACTCAACCTCTAACAAACACAATATCTAGATGTTGTGTTTTAATCAAATCACAGAACTCTTTCAAGCATAGCCAGCAATAACAAAGTGAGAACAAAAGAAAAAAAATTAAATAAAATGAAACAAAAATAGCCATGCTTAGAAAAAAATTTAAGGCAAATTCTTAATGAGCACCAGTATAACAAAGTGTAAGCCACAATTTTTTTTTTTTTTTTTAACTGATGCATTTCTTACATGAGCATAATTCCTTTGGTATGCAATAGTTTATTGCAAGGAAGTCATTGTTGTACTTTTATTCCAAACGTTTCCCAGACTGTGCAAACAATATCTGCAGGAGTTGCAAATACCTCATAGACACTCTAACATATTAAAATTACCCACACACACAAACAGAGGAAAACTATTCTAAATTTTACACATTTATAGTCGGAGTAGAACATTTGCTGTAAAGCAGGACCCAGTACATTTTGTCTACCATGTAATCCAAATAAACAGCATCAGCATTTAACACATAATTTTGGATTAAATTAACATACATAATCTTCAACCACCTCTGTCAGAACGTGGTGTAGAGATTTAATTTAGAATTACAATAGGGCGATGGAATTATTAGATAGAGGTTGATGAGCAAAGGGGGCCTTTAATGATTTTTCTATGCAGCTTTGTCAAATCTAGTTACACCACTGCTAAATAGGAGCTTGTAGTTTGCTACCAACTATTTTATGTTACCACACTAGTATTTTTAAGTGAAGTCCTTATTTCCTTATCAGAAGTATGTTATGAAGGACCGGGCTTTACTTTTCTTGTATTACTGAGTCACATTAACTGCAACAAGTATAATACAAATGATCAGTTTTACATATGTTAGCACTAAAGAGTACAAAGCAAAAAGAAAAGATAGAGTAGCCTTGGCGCGTATATGTGTTTGCAGATAAATTAGCTAGTGTAACTTTATACATGCTAGCTAGATTTATCAAGTAAACCCAATCACAGTGTTTTTTTTAACCTGGATCTTAATTGGAAAATATTGATTTCACATTTACATGTGTTAAGGATGGACACATTTAGCCCAATGTTCTTTGAACTTGAGAGGCTCATTTACAATCTGATAGCTTGCCTGATAATGGCTACAATGTACACTTTCTTCGTCTCACAGGAAAAATAAATATGTTATGCTAAATACAGTAATTGTCTTTTGATAAAAGCCGAGGCTGTAAACTCTTAAGCCTTGTTGGATATTTTGAGGCTATCAATATTGTGTTCTCCTGAGGTAAGCCAGTACTGAAGAGGTCTTGTGTACTCTGTTACTGCATTGCATACGTGGACGATCCCAACATGCATGTTTATATGAAAAAAACGTTGTGGTCACTAAGGCCCTGTTCACCTTTCACTGCAATTCTGCCCAAGGTTTTTAATTGAGGCAAAATGCACAAAGCATGTTTTGGGTAGCATTATTCCTAATAGCACCCCAAATGTGGTGTGATTCTGCCGCAATTGTCGCACGACAGAATCCTGACAAAATGTGTATTTAAAAAAACCTGTTAATCAAAAAGTGAGCAGGGGCTTCTTTTGGGCAACAAACGCACATAGGGTATCTCGTTGAACTGAATGGACTGTCCTAGGCACGACATGTGAAATTTTATAAAAATCTTACAACAAAAATTGTGAGTGGGAACACTTGTTCTCACTATGCAATATGTGACTGGGGCCTGAATAGTGCCTGCACATACAACCCCCTTTAAAATCTATAGCAATGTTTAAATTAGAATTACATTTTTCAAACAAAATCAAATGCTACTGTGTCCTACATGCGCACTGCCAAGTATTACAGTAATGCTTACAAAAAACTTAAATTTATAATGCTGATCTTTATGGCTTTGAGTATGAGTATTTTGTTTTCAGTCAGGTAAGACTTGACTTACAGACTTGCAAAAGACAGAAGAAAAGGATACAAAGTGTGTTGCATTAATAATAAGAAAATATAGCTTCAATCATCAAGATACAAAAAAGCAAGTTTCATAAACATCAAAGTAAAACTGGACTTTTCTATTTGTCCCAGTACTATTCATAAAATGCCAATATTATGGGTTGCTTTTCAAAAGAAAAGTCATATTTCCAGAAATACTGCCTGCAGCCTGAGGGCTCTGAGTACTTCCAACTGAGGTCTAAAAAAAAACAAAAACTTCCTCCCGGACGATGGAGTGCTCATTCATCTCAGTACACAGCAGGACTTTGAACTTCAATCATTGCCATCTATCAGTGGCCAGGAGCAGATTGCTTACAGCAAAGTTGGGTGTAAACACAAAGCAGGATGCTTCACCTTCAATTTTCATAGGTTGCCAGAAAGAATACAAATACATAATGTTTATGTAGTGAAACGGCAGTTATCATTTAAAACTCGTTTATAAGATTATATACTTGACTCGATCCTATTTACATACATATCTAAAGGTAAATCATACCCTTTCCCTTTAAGAAGCACACAATGCTTCAGAATTTCAAAACCAAAACACGTAAATGCCTGAGGTATTCTACTGCAATATTACAATTTTGTGCACAGCATGATATACATTTTAGAAATATTCCGTATTATACATGGTATTTGAAGTAAATAATAGCTTGTTTTATAAGCATGACCATAGGTGACATTTATAAAAATAATTTTACCATACACTACTTACTATACTGCAACTATAGAATCCAGTAATTAATGGGGTAATTAACTTTTCCTATATAAATATTAGGAATATTGATACTCATTGAATAGTTCAGTGGCTATGAGGTCACAAGCCAATTTAATAAATAAAGGTAATGTGATCTGGGGTAGCTCTGGAATGACCGCCAGCCAGTTTAATGAAAGCAAAACAGTTAATTTATTTGAATCATGAATAAACAAAAAGAAAGTTTACATAAGCCAAACTTAATAAACAGACCAAATCCTGGTATCACAAATTAAACAGCAGGCTGACCGCTAATCATCAGTCCCATACAAGGGTTAGGCTCCTCTATGGTAAGGGTGGCAGGCAGGCCACACAGGGGAGTTAGCAGCCTGTGTCTTAACTTGTCTGAGATATCAAATTTGCCACACAGCTTGTGAGTCTCTCTTCCACTCACTTTCCTGACACACAGGTGCTGATTTCCCTCTGCTGCCTTTCAAGCCTCCTTCCTTGAACTTAACCCCTTTGGGACTAAAGTCCTGCTAGTCAAGGTTTGGAACCTCTTCCAACCCAAGCCTCTTTGAACCTCCAAAATCTTGGGTCCCTAATACAAATTTTGGAGAGACTGGATATCATTCCTCTCCAGCCAAACATAACTTAGGACACTTCACCCTGCATGGGTGAGAACCCAATGTACCATAATTTATCTACAACTATCCCCCTTAAAGATACCACAACCTAAATATCGGGGAAATGTACCTGCTATCCAGGACACATTCCCGTTGTCCTGTACAGTAATTAAACTTTGATGGGTATCTTTTTTTACCCTTAGGGTTCAATCCATGAAACAATTGTGTATTCTAGTTTTACCACTGAGCAGTATTTGTGAAATGTTCCTTATTAAAAATTATATCAATTCACAAAGGTTTTTTCACATGGCATTTTTATCACACTTGTATTTTTATCTATGATATCATTCTTTCTTGTTATACTTATGATTTTTGTGGTATACATTATGCCAAAGTTGGTTCAGAAAAAAATATTGTAAAGCTCTAGTAATTATACATAAAAAAAAGTCTACTTATTCATGGGAAGAGACTTAAATCACACAACTTTAGGCCCTAATGGGAAAAGGGGGGGGGGGGCAAAGTTGATTGAGAGGTCTTCTTCCAACTGTGTGTTAATGGCTCATCTCCTCTTTTAACAGGTACCTACAGTTGCATGTCAAGACCATTTCAGAAGCATAGACAGCAATGGCAATTCACATGAAACAAAAAAGGAAGGGGGGAAGCAGAAGCAGATGCAATGGAGCAGTGGTTGCCATATTTCCACATAGGGGCATTGAACATGCTTTTACCTCCATTTAATGAGATTATAGCCGGTAAAAGTTCATGGACAATAAACCTCAACAACAATACTGACCCTTAGTTGCTCACGACCTCGCTACAGCCAAATTCTGGGAGGGTGTCATATGATGTCCTCTGGACACAGCTGATCAGGGATCGGGGTAAAAAGCCAATCAGCCAAATTACAGATGATCACGAATCGATGTAAACACAAGTTGGTTATCGGCGTTCCTTTTGCTCCCCGGTCACACCAGTACGACCTCAGGTATGACATGCGATTTACAAGTCATACCTGAAATAATATCTAATGTGTTTCTATGCCAGTGAGTGTCTTAATAGATACAATTTCAAGTATTGCGATTTGAGAGGTAGTTCATGTATTACTTTTTCAGGACTTAAGCACAATTTCACTGCCATAGACTACTGCTATAATGTAAGTTGTGCAGAAAAATGTACTTGTGTCTATATCAGCACTACTTGAGCCTGAAAGAATTTAAATATTAAGCTGCGCTGCTAGTACATGAACATGATCATATTGAATATAGCCACCTTGGTTACAAATGAACATAAGTGAATTGTTTCATAACAGTAAAATGTGACCAAAATAATAAAAAAATGCAATATTAAAAAAACGCATAAATCGCATGCAGAAATGGTGAGTGAAAAGTTCAGTGAACAAAACAATTGAATAGAGTCCATATAATCATAGAATAAAATAAACTGGAATTCTTGTGGGTGCAGAAAATAGTTGGATAGAGGGAGAAAGACACCCTTCCTTCAAGTGACGTAAAGGTTATCTCCGTAGGGAGCGTGGTATAAAAAGGGAATTCCTCCACCTCAAGTAGGTAAGCCCCTTACCAGATCCAAAGATCTCCTGTCAGAGAGATCATGTACGCAAGATCTTTGGATCTGGTAAGGGGCTTACCTACTTGAGGTGGAGGAATTCCCTTTTTATACCACGCTCCCTACGGAGATAACCTTTTACGTCACTTGAAGAAAGGGTGTCTTTCTCCCTCTATCCAACTATTTTCTGCACCCACAAGAATTCCAGTTTATTTTATTCTATGATTATATGGACTCTATTCAATTGTTTTGTTCACGGAACTTTTCACTCACCATTTCTGCATGCGATTTACGCGTTTTTTTAATATTGCATTTTTTTATTATTTTGGTCACATTTTACTGTTATGAAACAATTCACTTATGTTCATTTGTAACCAAGGTGGCTCTATTCAATATGATCATGTTCATGTACTAGCAGCGCAGCCTATTATTTGTACAGCTAGCAAGGTGGGGGTTGTCTCACATCTAAGGTTGCAGCAGCATTTTTCATTTTATTTTTTGTTTTGTTCGAGATATTTGTTTTCACTAAACACATGTGGGGATCATTTTCACTTATGGGATAGCGCAGTATTTTTTATGATATTACAATTTAAATATTAACCCTTGGCTAGTTAAACTTTTGTTTATAACATCACTGTTCCTCCCTGTGACATGGACAACCCAATTCACTGAAGTAGCACTTAAGACGTATTAAATCATTACAAATCTCACAGAAGTAGTACTGAAGTAGTGTTGAAGTAGTATTAAATTGTGGTTGAAGTCAGGCTTTAAATCTCACTACTTTAAATCATACCCGGTGTGACCATAGGAATACAGCTTGAGGAGAGGGGAGCCTATAACCGGCTTGTGTGAAAGGAACATCTACACTGATAATCAGGGCGCTGATTATCAGTGTCCTGATTATCAGTGCAGTCTCCACAGTGCCAACCAGTGCTGCCAATCAGTGCCAATAAGTTCCTCCTCATCAGTGTCGAATATCAGTGTTGCCTATCAATGCCCATCAGTGTCATCTATCAGTGCCACCTATCAGTGCCCATCAGTACCTCCTCATCAGTGCCCACCAGTTTCGCCTAATCGGTGCCCATCAAGGCAGCCTATCACTGCCCATCAGTGCCGCCTCATCAGCGCCCATCAGTGCAGCAAAATGCTATAACAAACTATGAAAAACATTTTTTTTTTCAAAATTTTCTGTCTTTTTTTTTTTTCGTTTCTTTAGCAAAAACCCAGTGGTGATTAAATACCACCAAAAGAAAAAAAAATCTCTATTTGTGTAAAAAAATATCAAATGGGTACAGTGTAGCATGAACGTGTGACAGCGCTGAAAGCTGAAAATTGGCCTGGGCAGGAAGGGGGTAAAAGTGCCCAGGAGGCAAGTGGTTAATAATCATACTAAATCTTTAAAAAAATAAGATTTAACGAGCTGTATTTTACAAGTGTAATAAAGTGTAATTATTTTACAAGTGTAATAAAAACACCAAGCATAAGAAATTACCAAACTGAAACCTAGCCACCAGGACACAAGCTTACAGTAACAAAATAATACAAACCATTCCATCAGCCAGTATTGTTATTAAACAATACTGGCATCCACTCTGACCATGACCAATGCAATAGTTAGAAGACCCATATTAAAATTGTCAAGAGCAGTATTCAATAAATGTACACAATTTAGATTCTATCTTTTCCAGAATATTTAACAAAAGAGACTCCAGCCAGTGAAGGCAAGAAATCACTAAAAAATACAATCAATAAGTCAATGGAAGCAGCTTTTTAAATGGTATATATAAATATATACAGAGTTAAATACCCAACGTTTTAAGGTTTCCCAAGTGATTAACAAAAGTACATGGGGTTGGCCAGGCCTTAAGCAAATGCTAAAAAGAATGTAAGAGTTCCTGCCAATACATTCTTCATTTACTAAACCATAAAATATGGTAACGTTGAGAGTCAAAGGCCAATATATATTTAGGTGGCCAAGAATCCAAATCACTATTATGGAACCTAAAAACAATAACAAGCATGCTGATAATATAGGCTGAATATAAGATTTCCAACCTCCAAGACTGCAAATAGTGTCCACTGCTAGCCCCAATATAACCACCTTGGTAGTCACCTCATTGTGAAATGAGTGAAAAGAACTATAAACAGATTTTAAACAGATGTGATCTACCTATTTTTTAAAAAACAACTAAATTGGAACCTGGCAAGAAGGATGTAAGTTTCATGCAGAAGAAAATTTTGGGGCAATGAAAGCCTGACAAGTCACCTTTAGCAACAAAGGAGCAAACACAGGAAAATAATCAGTCACAACTTTATCCAGTTACACTTGCTCAATTGGTCAGTTTTACTATGTCTAATTAAAAAGTAGACAAAACAGTCACCAAAGAAAAAGGGCTAGCACATTACAGTCCCAAAGTTTAGTCCGTGTTCATCAATTCAATCTATATGGTGACATGCATCCCTTCTCTTTATGTATAATATCAGTATCCCTGAATTGGCCTTTCTCCTAACTGCACCCTTGATAGTATGTAGTAGCCTTTCTTAACCTTTTCAACACAGAGGAACCCTTGAAATAATGTTCTCAAGGGGGGGGGGCGTGGCCGGCTGCTGAGAGGATGGTCGCAGGCTGTTAGAGCTGTGAGGTAACGGGCTCCCTGTATCTTAAATAAAGAGACAAAGATATCTCCTGAGGGCACAATAAAAGCCTGAAAGCGGTGGTGAACATCCTAGGAAGAAGGAAAATCAAAAGAAGGACCCCAAAAATTAGGCAAATTCAGAAGCCAGGCCAGGACATTGCAGAAGATTAAAGATGGCGCCGGTCCCTCCTCACCACAAAGCAGCAGGATTCTAGCGCTGAGGGAGACATGGAGACACAGCCTGGCTCATAGGGAAACAGTCTACAGCTCCAGGTTGACATTAAGAGCCCCATAAAAAGTAGGAGAAGAATTTCATCCTCTGAGGAAAATGTGAGTGAAACTTAAAATGAATATAATAGTACACTGGGAATTAACCCCTATGATGCAAAAGTAACTGCAATACCTACCACAGGTCAACCCATATCATATTCCACTATCAAAGACATTATAATGTCACTGAGGGGAGCTCTTCAGTTTGACATGATACATTTTATGAATCAGTCAAAGCAAGAAACTGATGAACTAGGTGACATTATGGAGTGGAGTATGTGGAAAACAAAATGAGTGACTTCACAGAAGCTCATAATGAATTAGTTGATGCACATTTTGATGTGGAAAATAAAATTAGAAATCTAAAAATGAAGGTATCAGACCTGGAAGATAGGTCCAGAAGAAATAATATAAAATTCTGCGGAATTCCTGAAAATATTAAACCTGCTGACCTGAAAAGATTTCTAACAAATGATTTCTAAACTGCTCCCTGCAACTCCCCAACAAGAACTGATGATAGACCATGCACATAGACTTCCTAAACCATCACATATATCAGAAAGACTGCCTAGAGATATCATAGCAAAAATTCATTTCTTCCAAGTAAAAGATCAACTGATGCAATTTACGAGGCATAATTCACAGCTTCCAGATCCCTATGCAGGAATAATACCTTAGTCGGATCTGTCACAATCCTGGCACGCAAAAACTTAAATTCAATCACCAAAATCCTCAGAAACCACAGTATCCTCTATAAGTGGTGATTTCCTACAAAATTAATGATAGACTGAGAAGGAATTACATACATTACCAACATGGAAGACGGTATAAAAATTTTGAAAACCTGGTGATTATTAACAAAAGATGAAAAAATCTCACTTAACAAAACCACTCCTGGGAAAATCCCACAGCAATGGGAAAAAAAGTCCTAGTCAATATGATTCTCCTTTCTTAAGTGGTTTCCAATTTCCTCACAGCACACAGTGCTACTTTTTTACTAGCTTCTTATATAACAGCATATGATAATAAATCACCTCAGGTTCTGTATTGCTCAGGGAGCCCCCAATTGGGGAATTTTCTGTTCCAAGTTTAACTCTTCCCTCACGTTATTACCCCCCACAGACAGTACAAATCTCTGTACACAGGAATTTATATATTTCCTCCTTTTATTATACTGTTATAAATATGTATTCTAGTTGTTTTTTTTCTCCACTCAGTAGCATACAAGGTACAATACTGCCATGTACTGGATGAAAAGGGAACCAACTCTGTAAGTACCAATGTCTCTTTACCTCATGCAAGGAATCCACTAATGATATTCATTAACGATGCTTACAAACATTTCCATGGGTCTTAAACTAATGTCAAAAAATGCAAAAGGCCTCAATAGCCCATTTAAGCAGAAAGCTCTCTGGAATGACATATTAAAATTCCAAAGTGACATTGTATGCATTCAAGAATCGCATTTTGCTATGAAGAAAGTGTCAAAATTCTCCCACCACAAATTCCCTCATATATTTGTATCCAACAACACCAGGAAAACAAAAGGAGTAATATTGGCAATAAAAGATTCTGTTTCCTTTCAACCTTTAAACATTAAGACTGATTCTCAAGGTCGGTACATTATTCTGGCAGCAACCATTGAAAACACAGACTTTACTATTGTCAAT
Source organism: Lithobates clamitans (assembly GCA_037952925.1). NCBI lineage: Eukaryota > Metazoa > Chordata > Amphibia > Anura > Ranidae > Lithobates > Lithobates clamitans. The sequence continues at coordinate 596,121 of JBBGZY010000380.1, read as the reverse complement.
ATTTATGCCCCAAACAAAAACCCTCATCAATTTATAAATAAAATGATAACAAAGGCACATAAAATGCAAAAAGGCATTTTCTATTGAAAATTTGTATGATCCCTGGAGGTGTCTGCACTCCACCGAAAGGGACCATATATTTTATTCCCATGTCCACAAATCCTACTCAAGGATAGATTATTTTATCACATACAAATTATTACTTCAGAACATCTAAAGCTCAAATCCACAACATTTCTTGGTCTGATCATGCTCCAATAAAAATAGAAATTAATACAGGATTTCCTCGCACCAACAACCAAGTATGGAAGAACAATACCTACATACTTTCCCAAGAGAAACATTTGTCCACGATAAAAGAAAATCTTAGAGAATGATTGTATTTAATGATACTCGTTTGATAACAAGTACTACACTATGGTGTGCTTATAAAGCATTTGTTAGGGGTCTTTTATTAAAAATAGCAGCTAGGGGAAAAAAAAAGAAAATCCTTTGAATTAAATAAGCTACTAAAATACATTACCAAAACTGAGAAAAGAACAACACAAAAAATCCCCAAGGTATATGAAATTAGCACAACAACTCAACAATCTAATGGGGCATACACACGGTCAGACTTTTCGTCTACAAAAGTCCAACGGACGCCGACGGACTAAAGCTGGCTGGTAATCCGATCGTGTGTGGGCTTCCCCGGACTTTCAGCGGACTTTTTCAGCCTCAAATCCGACGGACTTTAGATTTGAAACATGCTTCAAATCTTTACGTCGTAACTATGACGGACCCCGAAATCCGCTCGTCTGTATGCTAGTCCGACGGACAAAAACCCACGCTAGGGCAGCTATTGGCTACTGGCTATGAATTTCCTTATTTTAGTCTGGTGTACGTCATCACGTACGAATCCGTCGGACTTTTGTGTGGTCGTGTGTAGGCAAGTCCGTTCGTTAGAAAGTCTGCCACAAGTCCGCCGCAAATCCGCCGAAAGTCCGCTGGAAGTCTGTCGGACAGGCTGTCGGACTTTTGTAGATGAAAAGTCCGACCGTGTGTATGCCCCATAAGAACATAACTGAGATATAGGCTGATGGATAATCATGAAAAATGCATGAAACAAATGAAACTGAATTAGTATTCTTAAGGTAATAAAGCGGGTAAACTTTTGGCTAACCAACTACGTCAAAATAAAAACAAAATTACCAAGTTAGTTCACCACAAATCAAATAAAGCAATTTACAACCCCCAAGAAATATCTGATTCCTTCTCAGAATATTATAAATCTCTATATAACCTTAAAGTAGATCAATCCACCCCACAACCTTCACCCCACAATATAGCTGACTAGCTAGAAAATATCAACCTGCCAAATCTGGAAGATCTACAACAAATCAACAACCCAATCTCATTACAAGAAACTCTCAAAGTTATAAAATCCCTCTCTAAAAACAAAACCACAGGCATAGATGGACTCTCAGGAGAATATTTCCAATCATTTAGTGAAATGCTATTGCCTCATCTAACCAAAATGTTCAATCAAACAGCATTATCTAGCCAATTCCAAATAGAGATGCTAGAAGCATTAATAATTACCATCCCAAAACCAGATAAAGAACCAACATTACCCATAAATTACAGACCTATATTACTACTAAATGTAGACATAAAAATTTATGCTAAGAATATAGCCAATCATTTAATAAATATAACATCTTATCTCATTGGGCCCGATCAAGTAGGATTTGTTAAAGGCAGACAAGCCCCCGATGGCACTAGAAGAATGGTGAATCTAATCAGCCACATTGAAAATAACAAAACACCCGCTCTTCTGTTAGCTTTAGATGCTGAAAAAGCATTCGATAGAATGCATTGGCAATATATCTCCAAAACGTTAGAAAGGAGTCATACACTCGGCTATTATGTCATTATATTCCCAAACCTCAGCAAAAGTGCTCTCCTCAGGATTAATCTCCAAAAGCTTCAATTTATCCAATGGCACTAGACAAGGATGCCCACTTAATAATATTTCCCCTAGCCTTAGAGCCATTAGCTGAATATATACGCACTAATCCGGACATCAGTGGCATAAAAATAGGACAATATGATCACAAACTGGGCCTTTTTGCAGATGACATCATCTCAACCTGGACAAACCCCGACATATCTCTTTAATAATGTTCAGAAATGATTACACCAATATAGTAATGTGTCCTATTATAAAATCAAAATAAATGTTATATCCTACCCATGAACCTCCACAAAGCCCAAACAGAAAAACTTTGTGAGAAATACAGATATAATTGGGACAAGACAACTATAACATATCTAGGTATAAAACTTACATACCCTTCTTCCAAACTATATGATGTAAATTTTCCAAAACTCCTAGAACAAACTAACAATAATCTGCACCAAATCCAAAAAACTCAACTTTCATGGGTCGGGAAAATAGCAGCATTTAAAGCGGGGTTCCACCCAAATTTTGAACAATATCTGTATGTATTCTCTTCCTTGCCTAGATGCTGACATTCCGTTTAAAAAAATTTAAATCGCTGTAATTACCTTTTATTTTTCTATTCTTCTTTGCACTTCCTGGTTCTCCTCCCATGGGAGTAGGCGTGTTTCTAGCCTCTCCCAGACTCCTGGGAGCTAGTCTCAGGCTTCCCAGGATGCCACTGAGCATGTGCGGGAATGAGCAGTGAATGCTGGGAGCACAGCATTCACCACATCCAGGAAATAAATGCTTGTGGGCTTCAAATGCCCACAATGAAGATGGAAACCGCCTGCAGTGAATAATATAAGTTATTCTTTCAGACGAAATCTGACACAGGCGGACATATTACACACAATATGTAATGCTGAGAAGAAAAGTTTGTGAATGAACTCAAAAAAAAAAACGATAGATAGGTGGACCCCCCCCTTTAAGATGCAAATATTACCCAAAATACTATATTATTTCTGCACTCTTCCAATTCCGTTACTCTCCAAATTCTTTAAACAAATGAATACTAAATTTAAAAAAAATTAAATATGGAATGGAAAAAAACAAGAGTAGCATTCTCAATACTAACTGCCAACAAAGACCTAGGAGGAATGGGACTGCCAGACATTAGAAACTATCATTATGCGTCTTTATTAGACCAAATTAAATATTGGTTTACCTCTTCTAATGATAAACTATGGTTAAATATTGAAAAAGAAATGACTATAGGTCATGACCCATTCGCTCCTTTCTATGGCGAAGCATATAATAACCAAAAAAATAATTGTTCCAAACCTCCTTTCTATTATATCAACTTTAATAGCTTGGAAACATATTCTATCTAAAACTAAAAAGAGAAACTTGTTTGCTAAAATAGCATTGCCCACAAGAAAAATCGACTACTGTAAAATACGTCAGTCAACAAAAAGAATGGATCAAACAAAGCTTCCAAACCTATAATTGCCTACCAGCACACTTTAAGAACATAGTGGAAGGGAAATTCGAATTATGTAAAAAAACAAATAAAATTTATGCAAATGTGCATAAAAAATATAATCTTTTCTGACAAAATTGATATCCCAACAGAAATATAGCAATATTCACACACCACAAATTTCAAAAAGCAAAAGGAATTAGGCTTTTCTACAACCTCTCCCCTTCTTCCACAGAAGGAAAAAATACCAACATGTTAAAATGGGAAAAGGACCTTTCACAAACCTTTACATGGGAACAATGGCATAAAGCCCTATTGATCACTAGTACAGCATCCTCATGTATAGAACATTGGGATAATTCACAAAAAATTCTTAACAGATGGTACCTGACACCTTATAGATTATCCAAAATATTCCCTTCCACCTCTCCCATCTGCTGGAGGTGTGAGGAATTAGTGGGAAACCTATACCATATTCTTTGGTCATGCAAGAATCTTTCAAGTTTTCGGAACTCCGTTTCCTCCTTTATTGCAGAACTTACAGGTAATTTGACAGAACTGACACTGGCAACAGCATTATTAGTATTAAATTTAGATATATACCCACATTGCTATAGAACAATAGTATCACATATCCTGATAGCAGTGAAACTTACCATGTAATGGAATGTGATTATGAGTGTTATGGTGAAATGCTCATTCCCTGATATAACCATATAGATGTAAGTGCTTATCTTTTATAACCAGCTATTAGCCTTAACCATGCTCAAATTAGATGTCTGCCAGCTTCTCCCTTCATGTGGAACAGAACTGCAAGAGTTAAAGAACAAAGTTAAGAAGAAGAAGATTGCACCTATTTTCAGGCCTATGAGACTACACTCAAGAGAAACAGGAACTGAAAATAAGACACCATAATTAGCTATGATAGTCTTCTATTTCCTTATACAGATATAACCCAGCAAAGCTTACATTTCGTCACAATAATGAATATGTATAATTTGTGGTTTGTACACGCTTGTCTTATTTGATATTTGATTTGATAACGAAATATCCGGCTCTCGGTATATTATCCTGAGTCCAGTAAGTAAAAGACAGAAGTACCAAACTTACTGAACGTGTCTGTGTCAGTGATTTGTGGTTGAGTGTGCACACTTTTACATCGAAGGTTAATTTGGCCAGGGGGACAGAAACAAGTGTACCGAGCGGTTCTGTTCGGTCCAAAACATTTGGCGCCCAGAAGTGGGGCTCGAGATTGGCCCAAAAGGAAGCCATACTTAGAGGACACTGAAAAAGGACCAAATACGGGCGGCGCAGAGCCTGATCAACTCTGGAGAAAACGGTAAGACATTTTCCTAATTTGTCTGCTGTTTGATCCGCATCCGTATTTGGTTAATTTCTGTCTCCGCATCGGCTTCCCGCGGTCCACAAAGACAGGTATATATCTTGTCTCGAGCCTATTTATATAGTACGAACCTGCAATTGTTTCTGACCCGCCTGTAATTGGAGTATATTGTGTTTTGTTTTGTCGATCGATCATGTTGTGTGATGGCTCTTGTGAATGAGGGATTAATTATATGTTCACGGATGGAATTGACGTGGTTAAACTTCTCTTGAGGATTGATATCAAGAGAGGGTGTCGGGACGCGGTAAACTCCTCCTGGGGCAAATAATTGTGCGGTAAAGCGCGGGTTACCAGGAAAGGAGGCGTCAGATTACACCCAGCGGTGGCGTGGGGATCCCGTGAGGATCTGATTAAGTCCAGAATTCACTCCAGTCGTCACATCAATTGTTGTTGGTAATGTCATGTCCTAGATGTGTCTGTGGACTTTTATTTGGCATTAATGAGGAGGCCTGGGGCTTGGTCACAAAGGTAGAGCCAGGTTATATGAGATCTATTCTCGGTTACAAATCTCTAGTGCCAGAGGTCCCCCAAGTAATGGTATTCAGATTGAATGTACATTATCCAGTGAAGTTTTCAGTTGGTAAGAAGTTGGAAGTTATTGAGGCTGAGGCTAGGATAAGAGGACAGGGAAGTAAAAGTTGTCCCCTGCAACCTCAGCAGCCAGAAGATTATGAGGAGGCAGAGAAAGCCTGAGTGAGGAGTTTGGGTTTTGAGTTGGGATGTGTAGAAGATGTGTGAAGTGGTTCACTGAATACCAGCTGTTGACTTTCAACAACAACATTCTGTGTTTTGTCTGGTTTGTTTCATGTCTCCCCTTTTGCAGATTTAACAGAGATCTCTTTACTTCCTCATCTTCCACATCACCCTGTCACTGCATATCTTCACTTCTTTTCTGTTTTGCCTCAACCTTTCTTGCTTTCCTCTCCTCCTATTCAATCCAAGAGTTGTGTGAAATGGGAAATAAGTTGATTAGGCCCACAGAGGGCAGTTTGGCCTGTGATTTGGTACTAGAGCGGGAGGGAGAGGATGCTGTAAAAAAGGGAAAGAAATTAGCGAAAGTGTGTGGAATTTGGGTGGTAGATTAAAAGTAGATGACTAGCGTACTGTTTTTTGAAACGTGAATAAGGTCTGTTGTCAGATTATGGGTTGCTACGAGCAGTAGATGCTTGGTTTAAAGTTGCAAACGCTATTCATGAAGAAGAGGGTGGATGGAACCAAAATGGTTGCATCGTGTACGTGTACAAGAAAACTAGAAAAGAGGAAGCTAAGTAGTCAGCCACCGCCCTATAATGGCGTCTGGTCCCCAGGAAGTAGACACTGCCCTTCGTCTACTGCCCCTCTGTTCTAAGTGACACCTCCCCCTGTGGCAACTCGCCCTATGCCACTATCCTATGCAACCGCCTACACTGAAACCCACCCACATGTTTCCAGTGATGGTGCATAGTAGCAACCAATGTAGCATTTTAATTAAATAAATAATTTATGTATAGGATGTATTGAATATTTCTGAATATTTGGTTTTAATTGTGTTTAAGCTGTATTAGCAAAAGAGGAAGTGTTTTCTTTGCTTAAATCTATGTGCTGAGCATTTTGTATTCAAAAAAAAAAAAAAAAGTCAGTATCTAATTAGAATGTTTAAAAAGAAAAATAAATATGTATGTTGTGGAGATCGGCTGGACCGAGGCTCCCTATAAAAAAATGATTCTGTATGGAGATGGTTCACATCTCTACTCTAAAACGCCTGAAGTCAATATGTGTACAAGAAGTTTACTGATTTGTGTTTTAGCGTGCTGAACAGAGCGCATAGACACATGGTAGCTGCCGCATTTATTTCAGGTCTTAAAGAGTCAATATGAAAGGGTTTGAGTATAGAGAACCCACAACCTTGGAGCTTGAGACGTTGTTATTAGTAGTTATTAGGTCCAGAATCCTCACAGAACAGTAGAGAGTAGCTCCTCTCATGATGGCCTCTGACACACCCTATCTGCGCCCAGCAGTACCAACTCCATGTGTCTGCTTGCTACAACTGCGAAAGACCCAGCCACTCCAGACAGGAATACCGAAGCCCATGGAAATTCACCCACATGCCCCCTGAACCTACTAGGAACTAATGTTTTGTCCAGGCCCCAAGCCTCTATCTCCTTCCAACCTGATGGTGGTGTTCTGATCACCTCACCACCGGCCATCGCTGACGCATTAGCACTCTGCTCCATCCCACTCCTGTTATCCCTGAACCCAAAAGAGGAACCTGAAGTCCCTGAAGAAGTTTTGGATCGGGTCCCCACATGCCTATGGTCCACAGGGCCGGAGGACATAGGACATCTGAAAGTGCCACTAGTCATGGTACAACTGAAGCCTGGGGCTCCCCTACCCAGAAAACCACAATACCCCTTGAAGCCTGCACAATCGGCATCCATCTCAAGACAAGTTGAGGCTCTTCTGTCAAAAGGAGCCTTGGTACCCTGTACATCTCCTTGTAATACAACACTGTTCCCAGTGAAGAAGCGAACCGCAAAAGGGGAACCAGAAAAGTCAGGATGGTACAAGACCTCAGAGCAGTGAATGAAGCTACCATCCTGGAGACCCCCATCATCCCCAATCCCCACACGTTGCTAGCAGGAATACCACCCACAGCAAAATACTTCATAGTAGTGGACCTGGTAAACGCCTTCTTTAGTGTACTGCTTAGTCCCTGCTGCCAGTACCTTTTTGCTTTCACCCATGAGGGGCGGAGCTACACTTGGACTGTCATGCCCCAAGGGGCCCAGAACTCCCCTACTCAATTTGCCAAAGCAATGGCTCTCATCCTGGACACATGGATGAGACTACACCCAGATGTTGTACTTCTCCAATATGTAGATGACCTCCTGCTGTGTGCAGATTCCTTCGGTGATGCCTCCATATTCTCAGAAAGTCTCCTCCGCTACCTGGCTGAGCAAGGCTGCAAGGCCTCAAAACAGAAGGTCCAGTGGTGTAGAGAGAAGGTGATTTTCCCAGGCCTCTGCATCTCCCAAGGCACCTGACATTTCACTGAAGAAAGAGTTGCTGCAATCAAGGGCATTCCTTTGCCTCAAGGTCAAGCAATCCCTTTATGATGCCCTGAAATCTGACCCTTTCCTGCTTTCTCCAGAAGCTGTGGACAATTTTGAAACTCTAAAGGAGATCCTCTCAACAGCCTCTGCTTTGGGACTAAAAGACTTTCAAACTGTTTGTCTCAGAGAGGCAAGGACATGCCACAGGAGTTTTGGCTCAGGCCCATAATAACAGACTCAGGGTATCACTCCTGTAAACTGGACTCAGTGGCCAAGGGGGGACCCTCCCGCTTCAGAGCCGTCTTTGCAGCCCAAGTTCTCTTGGACAAGACTGCGGACCTCGTCTTGGGTCACCCCTTAATCCTTCTTGCTCCTCATGATATCACTGCCATCCTGAACCAGATCCAACCCAGACACCTGTCTTCACAAAGGCACCTCAGACTCCAGTGTGCCTTACTTCTCCCTGACAACATCACCATTCTCCGACGTGATACCCTCAACCCATCCACTCTACTTCCCCTTCTCGAGGGGGGAACCTCTTTGGAAGATGATTACCGCTACACCGCCCATGACTGCTTTGAAGTGATGAAGATGGAGACATCACACCTGCCGACAGTCAGTGAAACTGCCCTTGAAAATCCTGACCTGACAATCTTTGTGGATGGTTCCAGATATGCAGATGATGCTGGACGGTACCATACAGGATATGCAGTTACCACAGATGACACGGTCCTCCAAGCTTCAGCGTTACCCCCCTCCATGTTTGCACAAGAAGCAGAGTTGCAGGCCCTAACTATGGCATGCAAGTTGGCAGAAGGAAAATGAGCTAACATCTACACAGACTCAAGATATGCTCTGGGAGTGGCCTGCGATTTTGGGATCATCTGGAAAACTAGAGGATTCCTGACAGCAGCAGGAACTCCTGTAAAACACAGCACAGCTATCAAGAACCTGATGGATGCCTTACTGCTCCCAACGCAGGTGGCCATACTTAAAGTGAAAGCACACGGCAAACTGGTTTCCCAAGAAGCACGAGGCAATTATCTGGCAGATACTGCCGCAAAGCAAGCTGCAGATGGAATGCGAGAAGTGGTCAGCAGAGTGAATGCATCTATCCTGCATGACCCGATAGACAGCCCTGAAGAGACAACACAAACGACCATAATTCTACAAACCCCTCCTGTGAGCAGAACTCACCTCAAGGAGCAACAAGAGACAGCTGACAAAGAAGAAAAAGAAATGTGGATCCAAAAAGGAGCCACATAAGTTGAAGGAATTACGGAATTAAACAAGAGACCGCATCTGCCATGTAGACCGGAAGCCTATCCCGTTACCAACATGACGGCCAAGACTACAGCTAAAAGACTTTTAACAGAAATAGTGTGCAGATATGGTGTCTCAGAGGTTATAGAGAGTGATCAGGTGCCGGCTTTCACAGCCTCAGTAACCAAAGAAATATGGACAGCCTTAGGGTTCACACTAGCTTTCCACACTCCAATCCATCCTCAGAGTGGTGGGAAGGTGGAGAGACTGAATGGCACAAAAAAGTCTAGAATGCTGAAAATGTCTCAGGAAACGGGAATGAGTTGGCCAGACAGCCTACCCATTGCCTTGTTCAGTGTCAGGTACACCCCAAGGGGAAATCATGGTTTGTCACCCTATGAGATATTGTTTGGCTCAGTCCTCAGTCTAGGTTGTTATTTTCCACAACAATTGCAACTTCGATCTGATGTATTAACTGATAATGTGACTGCTTTATCTCGAGAATTAACCCGTATCCATACGCAAATGTTTTCTTCCATTCCAGATCCTGAGCTAGACACAGGATCACACAAGTTGGTCCCTGGTGATTGGGTCCTGGTAAAGAAGTTTTTTGAGGAAACACACCCTTAAACCCAGATATGATGGTCCTTTCCAAGTCCTTATGACAACCACCACATCAGTAAAAGTGGCCGGAAGGAACTCGTGGATACATGCCTCTCACCGTAAGTCCTGTGCCCAAGGAAGAGGCTGAGGAGACCAAGCCATGATCCTGTTTATCCTTTTTATTGTGATTGTTGTTCAGGCACAAGAAGTAGCCATCAAACAGAAAGATGGCATAAACCAATTCTGGTATAATTCATCCAACACACATGTTGCCACGTTTATATCCCCTTATAGTAAGATACTTCCAGGTACAGATCACAGAATCCTATAAAAGAACAGTAGGTCCCATGACTGTGTATGTATGTGTTACCAACGACTACTGGGGCGACAACTGTGATTACTGGGGAGCAGTGGGTTGCAACACTGGGGACACAAACTGGGGGTATAAGCCCGAAATCGCCCAAAATAAGAAAGACAAGAATGGGAAATCACTCCTAGACAGAATGACAATCAACAAGCACACAGATCAATACTTCACAAAAGAGTTTAGACTAACCATTGAGAATCCCAGCCCAGGGGACAGTGGGACCTATGTATTGGGTCTGTGGGGGCAAATGGGTATCCCAGCTTTAGGAAACCTTTTCAACTGAAAGACATCTTCAATAACCCAGAGTGGACAGTTCCCCAATCTACATCCAATTTGAATCCCCTAAAGCCTCACATGCAAACATTAGGAGACATGGTAGCTATAGCAGACCCTACCTTTGAGGACACCATGGCTGCTGAGACCGGTTTTTCAGATGTCAACTTATGGCTCGAATGGATGAGGTACAATGCAGGGAAACATAACAAGACTAATTGCTACGTGTGTGGGGGGGGCTAAACCACATCTAGGAACAGTCCCCCTTAACATACCCCCAGAACATGAGACCTGTGTCCTTAGTTTGTTTACCAACACAGCTACAAACCACTCCCTATGCGAGCATTGGAAAAAGGAGTACCCCATAGTCACTAAAGCCCCTAAACCAGCAGAAGGTATTACCAATTATACATGTTATGGGAAGTACCATGGGGTGTGAAAACCCCCTGGGAACTTCACTGAGGGTTACTGCGAGTCTTATAGTGAGGTGTCTGCAGACCTAGTGCAGAATCAAGTCCAGTCCCTAGGAGATGTGTACTGGATCTGTGGGGACATGAAAGTTAGAAGTAGAATGACAGGACAGTGGAGAGGAGAATGTGCACTAGCTAAAGCCATAAGCTGGGCACTGCTTTGGTGAACTTGAACTAATGAAAAACATTTTAAAGGCTTAAAGTGAAATCTAGAAAATACCAAAATTCTGTAATAATATGCTTCGGTGATGCCCTTAACTGTAGGATGTACTAGAGTAAAAGTAAGAGAGAGAAAGAGAAAGAAAAAAAAAAACATTTCCTAATAAATTACATTTACTGTAACATAAGAACACAAGGCGCCACTTTAAGTGCAGAATGCCATAAAATTTATTTAAACAAAATGTGAAAAGGTGGTACTCACAATGGTACATGTAAAAGAAAGCATATAGGTAGTGTTGCTGCTGTATCCTTGGCGGTTCTTAGTCCGGTTCGAGTTGTGCTGGTGTCCGGTGGACAGGCTCGGCGGTGGATGCCGTCGCTTCCTGCCACTGGAACGCAGGCTGTAACCCAGGAACCATGGCTGTGAGATCACTTCCGGATGTAGGGGACGTAAAGGCGACGCGTTTGCGGAGCTACGCTCCTTCCTCAGGCCTAACGGATGATCTGATTGGGCTGTAGTTAAAGGCTTGTAGATGGCGCTGATTGGTGGAAACAGGGCGCTGCATTTTAACTCTATCTGCGATCACTCAGGCTGACTAGTATTTGGCCAATGTATCAGGCAACGATTAGATAAATATATGTGTATATCTCTCTGGAGTAACTTCATGAAAACATCATAAATAATGTTTAAAAAATAATAATAAAATATAATTGTATAAAAAAATCTATAGATGTTATGGTATTTGGAGTGATAGTATGTGTAACCACATAGCTTGCTGGACCAACACTAATAATGGGAGATGGCACACAAGAATTCTAAACAAGAAACTCTAAAAAAACTACAAGAAAACACAACAAAAAATTGGAGCTTATTCACCTTCTATGTGTGTAATGAAAATGATGCTGAAATGAATTAATAATGTAAATAATAACAATCAGGAGTGGAGAAAAAAGAAAATTTGAGGAAAAATTAAATTAGAAATTAACAGAAACAAAAAATTAAAAAATTAAAAATAATAATAATAATAATAGGTAGAAATGAATTGTGAAAAATTATATATAAATGAATATTGGATGATAAAGGGATGGAATAAATGATAATAATAAATTAATAATAATAAATAAAGGATGAAAAAATAATAAAAATAAAAATAAAAATAAAAATAAAATTAAATATAAAAATAAAAATAATAATAAAAATAATAATATAAAATATAATGAATAATAAATAATAAACATAAAATTATGTAAAAAGATAGTGTTTGATGTACTAATAGAATGTAAATATGAACATATGCTGTATGAACAATAAATTGTGAAATGATTTACTTGGAATAAGAGCAAATTGAAATGCAAAATAATGACTAAAAAGGGGGGGGGGAGGGGAAAAAAGAGGGAACCCATTAGATAAGGCTGCTCACCTCTATTTCCTCGTTTAATCCACCAGGGGCAAGAGAGTCCAAAGTATATATGCAGTACGTTTCCCTCTGGCAGAGACGTTTAAAACGCTCTGCCAGTGGGAACGTACCGGATATGGACTCAATGATCCAGACCCTGAGGCCTGAAGACGAATGTTGATGGTTTTTTAGAAAATGTAAGGGAACACTGTGAGTGTCGTCTCCCGCCTCTACGAGACGACGGTGCTCCCCAAATCTTTTCCTCAATGTACGTATAGTTCTTCCTACATAATAGAGCCCACAAGGACAAGTTAAGCAGTGAATGACAAATTCAGTAGAACAATTGAAAAAACTGCTGATCTGATATGTTTTGTCCTTGTGGGTAAACTCCTTTTGGCCATGTGTGACATGATTGCATGTTAAACACAATTTTTTATGACATTGATACATCCCAATAAGAGGGATAAGACATGGGAATGCTATCTTGGGGCCTGGCTCGGATTTGAGCTTACTAGGTGCTATCAAATTTTTAATGTTCCTGGTTTTCCGTTATGTGAATTTCGGTCTCGGTGTGATAGTTGATTTTAATTGTGGATCCTGAAGTAGAATGGGCCAATGTCTGTTAAAAATAAGTTCCATGGTTTTATATCGAGTGTGGAACTGGGTCACAAATCTGACAGGTTGTGTCGTAGATTGGTCTAGATCTGTGGTACATATAGGACGCTCTGACATATAAAAATCGAAGGCCTCATCAATCACTTTTTGTGGGAAAGCCTTATCAATAAATTTTTGTTTTAAGAGGGACCCTTCTATGATGTAGTCAGATTGCCTAGTGCAGTTCCTGCGTAAGCGGCAAAATTGGCTCTTCGGAATGTTTGAAATCCACCTGGGATGGTGGCAGCTTTGATGGTGTAAGAATGAATTGCCTGCTGTTGGTTTAGTATAATTTTTAGCCAGAATTTTGCCGTCTTCATGGAATAATGATAAATCTAAAAATGCCAGTTGGAGGGGATGGTGCTCTGAAGTGAATGTGAGACCATGTTCGTTATTGTTACAGTGTGACAAGAATTCTAGAAATAGGAGCTCTGGGCCATCCCAAATAACAATAATGTCGTCTATATACCTCCCGTAAAACACTATGTGGGAGGCGTAGGGGTTGTTAAGCTCAATGTATCTGGCCTCCCAGAACCCCATGGTTAAATTAGCATAACTGGGGGCAAAATTCGCCCCCATTGCTGTGCTTTTTTGTTGGAGATAAAATTCTCCATCAAACTCAAAATAGTTATGGGTCAGGCAGAATTCTGTGGCCTCCAAGATGAACTCTGCCTGACCCGGGTTTAACAGGGGATCAGACGAGAGGAAGTGGGCAATAGCTCTTAAACCTGTTTCATGTGGGATCGAGGTGTAAAGCGAGTTCACATCCAGGGAGGCCCACATATAAGTGGGCTCCCATTTATAGTGTTCCAATAGTTCTAAGAGATGGGTACCATCACGGATATATGAAGGAAGGCCAGTTGCAAGGGGTTGTAGAAATTGATCTATATATTGGAAAAAAGGACTGGTGATGCTGTCTATAGCTGCGACTATAGGTCGACCTGAGGGATTTTGAATGCTCTTATGTATTTTTGGAATGTGGTAGAAGGGGGTAGGAGGGGGTATGCATGCTCTTCGCTCTTCTTTTAGGGGCTTGCCAGACTATATGCTCAGATAAGGATCTGGTTTAAAGAACCCACATTCTTTTTTCATGGGATTCCCCCTTAAAGTTGACACCAGACCATCATCTAGAATAATGGGCTGATATACATTTTGGGGTGAACCCATGCTGTTTAAAAAAAAAGAAAAAAAAAAACAAGCTGACAGGAAAATGTAATTTAATACAATGTAACAGGTAAAAGTGAGCGCTGAACCCAACACAGTAATAGATTGATACCAGTGTAAGAGATATAAGGAATTAAAATGAAAATGAAAAATAAAATATAAAATTAAAATATAAAAGCAATGTCAATAGTAAATGTGGATAGATAAACATGAAACTCTCAGCGAAAATTTAAATTAAATGTCCATATAGACTGAAGAAATGTCCATGTTAATTTTGTAATCCACTAACCACATTAGAAGGCTGCCCTGCTTGGAGAAAAGAAGTAGTCCTCTAGGTGCTGTAACATAAGAACACAAGGCGCCACTCCAAGTGCAGAATGCCATAAAATGTATTTAAACAAAATGTGAAAAGGTGATACTCACAATGGTACATGTAGAAGAAAGCATATAGGTAGTGTTGCTGCTGTATCCTTGGCGGTTCTTAGTCCGGTTCGAGTTGTGCTGGTGTCCGGTGGACAGGCTCGGCGGTGGATGCCGTCGCTTCCTGCCGCTGGAACGCACGCTGTAATCCAGGAACCATGGCTGTGAGATCACTTCCGGATGTAGGGGACGTAAAGGCGACGCGTTTGCGGAGCTACGCTCCTTCCTCAGGCCTAACGGATGATCTGATTGGGCTGTAGTTAAAGGCTTGTAGATGGCGCTGATTGGTGGAAACAGGGCGCTGCATTTTAACTCTATCTGCGATCACTCAGGCTGACTAGTATTTGGCCAATGTATCAGGCAACGATTAGATAAATATATGTGTATATCTCTCTGGAGTAACTTCATGAAAACATCATAAATAATGTTTAAAAAATAATAAAATATAATTGTATAAAAAAATCTATAGATGTTATGGTATTTGGAGTGAAAGTATGTGTAACCACATAGCTTGCTGGACCAACACTAATAATGGGAGATGGCACACAAGAATTCTAAACAAGAAACTCTAAAAAAACTACAAGAAAACACAACAAAAAATTGGAGCTTATTCACCTTCTATGTGTGTAATGAAAATGATGCTGAAATGAATTAATAATGTAAATAATAACAATCAGGAGTGGAGAAAAAAGAAAAATTGAAGAAAAATTAAATTAAATTAAGAAATTAACAGAAACAAAAAATTAAAAAATTTAAAATAATAATAATAATAGATAGGTAGAAATGAATTTCAAATTCGTAATCTCAAATTACGTTGTGACCCATTGCCTACCTTCATTACAGAAGCCAAAACATTGACAGATAGAGCCAAAAACAATAACATTATCTCAAAACAAGAACATGCATTTTTCAATAGATCTTATTTTTCTACCCCTTACTTCTACCACATTCCAAAAATACATAAGAGCATTCAAAATCCCCCAGGCCGACCTATAGTCACAGCTATAGACAGCATCACCAGTCCTTTTTCCCAATATATAGATCAATTTCTACAACCCCTTGCAACTGGCCTTCCTTCATATATCCATGATGGTACCCATCTCTTAGAACTATTGGAACACTATAAATGGGAGCCCACTTATATGTGGGCCTCCCTGGATGTGAACTCGCTTTACACCTCGATCCCACATGAAACAGGTTTAAGAGCTATTGCCCACTTCCTCTTGTCTGATCCCCTGTTAAACCCGGGTCAGGCAAAGTTCATCTTGGAGGCCACAGAATTCTGCCTGACCCATAACTATTTTGAGTTTGATGGAGAATTTTATCTCCAACAAAAAAGCACAGCAATGGGGGCGAATTTTGCCCCCAGTTATGCTAATTTAACCATGGGGTTCTGGGAGGCCAGATACATCGAGCTTTACAACCCCTACGCCTCCCACATAGTGTTTTATGGGAGGTATATAGACGACATTATTGTTATTTGGGATGGCCCAGAGCTCCTATTTCTAAAATTTTTGTCACACTGTAACAATAACGAACATGGTCTCACATTCACTTCAGAGCACCATCCCCTCCAACTGGCATTTTTAGATTTATCATTATTCCATGAAGACGGCAAAATTCTGGCTAAAAATTATACTAAACCAACGGCAGGCAATTCATTCTTACACCATCAAAGCTGCCACCATCCCAGGTGGATTTCAAACATTCCGAAGAGCCAATTTTGCCGCTTACGCAGGAACTGCACTAGGCAATCTGACTACATCATAGAAAACAAAAATTTATTGATAAGGCTTTCCCACCAAAAGTGATTGATGAGGCTTTCAATTTTTATATGTCAGAGCGTCCTATATGTACCACAGATCTAGACCAATCTACGACACAACCTGTCAGATTTGTGACCCAGTTCCACACTCGATATAAAACCATGGAACGTATTTTTAACAGACATTGGCCCATTCTACTTCAGGATCCACAATTAAAATCAACTATCACACCGAGACCGAAATTCACATACCGGAAAACCAGGAACATTAAAAATTTGATAGCACCTAGTAAGCTCAAATCCGAGCCAGGCCCCAAGATATCCCTCTTATTGGGATGTATCAATGTCGTAAAAAATTGTGTTTAACATGCAATCATGTCACACATGGCCAAAAGGAGTTTACCCACAAGGACAAAACATATCAGATCAGCAGTTTTTTCAATTGTTCTACTGAATTTGTCATTTACTGCTTAACTTGTCCTTGTGGGCTCTATTATGTAGGAAGAACTATACGTACATTGAGGAAAAGATTTGGGGAGCACCGTCGTCTCGTAGAGGCGGGAGACAACACTCACAGTGTTCCCTTACATTTTCTAAAAAACCATCAACATTCGTCTTCAGGCCTCAGGGTCTGGATCATTGAGTCCATATCCGGTACGTTCCCACTGGCAGAGCGTTTTAAACGTCTCTGCCAGAGGAAAACGTACTGGATATATACTTTGGACTCTCTTGCCCCTGGTGGATTAAACGAGGAAATAGAGGTGAGCAGCCTTATCTAATGGGTTCCCTCTTTTTTTCCCTTCCCCCCCCCTTTTTAGTCATTATTTCGCATTTCAATTTTCTCTTTTTCCAAGTAAATCGTTTCACAATTTATTGTTCATACAGCATATGTTCATATTTACATTCTATTAGTACATCAAACACTATCTTTTTACATAATTTTATGTTTATTATTTATTATTTATTATTCATTATATTTTATATTATTATTTTTATTTTTATATTTAATTTTATTTTTATTTTTATTTTTATTATTTTTTCATCCTTTATTTATTATTATTAATTTATTATTATCATTTATTCCATCCCTTTATCATCCAATATTCATTTATATATAATTTTTCACAATTCATTTCTACCTATCTATTATTATTATTATTTTTAATTTTTTAATTTTTTGTTTCTGTTAATTTCTAATTTAATTTTTCTTCAATTTTTCTTTTTTCTCCACTCCTGATTGTTATTATTTACATTATTAATTCATTTCAGCATCATTTTCATTACACACATAGAAGGTGAATAAGCTCCAATTTTTTGTTGTGTTTTCTTGTAGTTTTTTTAGAGTTTCTTGTTTAGAATTCTTGTGTGCCATCTCCCATTATTAGTGTTGGTCCAGCAAGCTATGTGGTTACACATACTATCACTCCAAATACCATAACATCTATAGATTTTTTTTATACAATTATATTTTATTATTATTTTTTAAACATTATTTATGATGTTTTCATGAAGTTACTCCAGAGAGATATACACATATATTTATCTAATCGTTGCCTGATACATTGGCCAAATACTAGTCAGCCTGAGTGATCGCAGATAGAGTTAAAATGCAGCGCCCTGTTTCCACCAATCAGTGCCATCTACAAGCCTTTAACTACAGCCCAATCAGATCATCCGTTAGGCCTGAGGAAGGAGCGTAGCTCGCAAATGCGTCGCCTTTACGTCCCCTACATCCGGAAGTGATCTCACAGCCGTGGTTCCTGGGTTACAGCGTGCGTTCCAGCGACAGGAAGCGACGGCATCCACCGCCGAGCCTGTCCACCGGACACCAGCACAACTCGATCCGGACTAAGAACCGCCAAGGATACAGCAGCAACACTACCTATATGCTTTCTTTTACATGTACCATTGTGAGTACCACCTTTTCACATTTTGTTTAAATAAATTTTATGGCATTCTGCACTTAGAGTGGCGCCTTGTGTTCTTATGTTACAGCACCTAGAGGACTACTTCTTTTCTCCAAGCAGGGCAGCCTTCTAATGTGGTTAGTGGATTACAAAATTAACATGGACATTTCTTCAGTCTATATGGACATTTAATTTAAATTTTCGCTGAGAGTTTCATGTTTATCTATCCACATTTACTATTGACATTGCTTTTATATTTTAATTTTATATTTTATTTTTAATTTTCATTTTAATTCCTTATATTTCTTACACTGGTATCAATCTATTACTGTGTTGGGTTCAGCGCTCACTTTTACCTGTTACATTGTATTAAATTACATTTTCCTGTCAGCTTGTTTTTTTTTTCTTTTTTTTTAAACAGCATGGGTTCACCCCAAAATGTATATCAGCCCATTATTCTAGATGATGGTCTGGTGTCAACTTTAAGGGGGAATCCCATGAAAAAAGAATGTGGGTTCTTTAAACCAGATCCTTATCTGAGCATATAGTCTGGCAAGCCCCTAAAAGAAGAGCGAAGAGCATGCATACCCCCTCCTCTAGACCGCATTTCCTTAACATGGGGAAGGTACCATGCCATGTTGATGGAGACAGGGGCATCTTCCCCACATACCTCTCTGAGTGGATATGGGGGTCTGTGGGGGAAACTCATCAGAATTTAAAAGCCCCTTTTATGATAAGAGCCCCACTCTGCTATACAGCCCTTTCCCCTGCACAAATGAGTAAGGGGTACATAGTAACCCTGGTTATTCATTCACATAGAATACCTCAATGGATACTAGGATGGCTGTCAGCATCCTATCAACCAACCAGGGCCCTGATCAGGAAACTGTTATAACAAATAACTGTCTGCACAAATGGATGTTTAGTTTGTCATGTGAGTGAACATGCTACTTAGTGAGCAGCCAGTGTTTGCATTAAACACTGTCACCACAAACTTGAACTTCATGCCTACTAGAAATTTTTTTGGTTACAACAATTGCAAACATGTCTTGCCCTTTCTCCCTCACCATTAAGACAGCAAATTAAGCAAGGTATACTACTGGGTCTTGTTCATAAAAAAAGAAAATGTTTCTCTCACAGTGCTAGAAGCAACAGCTGCAAGCCTTGTTCAGCAAAGTAAAGCTTTGATAAAATATTTTTGGACTTACATGGAGAGCACATAGCCCTGTTTGTAAAGCAGCATAGAATATGACAGACTGACTGTTCTTTATCCTTAGTTGTTTACTACTGACTGTAATTGGGATGCAGAAAAAAATAAATAAATCATGTCTGCCCTGCAAGAGGCACATCATGCATATAGTTTGCATTTATGTGAGCAAGAAGGAAGACTATAATGATGTTATGATGTTTACTCTAGGCACATATATATAATAAAATAAAATTAGATGTACTGTTTGAAATACATAATACATATTATACCTTGCCATCAAGAGAATATAATACCATTTTGGCAAAAAAAAACCCTACAAAATAGATTAGGAGTGCCATTCTCTACAAATAGGATGATTTATGGTTATGCTGGATTAGGTGGAGTCATGACTAGAAATGCTAACAAACAGAAAATATGTTACAGAAAAAGTATAACAGAAATTCAAGGCATCAGTGTTGATTAAAGTTAATAAAAGACAATTACTTGGACAGTCAGTGTCAAAATCACCCTCCAAGCCACTGATTACATCCAGCCTGATTGCAATCATTAGCTTCTTCTCTTATGGCAACGTGCAGAGAGGTCTTGCAAACTAGATCAGAATAGTCATTAGTTAGTATATGCAACATTCACAACAGATAAATACAAACATTTCCTGAACACTAAGGAATTTGTGCCAAAATCAAAACACTGCATAAATTGAATCACAAACATTGATGTCTAGGTAAAGAAGCCTTGAAATTTTGGAGAAGGTAATGTCAGCACAATTCTAAAACCCATGCAATTAAGGTAAATAAATAGAATAGCTGGGTGCTATTATGCATTAAAACACAAATTATAGCGCACAGTCCACAAGAAGTAGCAAGTTGATAATTTCCTTCTCCTCTCTGCAAGGTACTATGTGCAGCAGAGCCTGTACCTGTCCTGTTGTTCTCATCCACCATCAACATAGGAAGACATCAACTATCAATCACTACAGAGCATGTACTGCCAGGGAATTTGACATCCTGTATCATTCATGCATTTTTGCAAACAGAATTTCTGCTGCATTTCAAATGGAGGTAAATGTTGCTGTGAACATTGGTAAGCAAAGCATGGTGAATGTGTGTGGGTTTTCCTGATTTTTTTTCTGAGGATCACACTTTAGCCCGGGTTCACACCTATGCGAATTAGATGTGGATTACACCGCATCTAATTCGCAGGACATTTTAAAATACATTCATATGAATGCATCTGGTTCACATATGTGCGTTGCATTCGCACTGCGCATTGCACAAAAAATGTGTGCGTTTTTTGGGCCTTGCGGTGCGAACTACAAGCCTATTATCTCCTATGGGAACGCATCTGATTCGCAGATGCATTGCGTTCTGAACAAGGAATTTCTACTTCTCCTCACTACATCTCCCTCCCCCTCTCCCTGCTCTCTGATACTGGGCAAAAACGCAATGAATTCTTTGAACAGGAGATTTTTATCTTCCCAGTGAAACCTGAGCTTCAATTCGCACCACACAAGTGTGAAACAGGGCTGACAGAGCCAGTGGCATGGCAATGTGACTTTACATTTCACTTTTCATTAGTTTGGAAAAGATAAAACAGTGAATAATAATTGTTGTTTGGTTGCTATAGGTTTCTGTGGCTTGTATATGATTTTTGGCTTATTATAGCAATCCAATAGGTAACCATGGAAACCAGAATAACTTTGAAATCTTTGCATTTTCTACTGATATGAGTTTAGACTCACGTATACAGGTGATACTTTTTGCTCTCATTTGGAAACCAAGCAAACTGTGCTTCATTAAGTCCAGGGTCAACGCAACCGTCTACCAGGAGATTTTGGAGCACTTCATGCTTCTTTCCACAGACGAGCTCTATGGGGATGCTGACTTCGTTTTCCAGCAGGACTTGGCACCTGCCCACACTGCCAAAATCTGGTTCAATCACCGTCAGATTACTGTGCTTGATTGGCCAGCAAACTCTCCTGACCTGAACCCCATAGAGAATCTATGGGGCATTGCCAAGAGAAAGATGAGAGACATGAGACTAAACAATGCAGAAGAGCTGAAGGCCGCTATTGAAGCATCCTGGCCTTCCATAACAGCTCAGCAGTGCCACAGGCTGATAGCTTCCATGCCACACCGCATTGAGGCAGTAATTGCTGCAAAAGGGCCCAAACCAAGTACTGAGTAAATATGCATGCTTATACTTTTCAGAGGTCCTCTATTGTTCTATGTACAACCCTTGTTTTATTAATTGCATATAATATTCAAATTTTCTGAGATTGTGAATTTGGGGTTTTCATGAGCTGTAAGCCATAATCATCACAATTATGACAAATCATGGCTGGAACTATCTTGCTTTGCATGTAATGAGTCTGTCTCATATATTAGTTTCACCTTTTAAGTTGCATTAGTGAAATAAATGAACTTTTGCACGATATTCTAATTTTTCAAGTATCACCTGTATTATACTTATATCTTCTTTAACGTTTGCATTTTGAGAAAGCTGGTAAGCAAGTGAAAAGTTTTACACTTTATCTTTGTGAAGTTTTCAAGTGTTTTAATTCTTTTCCAGTCATTGTTTTTCAGTACATCAGCCAATTTAAAGCTCAGAAGACACCGCAGAGCAAAGAACAGCGTAATGGATTCAAGCAGAATGTCTATTCTATTTAATCTGATCTGACGTTTTCAAGTCTATAATTTTTATTTGGACATGCAGATCACTTTTAAGTCAAATAAACTTGGGAAAGCTTAGGTTGAATTATTTTAATAAAATGTATTTGTATAGATTTGCAGTGTTTATAATAATAAAAATAAAAGTAATAATATCTAATATAATAATCAGAATCAAAACGTCGAACGCTAAACATTTTATCATTTATTCTTTTTTTTTTGTCTTTCACAAAAGTAATAGACTACTGCAACTGCATAAACGTACAAAGTGATGGTTATGGCTAGGGATGAGCTTCGTGTTCGAGTCGAACGCATGTTCGTCTCGAACATCATGTGTTCGGTCGTTCGCCGAATTACGAACGTTATGGGCTGTTAGTGCCAAATTCGAGTGGTGCGCCCTGGCCCATAATTCACTGCGGCATTGCAGTGCATTGCTTGTTGATGATTGGCCAAGCATGCACTATAACCCGCATGCTTGGCCAATCACAGCGCCTTTGGCCAATTATGGCTCAGGGGGTTTAGTACACGCCCCACACTATATAAGGCCGCCTACACGTTGGCCCTTTGTAGTGTGTTGCGGTGGAGAGAGATAGATAGACAGAGAGACAGTGTCATTTGATTTAAGTTAGATAGAGTAGGCAGGTCGAGTCAGTTAGCAGCACTTGCAGTGTATTGTGTATATATATGCATCCCAGGTGTTGTATATGTGTGTGTGTGTGTGTGTGTGTGTGTGTGTGTGTGTGTGTGTGTGTATATATATATATATATATATATATATACACACACTGTATTCAGGATCCTGTTCTTCTCTTCCTAATATACTGACAGGCAGGTGTTTTTACAGTATTTCCAGTTACTGTACTATGTACCCTGCACAGTTGCACCTACAGTATAACTACCTGAAGCCAGGTGCTTGTGTAGGCTCTTGACGTATTTCCAGTTACTGTACTGTGTACCTGGCACAGTTGCACCTACAGTATAGCTACCTGAAGCCAGGTGCTTGTGTAGGTTCTTGACGTATTTCCAGTTACTGTACTGTGTACCCTGCACAATTGCACCTACAGTATAGCTACCTGAAGCCAGGTGCTTGTGTGGGCTCTTGACGTATATCCAGTTACTGTACTGTGTACCCTGCACAGTTGCACCTACAGTATAGCTACCTGAAGCCAGCTGCTTGTGTGGGCTCTTGACGTATTTCCAGTTACTGTACTGTTTACCATGCACAGTTGCACCTACAGTATAACTACCTGAAGCCAGGTGCTTGTGTGGACTCTTGACGTATTTCCAGTTACTGTACTGTGTACCCTGCCCAGTTGCACCTAGAGTTTAACTACCTGAAGCCAGGTGCTTGTGGGGGCTCTTGACATATTTCCAGTTACTGTACTGTGTACCCTGCACAGTTGCACCTACAGTATAGCTACCTGAAGCCAGGTGCTTGTGTGGGCTCTTGACGTATATTCAGTTACTGTACTGTGTACCCTGCACAGTTGCACCTACAGTATAGCTACCTGAAGCCAGGTGCTTGTGTGGGCTCTTGACGTATTTCCAGTTACTGTACTGTGTACCATGCACAGTTGCACCTACAGTATAGCTACCTGAAGCCAGGTGCTTGTGTAGACTCTTGACGTATTTCCAGTTACTGTACTGTGTACCCTGCCCAGTTGCACCTAGAGTTTAACTACATGAAGCCAGGTGCTTGTGTGGGCTCTTGACATATTTCCAGTTACTGTACTGTGTACCCTGCACAGTTGCACCTACAGTATAGCTACCTGAAGCCAGGTGCTTGTGTGGGCTCTTGACGTATATCCAGTTACTGTACTGTGTACCCTGCACAGTTGCACCTACAGTATAGCTACCTGAAGCCAGCTGCTTGTGTGAGCTCTTGACGTATTTCCAGTTACTGTACTGTGTACCATGCACAGTTGCACCTACAGTATAACTACCTGAAGCCAGGTGCTTGTGTGGGCTCTTGACGTATTTCCAGTTACTGTACTGTGTACACTGCCCAGTTGCACCTAGAGTTTAACTACCTGAAGCCAGGTGCTTGTGTGGTCTCTTGACGTATTTCCAGTTACTGTACTGTGTACCCTGCACAGTTGCACTTACAGTATAGCTACCTGAAGCCAGGTGCTTGTGTGGGCTCTTGATGTATTTCCAGTTACTGTACTGTGTACCCTGCCCAGTTGCACCTACAGTATAGCTACCTGAAGCCAGGTGCTTGTGTGGGCTCTTAAAATATTTCCAGTTACTGTACTGTGTACCCTGCACAGTTGCACTTACAGTATAGCTACCTGAAGACAAGTGCAGGTGTTCTTATACTAATAATACTACAGGAAGGCAGTTGATTCTACTAGCTGCAGTATAATCTGTATATATATATATATATATATATATATATACACATCCCAGTTTTGTGCAGCTACATCTTACTGCAGGCCAATAGTATGTCTGGAAGGCCAACAAGGAGAGGTAGACAGTCACAAGCCAATAAAAGAGGGCAAGCAGGCTCTGTGTCTAGAGGCAACAGTGCTGGTCTTGGACACGTTGCATCCTCATCAGCACGTGGCCGTGGGACATACTTGGCCTTTTTTTTAGCAACTAGCTGTGTTGAGCTGCAACATGCAGAAGACTTGGTCGAGTGGATGACCAAGCCGTCCTCATCCTCCTCATCCTCTCTCACCCAGGCTCAGGGTACTTTGTCTGGCAAATCAGCTGCCAACGTGGCCTCTTCCCTCGGCTCAATGGCATCAGTGACTCCTTCCCTAGCCCCACCATGTCCTCCTGAGGAGTACCCCAAACTGTTTGACCACAGTGTTAGGTACATGCTCCAGGAGGATGCCCAGCGTTTTGAAGGCTCCGATAATGGTACTCAGCTAGAGGAAGGCAGTAACATGAGCCCAGACAGAGGGGGTGCCCAAGAAGGACAGCAATTTGGCAGTCATGTTCCCCCTGCTGCAGCATACTGCCAGGTTTGCTACAGTTATGAGGAGGGAGGGGATGATGAGGTCGCTGACTCCACGTGGGTGCCTGATAGGAGAGAGGAGGAGGAGGAGACACATCACCATCGAGGCAGGATGCCCTCCAGGGGCCAGCCTAAGGGCAGCACACTGACTGCATCACACCGCAGAGCTCCGTATGTGCAGAGCGCTGCTGGCTCTGCGCGTTTTTCAAAAAGTTCTTTGGTGTGGACCTTTTTTGAGATGAGTGCATCAGATCCCACCGCTGCTATTTGCAACATATGTCTCAAGCGTATCTCACATGGCCAAAACATCTCCCGCTTGGGCACCGCATGCTTGACCAGACATATGTTGACCTGCCATGCAGTTCGTTGGCAAGCATACCTAAAAGACCCACACCAAAGAACAAAGAGGACCTCTCCTTGCTCCTCATCAGCTGGGATCTCCAACCCCACTATACCTTCAGTCCTCTCTGAGACCTGCACTGAGAGGAATGAAGGTGTAGAATTAGGTGTGTCACAGCCAAGTACTTGCGGGCAATCTGCTATCGGTACAATAAAGTCAGATTGTACCAGGCAAATTTCCCTGCCCCAGCTGCTGCACCGCAGAAAGAAAGTTCACTCCCAGCCATCTACATGCCCAGTGGTTCAATGCTAGCTTGGCAAAATTGCTAGCACTTCAACTGCTATCTTTTCAGTTGGTAGACTCTGCCCCCTTCCGTGAGTTTGTGGAACGTGCGGTTTCTCAGTGGCAGGTTCCCAAATGCCACTTTTTCTCACGGAAGGCAATTCCGGCTCTCTATCGGCATGTGGAAGGCAATGTCTTGGCCTCACTGGACAGGGCGGTCAGCGGTAAGGTGCATATTACCCCTGACTCATGGTCCAGAAGGCATGGACAGGGACGTTACCTAAGTTTCACGGCGCATTGGGTAACTCTGCTGGCAGCTGGGAAGAATGCAGGACAAGGTAGTAGTGTTGGAGGTTGTTCCACCACCACGCCTCCAAAATGCCTTACTGGTGAATCTGACACACCTCTCTCCTCCACCCCCTCCTCTTCCTCCATGGCCTCTTCCTGTGCTTTGTGCTCAGAACCAGTGGTGCTCCGTAGGTGTTCAAGGGGCTACGCAAGTACGTAGGCCAAAAGATGCCATGCAGTGCTTGAGCTGGTGTGCTTGGGGGACAGGAGCCACACTGGGGCAGAGATTCTTTCAGCTCTGCAGGGGCAGGTTCAGAGGTGGTTGACACCACGCCAACTTAAGCCAGGAAAGGTGGTTTGCGACAATGGCACCAACCTCCTCTCCGCCCTCTGACAGGGACAACTGACCCAAGTGCCCTGTTTGGCTCACGTCTTTAACTTGGTGGTGCAGCGGTTCTTAAGCAGGTACCCGGGCTTACAGGATGTCCTGAGGCAGGTCAGGAAAGTCTGTGCGCGTTTCCGCCGGTCATATAATGCCAGTGCTCAGCCGGCAGACCTCCAAAAGGAATTTAACCTTCCCAAAAACCGCCTAATCTGTGACATGCAGGTGGAACTCAACATTGGACATGCTGCAGTGGCTGCACATGCAGTAGAGGACCGTCAATGAGTACCTGTGTGACTATGGCACCAGGACAGGGTCAGGGGAGCTTGTTTTTTTCCTCACGCCAGTGGGCCATGATCAGGGATGCATGCATTGTTCTGTCACCATTTGAGGAGGCCACGAGGATGGTAAGAAGTGACAGTGCATGCATCAGTGACACTGTCCCCCTTGTCCACCTGTTGGAGCACATGCTGTGTGGAATAATGGGCAGGGCAGTTGAGGCAGAACAGAGGCAAGAAGAGGAGGACTTCCTTAGCTCCCAAGGCCCCCTTTATCCAGACAGTGTTCCTGTGTGCCCGCCGATCACACAGGAAGAGTAGGAGGAGGATTGTGTCAGCATGGAGGTGGAGCCTGGCACTCAGCATCAGCAGAAGTCTTTAAGGGATCATTTACAGTCCCAAGAAACCCATGGACTTGTACATGGCTGGGAGGAGGTGGCTGTGGATCATGTCATTCTTAGTGACCCAGAGGACTCTGGACCGAATGCCTCAGCAAACCTTTGCTGCATGGCCTCCCTGATCCTGCAAAGCCTGTGGAAGGATCCTTGTATTCTTGGAATCAAGGAGAGGGATCAATACTGGCTGGCAACCCTCCTTGATCCACGTTACAAGAGTAAGGTTGCGGACCTTATCTTGCCATCGCAGAGGGAGCAGAGGATGAAACACAGAAAATTCTGTGCATCGCGTTCCCAGAGACTGGGAGGTTACAAACTCCTGTTCCTGGAAAACGTGTTGCCGAGGCTTCGGTCAGTCAAAGAAGGAGCGGTGGAAAAGGTGGCCGTCTGACCAATGTGTTCAGACAATTTTTTAGTCTGCAACCCCAAGGTATGATCGGTCCCAGCAACCATCGCCAGCGTCTGTTTTACATGGTGCAGGAATACCTAAGGGCAAGATCTGACTTGGACACCTTTCCTACCAAAAATCCTCTGGGTTACTGGGTCTTGAGGATGGATCACTGGCCAGAGCTTGCACAGTATGCAATTGAGCTACTGGCCTGTCCTGCATCCAGCGTTCTTTTGGATCACACATTCAACACTGCTGGAGGCTTTCTAACCGATCACAGGGTGCGCCTGTCCACCGACTCGGTCGATCGACTGACCTTCATAAAAATGAATCAGTCTTGGATCACCACCAGATACCAAGCACCTGATGCTGATGTATTTTTTTCGAAATGTCAGATCCCTTCAAGACTGCCTATGCTGATGCTGAGTGACTATCCTGTTATGCTGAGTGACTATCCTCTTCCTCAATAATCATGCTGATAGCTTGTAAGAATATTTTTGTTTCTGGGCGCCGCCACCAGTGGCTAAGGCCCAATTTTTCAGCCCCTGTTTAACAGGGGCGTGTAATTACAATTTTTGATGTAATTCTTTGCAGCAGGGCTTGTTTCTGCGCTCCAAAGAGTATCTGTGAGGGGTTGCAGTGTTGTGGCACCAGTGCCTAAGGCCCAATTTTTCAGCCCCTGTTTAACAGGGACATGTAATTACAACCCTTGATCTAGGATTTCACAGCAGGGCACATGCCAGCGCCCACCAAGAGTAACTGTGAGGACTTATGCCCCGTACACACGGTCGGACATTGATCGGACATTCCGACAACAAAATCCTAGGATTTTTTCCGATGGATGTTGGCTCAAACTTGTTTTGCGTACACATGGTCGCACAAAGTTGTCGGAATTTTCCGATCGCCAAGAATGCGGTGACGTCAAGCACGTACAACAAGACTAGAAAAGGCCAGTTCAGAACCAAGCTCGGCACCCTTTGGGCTCCTTTTGCTAATCTT
Source organism: Lithobates clamitans (assembly GCA_037952925.1). Lineage (NCBI taxonomy): Eukaryota > Metazoa > Chordata > Amphibia > Anura > Ranidae > Lithobates > Lithobates clamitans. The sequence goes on along the minus strand of JBBGZY010000380.1, from coordinate 567,651 downwards.
GTGTAAGTAAAAGTTTGGTGAGAGACGATTGGCGCTTTTTCAGACTCGTGGCTTTCAGATTATTTTCTGCCGTTCAGTTTGTGCTTGTGGGTTTGTATCTGGTCTTCAGTGCGTGCAAGCAAGTTCCGCATGACTTAGTCATTGTGTTCTTGTGCGTTCGTTACTGTTTTTCAGGTCGCTCTTCACAGGCCTTGCTGTTCTTCAGTGCGTTCTGTTACTTCGTTCTGAGCAGCCGACCGTTTTTTAGCCATGTTGCATATGCGTACTCCTCGTAGAGTTCGTGCTGTGCGGGGGCTTGGTGTTGGGGTCCTGACCTTGACACAAGTCCAGTCCATGAACAGGGTGGGGAGGAGTTCATGGACCAAGAATTGGTTGCTTCAGCGTGACCAGTTCTCTCATATGCCTTTGCTCTGTGAGATCTGTGAGAATAATCCTGATGATTTCAGGAACTTTCTCAGGATAACGGACCCCGTATTTCACCGTTTGCTGGCTCCGCTGACCCCTTATATTAGCAGGCAGGATACCTGCATGAGGCAAGCCATCACTCCGGAGCAGAGGCTCGTCGCTACCTTGCGGTACTTGGCGACAGGGAGAAGCCTGCAGGACCTCAAGTTCTCGACAGGCATCTCCCCCCAGGCTCTGGGGATCATTATTCCAGAGACCTGTTCTGCCATCATCCAGGTCCTGCAGAAGAAGTATATGAAGGTAAGATTTGTATCCTTTGAGAGCGCATGCGCGGGAGCTTCTAAGATGGCCGCGAGTCACTGAAGCTCCGCGCCACCACGGCCCTAAGGAGCTCACCGGAGCGAGCAGAGCGGACTACTAAGTAGTCAAACGGGCGCACAGTGTGGGGGAGACCTCCCGGAGTAAGGGGAGCAGAACGGCGCACGTCCGCAGAAGCCTAATCGGCCAGATGACTGCGGCGCCCGGCCCAGTCAGTTATGCCAAGATGGCGGCCGCGGCGGCACGAGGCACACGCAGCACAGGGGGAGAAGAAGAATCAATCGCAGACCAGGATGTTCGGGTCCCGCAGTCGCCAGGTACCGATTTCCCCCCTCTGCACATGGGAACATCTCCCACCTCCACAGAATCCCTGCTAGGCAGGTTGCAGGATGGCTCCCCCTCCACTCCTATGCTGGACCCACACACGGGCATGCTACTGTCCCACACAGAGGAATCTATTAACTCCCCTGTCCCCACGGACTTTCCTTCTATGATGGAGGCTTTTTCCCATCTGCTCTCCCAGAGCCTGGCCAGAAATGCTGACCACATCACCTCCTCCATACACGTGGATCTGCAGCAATTAGGACAGCGTATGGATTTCATTGAAAAGAGAGCGGATCAAGCGGCAGCACGTATAAATCAAAACACGGATAGAATCCAGGATTTACAAGAACAACTGGACACTGCTCTTACTAAAATTGACGACCTCGAGAATCGCTCAAGACGCTACAATTTTAGGATTCGTGGCCTGCCTGAGACTGAGAAGGATGTCAGTGCGGCAGTAAAAACCCTGCTAAAGGATCTCATCCCAGATATAGCTGAGCATCGCACAGAATTGGATAGAGCGCACAGAGCTCTGCAACCGCCCCTAGCAGACGGTCTACCAAGAGACATTATTGTGAAACCCCACTATTTTGCCATAAAAGAGGAAGTTATGAGGAGAGCAAGGGGAACAGAAAATCTACAATTACTGGGTCACAAAATTCAAATATTCGCAGACCTTTCACCCTACACGGTCCAGAAGAGACGTTCTTTGAAACCGTTATTACACCTGCTTACAGAAAGAGCCATAACATACAGATGGGCATTTCCCCTGAGGCTGAACTTTTCACACAGAAATAAACATTATGGCTTTTCATCGCTCGCTGAAGGAGAAAGGTTATTCCAGCAGCTGGGACTACTTCCACAGGGTCCGAACCCTACACCGGAAGGAAGAAGCACCCCGTCATCAGTCAAGCGTCCGCCACCGGCAAGCCCTCTGCAACCCACATGGCTAAAGCAGAACTCTAAACGCTCCAAAGACAGCATTCCTCCCTGAAGTTTTTGGATTCCTAGGGACACTATTGCAGTCCCGGGTGAACACTTTTTCTTTGTTTTACAGGTTCACAAGACCAACCTCTTCAGCACCGCCTTTTACCAGGACTTGAATGCAGCACAGTTTATCTTGAATGGGGACAGACAGGAGGCTCAAGCAGTGTAGAACTAGAGTTCCACATCTACATAGGGGTAGCAGCGGCTGAAGGGGGAGGGGAGGGGTGGAGGGTCAGATCTTACTGTGACTCCTACAGGGTTCGGGCTGAGTCTGAGGGGAATAGGCTTATGTCTGAATTTATTATGCTACAACTGTTTATGGGTAACGACATCTGTCATAACACACATTTACGGAGAAAGTCTAAGGGGTTAATTCCATCAAGGTGATGGTCACTATGGGGAGGGGCACTACGTGGTTGGGGGTGGGTCTGTGTTTGAATTTTGGATGGGGTGTTGGCCTCCCCCCCTGGCCTCGCATTTTATGGGGCGGGGCCTGGGGGGGAAGGATCTCACCCATAGAGAAGGGACGGGGTGGTGGGTATAAGTTTCAGAGGTTATGTTTGAGGTTTTAAAGACCGTTGGACTGGTTTTGTTCTCAGTCCGCAAGTTCACTTTAAATGGTTATGTAACTCAGGTGATGGGGCCGTGGTGGTTTCAATGCGCTCCTTGTGATTACCGGAAAGTTATTTGTACTCCGGTTCTCAGGGCTAACTTCCTCACTAGTGAGGGGATAGCTCTAACGGGTTAAGAGGCTCGGAATGCCTGGTGCATTCTGCCTCGGGAAGGGGGGGAGTCTGGGGACTCCCAAATTAACTTCTTAGATATTGATCTCACATCACATGATATGAGGGATACAATATTGCCTAATGTACTGATCACTATTCTTCTTTTTCTCTTTTTCATTTCTTTCTTCTACTTCCTGATTTCTATTCCTCTGCTTGAATACAGGTCTCGGATCCGCAGATGGCCTCTCCTCCCAGGTCTTATCTTGGCTTGAATCCCGGGCTCACCACCGCGTAACACAGATCCTCCCGACCAACTAGGTAAGACTCACCACACTATTTTAGCACCACAAGGTACACTACATGATTGATCAGGTTAAGGTTAACTCATCCCTTAAGATTGTTTCCAATAACACTCAGGGGTTCAATTCTCCCATTAAGCGTAGGAAGACATTTCAACTTTTTAAATCCATGCATGCTGATATCCTATTTTTACAAGAAACACACTTCCCCATATCATATCAACCAAAATTTTTACATCACCATTATCCCCAATTTTTTTTATCTTCAGCTTCTAACAAAACAAAGGGGGTAGCGATATGTTTCGCTAAACACATTAACATTTCCCAGTCGGATGTGATCGCTGATCCACAGGGTCGTTACATTCTAGTTGCGGGACATATAGACGGGGAATTATATACATTTATATCGTACTACGCCCCGAACCAGGGACAGAAAAAAATTTTTGAATCAATGATGACCAAGCTACGACCTCATATGAAAGGCTCGATCTTTCTTGGAGGTGATACGAACGTGGCTTTTGACTTCTCAATGGGAATTTCTGGCTCTGGTAAACCTGAACCCAGGCGTCCCTCTAGGCAAAGTGTCTACATAGCTAAAATGTTACAGGAGGAGGGATTCATCGATATCTGGAGGGAAACTAACCCTCACGTTAAGGATTACACCCATTATTCTGCACCCCACAGATCACACGCCAGGATTGACCATATTTTTACACGCTCATATTCGATTCCGTTGATACTGCAATCCAAGATTGTAGATTCACCGATATCGGACCACTCGATGGTCACAGTGAGTTTCAAAAAGTCATCAAGGGATGATAACCCCCCAAGATGGAGACTACAAGAATCTCTATTAAGTGACCCCATTCAGTGCGCAATACTAGAAAACTACATCAAGGAATATTTTCAAATTAACACAACCCCAGATGTTTCACCGGAAGTGATCTGGGCAGCTCACAAACCAGTAATAAGGGGAAAGATAATGCAAATGACGGCGAAACTTAAGGCCGAGCATAGGGCAGACATATTAAAACAATCAGAAGAATTTAAGGCTTTAGCCAGGGCACATAAAAGGACACCCACCGTTGAATCCCTAGCAAAACTGGATAGGGCCAGGGCTCTCTTAAATCTTACTCTGACCACTGCAGCGGAAAAACATCTCAGGTGGACGGGAGCGAGATTTTATAGTCAAAAAGATAAGATAGGCGCCAGATTAGCGGTTAAGATTAGTCCCAAACACCGAGCATTAGCTTTCCCTAAAATTAAGCTCAAATCTGGAGATATAACACAAAATCCAAGTAAGATTATGGAGGAATTTTTTACCTTCTTCCATGAACTCTATAAAGCTAAAGTGTCTGCGGAAGGAAAGCTTAAGCAGGAATTTCTTGACTCACTGACCTTACCGACACTAACACAATCACATAGGGAGTTAATGGAGGAGCCCTTCACTCAGGAAGAAGTCCTGGAAGTCATGAAATCATTGAAGCTGGGATCCTCCCCTGGCCCAGATGGGTTCTCCAACGGTTATTACAAAAAGTTTGGACCTACACTGGTCCCACACTTGACGAAATTCTTGAATTCCCTCAGAAAAGGGGAACCACTGGGATCTGAATTAAATACTGCGTACATAACAGTAATCCCCAAGCCAGGGAAGGATGCCAGGGAAATAGGGAACTATCGACCAATATCCCTAATTAACAACGATGTTAAAATTCTAACGAAGATCTTAGCAAATAGAATGTCTAGCTTCATTGCATCATATATACACAAAGACCAGGTAGGCTTCATACCGGGCAGGCAGGGGCCGGATCAAATTAGACGGACCATAGATATAGTATCTCTTCTGAAGTCGAGATGGGATGGGGGACAACCACAAAAAGGTTATATTTTATCAATTGACCTACATAAGGCATTCGACTCTATTGACTGGGCATACCTGTCTGATATCCTACAAAGGTGGGGCTTTGGTAGCACTTTCAGAAATATAATCAAGTCTCTGTATTCAAACCCCTCGGCGCAAGTGCGGCTCATGGGCAGATACTCGGCAGCACTACCTATTAATAGGGGTACCAGACAGGGATGCCCACTCTCTCCCCTCTTATTTGCCATTGCCATAGAGACATTGGCTATAGCCATCAGAACAAACCCGGATGTCAGGGGGGTGAGGTGTGGAGACCAGGAACACAAATGCGCTTTATACGCCGATGATTTACTACTGTACATCTCTTCCCCCCTGATATCCACCCCAGTAGTTTGCAGGATCCTAAGAACTTTCAGTAACATCTCAGGCCTGACAGTGAATATGACTAAATCAGTGGCCCTAAATATTACGGTACCGGCAGAAATTCTCTCACAACTTAAACAAAGCTTTGAGTTCTCTTGGTCTACTACGGCTATCCCTTATCTGGGAATTAACTTAACCTCTGGGATAGGGGAATTATTTAAAGCCAATTATCCTCCAATGATACTGAAATGCAGACAAGAGTTAGCTAAGTGGGCTAAATATGGTCTCTCCTGGATAGGAAGAGTAAACGCTATAAAGATGACACTACTTCCCCGCCTCTTATATTTTTTTCGCTCTCTCCCAATCCCACTAACGAAAGGCTTCCTCCAGAAACTACAATCATCAATAATACGCTTTGTATGGGGAAGTAAGGGTTACAGATGCCCATCCACTGTTCTTTTACGCTTACGATCACAGGGAGGGCTGGGATTGCCTGATCTCTGGGGTTATTATCGGGCAGCTCAATTAGCGCAGATCTCTCTCATTTTTGGAAAGGCCTCAAAACCTGACTGGCTGTCTATGGAAAGACAGGCTACACCTCGCAACACCATTGACTTTTTATTATAGTGCGACCCCAAAAGCAGACCAGCAATCCTAGCCCCCACATTATCTCACTCGATCGCACTTTGCAACAAACTCTTTACTCAAACATCTCTAATGTCCCCACTTAGACCTCTGTCACACATATTTAATAATACAGCGTTTATGCCAGGACTAAATATTCAGGCGTTCAAGTGGTGGACAGACAAAGGACTCTACAGAATAGGACACTATCTAACTGCGACGGGTCCTATCAATTTGAATTACTGTAAACACACATTGGAAATGCCCGACTCTGAAAGGTTCAGATTTAACCAAATATTCCACTTCATACAATCACTTTGGTCTAACCTACAAGTAGCTCCCTCGATCACACCTTACGAACAGTGGTGTTCTAACATGGAAGGACAGAAAGGGGGGATCTCGATAATATACACAGCACTCATGTCTAAGTCGGAAAAACCAGCATATGCCAGGACCTGGGAGGAGGACTTGAGCGGATCTTGGACTTCCAAGGAATGGTTCAGAGGGTGGGACCGCTCTTACAAAGGTATTTATAATATCTCTTTGATAGAAGCTAGCATAAAGGTAATGGCAAGATGGTATTATGTACCTGCTAAGTTGGCCATGTTTTATCCTGGGACCTCTCCATTCTGCTTCAGAGATTGCAAACTGGAAGGCACTATGCTACATGTCTGGTGGACTTGTCCGCGCATTAGAACCTACTGGAAGAAAATATTCTGTATGCTGGGCAGCTTACTGAATATACGTATAGCGCCAGATCCAACCATAGCTTTACTCAATCATACCATATCGAACCTACCTAAAAGCTCCCAGAAGTTAGCCTTCTTTATTTTATTAGGAGCAAAAATTACCTTAGCTAAGGCCTGGAAAAGGCGTACAGTGTCCTTTCAGTGTTGTAAAAGGAAAATAACATGGATAATGTCCCAGGAGAAAATCGTAGCTAAACTGTTAGATACGGTTGAGAAATTCAATATCATTTGGGAACCATGGGCACGATATTGTAATATTTCACTCTATCTGGGTATGGAGATGGGACCAGGTAACCTACCTAATATACAGTAGCAATAACTTTTCTCTCTCTCTTTCTCTTGCCTTTTCTCCCCTTTCTCTAACACGTTTTCTTCTCTCTCTAAGACAGGGGCCAGCGAGCCCCTTCGGTTTTCACGGGCCTCTCTTGGCCCTTAAATTATACATATCAAGACACATGCATGACAGGACGAGGGAGGAGCCGGATGCTGAGGCGGGGTTAGTGTGGACGCTGAGCTCGTCCTGTGTGCACGCAGCACGGGCTCTCCCGTAATGCGGCTGATCGGAGATATGGCCGTATAGCTTCCCCCCACGGCCCCCCCCGCCCGTCCTCCCGAGGCTGATTGAAAGCAGCAGGACACCCGCCGAACCCGCCGAACCCTCCGGCGAAAAAACCAAAGACCTGGAGCTGAAGAGAGAGCCTGATGGCAGTGCAGCGGCAGTAAGGCAGGAAGGAAGGAAGCTCAGAACAGCTGAGACGGAGGATCGCAGCGAGCCCTAGGAGCGTTGTAAAGAGCTGGTGACCGGCGGAGGAGGTAAAAAAAAAAAAAAAAAAAAAAAAAACTTCGGAGGGGTTGCCAAACCCAGGAGGAAGGAAGTAGCGGCAGTGCCCTGGGTGAGTCTGGAAAAAAAAAAAAAAAAGCAGTTGTGACAGTTTATGATGAACAGAAGTTAATGGTTAAAGTGAATGGTTAAAGATGCAGGTTTGTGAAAACCCATAAGGGGAAAACGAGGGAGGAATCTTATGCAGGACTGTTGGGGAAACTGGCATTGTATGCTGTGTCTTTTTGTGCCTCCCCTGCCGCAACCATAGAGTGTTAAACGCTGTAGAGACACCTGTCTCATCTGACTTATCTGACCTGAAAGACGTGGGGGACTGAACTGTCTAGCTAAAGGACTATTCCTGCCTTAGTGATAAGGAAGTGGAGTATAGTAGATACTCTGGGCCCCGACAATAGACTGAGCAGACCTTCACCCCCAATCCCTTTCACAAGAAGCAGCAGACAACCACTGGAGGTATAGGAAGAAGCGACCAATCAGCGACCTGGACGCCAGAAAAAACCCTCAGTTAGGAAACAGGAGGAGATGAGGGGTAAGGCTGGGAAAGGGACCCCAGGAATCCCACCTAGAGTGAGCGCTAGTCCGGGGACTATAAGAAAATATATGACACAAGAAGCGACAAAAGAAAACCCGGAGAATTCTTCTGGAACAAAAAATAAACAAACAGAGAGCCCGCAGAGGAACGGAACAAAGAAACAACCGGCAGCGACGGAGACCCCAGTAGGAGGCGCGACGCCGTCAGACGAATCAGCAATGGAGACCCGACAAAAAAAACAGCTACCAACTAAGGATGAAATGGCGGAAATGTTCACAAAATTAGAAGTGTCAATCAAAGGCGAAATCGCAACAATACAAGAGAGCATGAATCATCTATTGCACAGGGTGGAGGCCACAGAAGAGAGATTGACGATACAGGGAGAGGAGATCAAAAGGCTTAAAACACAGATGGCCGAGATGCAAAGAGACCAAAGAAATCTACTGTATAAAATCGAGGACCAAGAAAACCGTAGCCGAAGGAAAAACCTGAGGATTAGAGGCTTACCTGAGACAAGAGGCGAAAATGACAATCTACAAGAAAAAATAAACTGCATCTTCGGCCATATAGTGAACAAAGCAGGCTCAGACAAAAAAATTAAGCTCGAAAGAATTCATAGGGTGAGGAAACCCGCCGAAATATCGGGAGAAGTGCCAAGAGATGTCATTGTGAGATTCCACAATTTCCAGGAAAAGGAAAAGATAAGGATTTTCCTGAAAACAAACCAACCTTTAAAATATGAGGAATCCACCCTTCAAATTTTCCCTGATCTAGCAGCTGAGACCCTAGCAAGGAGAAGGACGTTAAAACCCCTACTAGAGCAGATGAAGTCGCAAGAGATTCAATACCAATGGGGATTCCCCGCATGTTTAACGGGGCGCAAAGAGGGAAGAACGGCAGTCTTGAGGTTCCCAGAAGACACGCCTAAATTCTGTAAACATTTCAACTTGCCAATAATAGAAATACCCGGATGGTGGGAAAACCGGGCAACCGGAGGAATCGCAGAAGAATCACAGACATGGCAACCAGTTATCCATTCCAGACGATGATTAATTTAAATATACAGCTATACTAAAAGAAACGGAAACGAGACTGGACCATACGAATCTAAAGAGACGATGGGGGCTTTGGGCGGTTGGGTTGGGGGGGATGGGTGGGGGACGGGGGAGCCGGGGCTGAGGTGAGACACTTTTTCCCCCCACAATCCATCAGGGGGGGAAAAAAACGAGCCCCGTCGAGTGTCAGCAGCGGAGCTCAACCTCAGAGGGGTTAACCGGGTAGATAGGAGATGGGAAGGGGAGACCGGTTTCTTTCTACGTCTTCTTTCTTTTATCCCAATAGGAGACCGAGGAAGGATAGCCCACCCCGGGCGACTCGGATAGAGAGGGAGGGGGGAAGGGGGGGGGGAAGGGGGGATTGGGCGGATAAGGGGGGGGGGAGGAGGGAGGGTGAGGGATTGGGAGTGGTTGGGGGGGTTGGGGAGGGGGAGGGGGGGGGCACTAGAGTGGAGGGGATAAGGGTGACCCAGCTCCTTACAAAGTGTAGACTCCTGAAAGAAAAAAAAAACAAAAAAAAAGAACAGAAAAAAAAAAAAAAAAAGAAAATAATCTTTAATGTCTAGGGTCAATTTTATATCTTATAATGTAAGAGGCATGAATGCACCTATAAAACGAGCCAATATTTTAAATGAATTAAAATTCTTAAAAGCCGATGTCGCTATGCTGCAAGAGACACACTTAGGTATTAATAATCATCAAAAAATATACTCCAGGGATTTTCCGGTATGGTACTATGGGGACTCCCCTGTTAGGGGAGCAAAAGGAGTCGCCATAGGGTTCGCCAGAGGGGTAAGGTTCGAGTTAGAGGAAAGAAGGACCGATCCGGAAGGAAGGTATATCTTTCTTAGAGGCAAAATAAACGGATCTGCTTGCTCCTTGGCAAATATATACTGCCCAAATAAGAACACAATCAAATTTGTATTGGGGGTCTTATCCAAGTTTGAGGAGTTCAAGAGAGAGGGCGCCATAATAGCAGGCGACTTTAATCTGTGTCTGGACCCAGGGATGGACAGTACGTCCCGTGTGCGTGAGCGGAGCGGAGTGTGGGGGGCTAAGTTAAAAAGGAAGATGCACCGACTCCAGCTGGTGGATATATGGAGGTCACAGCATTTGGATCTCAGAGACTACACCTACCGCTCTCACGTGCACGGGACGTACTCGAGAATAGATTTTTTCCTTATAGAACATAGACTACTAGAGAGGGTACCTGAGTCGGGCATTGGTAGTATTACATTCTCTGACCATGCCCCGGTGAGTTTCCAATGGATAATAGGGACGCCTCAAGTACAGAGTAGCGGCTGGAGGTTAAACGAGGAGCTCCTACATGATAAAGAGGTAGAAAAAAGAATCAAAGAAGAATTAGATATGTATTTCAAAATTAATGTACCAGGAGAAACATCCGAAGCCACAATTTGGGAGGCGCATAAAGCCTACATTAGGGGCATACTAATGATGGTGGGATCCGAAAAAAAAAGGAGCAGGGCCAAGGAGAAGAATATCTTATTAAAGAACATCCATTGCTTAGAGCAACAACACAAGATAACGGGAGACGGGGAGATACTGGCCAGATTAATGAGGAGAAGAGAAGAGCTGAGGGATTTAATGGAGCAGGAAACACGCAAGACATTTAATTTATTGAAAAAAGACAGGTACATCAATGGGAACAAACCGGGGAAGATATTAGCAAGGGCCCTAAAAAAAAAGAAAAATAACAACTATGTAGAGAAAATAAGGACAAAGTCTGGGGAAATTAGATTTAGAACAGGGGACATAGCAGATACCTTCCAAGAATTTTATGGAGGGCTATATGCCATCAATACAAAAAACACTCAAGAGAGTAAAAGTAGCAAAAGTGTTAGAATCAAAAAGTATTTAAAGGAAGCAATGCTACCCAAGATAATAGAAAGCGACAAATGCATACTAGAGGCCCCCATTTCGGAGTTAGAGATTAAGAAAGCTATTCAGGAAATCCCAAATGGCAAAAGCCCCGGGCCTGATGGCCTGACTGCTCTCTACTACAAAAAATTTCAGGAACTCTTGACTCCCAGGTTGTGCTCGTATATGAACGGAATAGGGGAGAAATGGGAGATGAGGAACGAAGCACTGGAGGCCAGCATCACTGTAATCTGGAAAGAAGGAAAAGACAATACGCTTTGCACGAGCTACAGGCCCATTTCTCTCCTAAACGTCGATACAAAGTTATTCGCCAAAATCCTTGCTGACAGGCTGAAAAGCATAATTAATGGGATCATCCACCCAGACCAGGTGGGCTTTGTGCCAGGTAGGGAGGGGAGGGACAATGCCATCAAGACGCTACTTGCAGTCCAGGGTGTCCAGGATAGTGGGGCCCCAGGTCTTCTCCTGTCAATTGACGCTGAGAAAGCCTTTGACAGGGTTGACTGGGGCTTCATCTGGGACACCCTGGAGGAGATTGGCCTGGGGGACAGACTGATTAGCTGGATAAAAGCTTTGTATTCACATCCGTCAGCGCGAGTGAAAATTAACGGAACCCTATCGAAACCATTTAGAATGTACAACGGTACGAGACAGGGGTGCCCCCTTTCCCCATTGTTGTTTGTGATTGCTTTAGAACCCCTCCTGGCAAAGATAAGGACCAACCCGGATATTAGAGGGATAAAGGTGGGTGAAGAGGAGTATAAACTCGCCGCCTTTGCGGACGACGTACTGTTCTATATCACACACCCGAGGATCTCACTCCCGAATTTGGTTGAGACTCTCAAAGAATATGGCAGACTGTCCAATTTCCGAGTGAATCAGGCCAAATCAGAAACGCTCGAGATAATAAAGGGTAGTGCGAGCGACGCGGCGTATCAATCGTCATTCCCATTTAAATGGGGGGCAAAGGAACTCAACTACCTAGGTATTAAAATAACCACCACCAAGGAGTCTCTTTTTCTCGCAAACTTCATACCACTTCTTAATGAAATAAAAACCGACCTTAACAGAATTTCACACACCCAACTATCATGGGGAGGGAGAATCAACTTATTCAAGATGTCAATCTTGCCAAAAATCATCTACAAATTGCAAATGATACCAATTCCAATCCCTCAGACTTACTTCAATAAGCTACGCACTGTCTTCTTAAGATTTATATGGAGAGGGAGAAAACCTAGATTAAAATTAGCACAATTAATAAAGGATAGGAAGAAGGGGGGGTGGGGGGCACCAGACATAAGAAAATATTATTTCGCGATTGCTTTATCACGGTTGTTAGATTGGGTTAAAAATAATGAAGAAAAATTATGGGTGAAAATGGAAAAAAGTATGAGTGGAGCGGACTTGAGCAAGATGGTCTGGATCCCACCACAGTATAGAAAGTTGGGCACCAAAACAACGTATATAACTAAGCATACACTTAATATTTGGGATAACGTACACAAAAAACAGCACTGGGAGTTCAATTCACCATTAATTCCTCTAAAAAATACAGAGTATTTTGCACCAGGGAAAGAAGAGGTGTTTGGGAGGTGGATTATAAAAGAAGATCTGCAATTAAAAGATGTTATGAAACAGGGGAAGTTATGTACTGAGGCAGAAATAAAAGCTAAAAATGAATGGTTGATAATAGATCCTTGGCGATACTACCAACTGAAACACTTTGTTGATTCACTCCCGCAACCAATCAGACCGATAGAGAAACCACTCCCTCTGGAGAAACTATGTCTCGAGAAAAAAGGGAGAGGAGGTATAGCCAAGACATACAGAGCGCTCAATGAGTTAGAGGGAGTAGGAGATCTGAGATTCGTGGAGAAGTGGGAGGAAGAGCTAGGTATAAAGATTGACAGACAGGAGGTAGGGAGGATCATGAAAAGGGTGAACGCTACTTCAGTAAATTACAAGCTAGTAGAAATGAATTACAAGATCCTCACAAGGATGTACATAACCCCAGATAGAGCGCATAGAACTATGGAGGGACGATCACAGCTATGTTGGAGGGGCTGCGGAGGAATAGGGACTATGGCGCATATATGGTGGCAGTGCCCGGTAATCATGGAATTCTGGGGGGAGATTAGGCAAATCATCAATAAGATCTTAAAGATTGACATACCCTTAGACCCCTGGGTGTTTTTGCACCACGGGAGGAAAGTTCCCACGAAGGCATATCTGAAGTCATTATGCCCCCACCTCTTAAATGCTGCAAAAAGCCTTATCCCCAGATATTGGCAGGATAAAAGGAGACCTACGGTACGGGAGTGGCTAGGCAAGATTAATGAGATATATAATCTTGAATACTTGAAGTATAGCGAAGGAACTGAGATGAAAATCTTCGAGGAGATATGGAAGGACTGGGAGAATTTTAGGTACTCACTTCAAGCGGCAGAACTGTGGGGAATCTAAAGGCTAAAGGCTATTAAAAAAAAAAAAAAAAAAAAAAAAAAAAAAAAAACTACCTAGGTAGAATTTTGCCAAACTTGGAATAGTATATCGACTCGAACTTACACCTGAGCTACTGGTGGAGGAGTTGGAGCCGGGAATGGGTAGGGGCACACGGGTGCAATGAGGGGGGGTTGGGGGAGGGTAGGTCTAGGCGGGCCACGGGGGATGGGACTATGTTTTTTTCTCTGTTTCCTTTTCTTTTCCTTCCTTTATCGGAGATGTCTCTTCTAGAATTCTCCTTTTGAAGCTTTCTTGAATCAAATAAGGAAAAATAGCCACAATGATGTGAATGCGTATTGGGATAGACTTGAACTGAAAAGTTGAAAATATAGTCCCTAAAAATACTTCGCTGAAGTGGCAAAAAAAAAAAAAAGAGAAAAAAAAAAAAAAAAAAAAAAAAAAAAAGACACATGCATGACAGAGTGTTACTTAGGATATGCTTACCAAAATCTGGTGATATACTGTATTATTCTCAAAAAGGGATGATTTAAATATCCCCTATAGTAGGAAATGTATAGACTTACGCGGAAGACACATACATAAATTAGAGCACACAGGAGAAACCCACACCGTGATAAGTTGCCTCTTGGTACATACAATGTGGAGATCACAAACACTCAAGAAAGGGATCTCTAGCTCCGAATTTCCATAGATAATCAGCATTACAGAATCCTAAGTCTTCCTTAGCTACAAGAATGGTGTGGTTTCTATGGGGACTATACAGGGAAAGGGATCCGGCTGGGGCGGGTCTTTGATCGCTCTGATGGGCACAGCAAGAACCCTAACGGGGTGCCCGGAGAGGAGAGAGGGCCTCTCCCCCGCGGGATCCGAGCATAGGCAACTGTAGTCACTCTCCGCGGAGATATTTGACTTTGTCTGCTGGAAATGAACCTTATTGCGATTCTCATGACTGCTAGAAAGCTAGATGTAAGTCTACCAGGTTCTGCGTTTCAGTACACCTCACGCATACCATGTAACGAATACATTCACAATATTGTCTGTTTTTGATACTCAGCAAAGCAGGCTTCGAGGGGTTAGATGACTGAGAGTTAATTCACGATATTCTAGGGTCCCCCTATTGGACTGGTTGCACTTAAACAAAATATACTGAGGGGCAAGGTTCAAGGCAGGAAGAACTTGAGCATTATGACAAGTGTGCATTGAGTTTTAGTCACAGAGGTTTTAAACGAGACTGTTAAACAAAGACAATAATAATGAACAAGAGGCATTCTGTAATGGTTCAACAGTGTAAGAACTTTAATTACCTCCTGTTCTCCTTATATACACCTTTCTTTGCAAGTTCAAACCATTCAGAGCTCACTTATGTTCTTTCATTATTTCCTTTGTTATAGCTTCAGCACACGACAGTTATTCATATTTCAAATAACATAATAGCACTTAACTGAAAACTAACTGTATTATCTAGTTGTAATACTGTATGACTGGTGTCTGAGGAAGGCATGATGTTTTCAGCCTACGCTATCAATACTGTATTTTGATGTGTTATGTCAATTGATTATCTTAAAAACAATAAAACTTTTTGAAATTAAAAAATTAAAAAAAAAAAAAGATTTGTATCCTTTAATATCACATTTTATTGTATTTAATGTTTGCTAATATATTGTATTTCTTTCCTCATTCCCTAATTACCATGATTGTAATATGCTGTGAATGTCCCCTTTGTCCTCCTGCATGCTGGATTTTTATGTAATTAATTTTTTAGGTCCTTCATACAGATTGTCCTTCACTAACCTCCCCAGCATGCTCTAAGGGCCCTATATTCACCGCATGTAGTCACTTAAAACAATGTATTTTATCAGCTCCATAGTAGTGCTTTACCACAAACACCCCCTAAACTGTTTTGAAATGTTATTTTAGCTTTAAATTCAGGCAGAGGCTTATTTTTTGTGGTGTCCCCAAATCATTTTTAGTAACCCTCCCTCCCCCAACTGCTAAGTCAGCTGATCCCAATTCTCTATCTATCCTCAATCATCTATCTGCTGACTTTGCCAAACCCATACACACTATACCCATCTCTTTTGTGCTCAGATTTATGGATGAATTCCCCAAAGCATGTAGTGCAAGGGCCTGCCTGTATACTTTCAAATGGTATTGTTTCAAGTTTTTGTATCCTATTATTATCTTGACAGATAATAGCAGAATGTTCAAATGTCCTCAAATGTGTACAGTGTGTATTTATATCTTTGTATTATGACACTTCTTACCTGTCCAGTGGGCTGCCAATAGTGTAACTAAGGAGGGGCTGTTCAAAGTAATACACATTATTTGGGCATTCATCTCTCAATAAAGGGAAGAGGGTTACCTGTCCAAGATTTCCACACCTCCCATAATGTTAGAAATGGCCCATGAGAGGGGGGGGGGAATATGATAGGTGTACCTTATACTTTGGCGTTGTTAAATTCCCCTTACTAAATGCTATCTGGAGGTTGGCCAAGAATGTTTGTGTCTAATCAGCTTGCCATGTTTATGTGCAAAAATACTAATTTTTTTTTTTCATCAACAGTTTCCTTCCACGCCACAGGAATGGCAGACTGTGGCCTCCCACTTTGCCCAGCTGTGGGACTTTCCTAACCTCGGAGGGGCAATTGATGGGAAACACGTCCACATCGTCCCACCACCCAACTCGGGGTCATACTATTTCAACTATAAGGGGTTCAATAGTATAGTGATGTTGGCGGTGGTGTCGGCTAATTGCGACTTCTTGTATGTGGACATGGGGAAGAATGGCCGGATGTCCGATGGTGGAGTCATCACCCAGACGGAGTTCTACAGGCGTCTCCAGAATGGCAGCTTGGACTTGCCAGCTCCAGAGGACAATGTGGAAGGACTCCCATTTGTGTTCGTTGCTGATGAAGCGTTTGCACTGGGGGACCATCTTATGCGGCCATTCCCTATGAGGACCCTCACCCCGGAACAGATGGTTTTTAATTACCGGCTGGCCAGAGCCAAAGGGTGGTGGAGAACACATTTGGAATCCTGGCCAGCCGGTTCCACCTATTTCTGACACCTATCCATATGGCGGAGTATAAATCTAATCATATCATCATGGCGTGCTGTATTCTCAATAACTTTTTAAGGAAACATTCGGCCAACTATGCTGGCTCTGTTGGGCCTGAGGCCGGAGTGATACCTGAAACAACACTGACGGCGCTTGAAAGCGGCCGTCCTGGCTTGCCCTCCCTGAGTGCCCGTGATGTCCGGTTACGATACCTGAAGTTCTTTGCGGGTAGGGGGGCCATCAATATGCCAGCAAATATGTGAAGCCTTTTTCAAATAAAAAAGCAAAAAAAAGAAATTCTTTGTGGACATTTACTGCTTGTGTTTGTTTTAGCTGACCCTGACAGAAATGTGTTGAGTCCAGAAAATGTTGTGATTGTGTAACCTTATACAAAGCACTGTTGGGTGTTATTGACTAAATGCAAAGACACTTTTCACTACAAGTGCACTTGCAACTGCACTGAAACTGCACTTATAGTGCCAAGAGGATTTGCCCTTAGAAAATAACCCCCATTTTCACCGAAAACACCAATTAGATCACCACCAAAGTGTTTTAGCGTTGACACAATAATACACACATTCTTGATTAACACACTTTTTAATACCTGCACAATCACATGTGCATTTACCAAAGGTTTTTTAAACAAACCAACATGTTTGTTGTCTAACAGTTTTTGGGGTAGCATTATCAAAAATAGAAATGTCCATTTAAGATAAAACAGGCATGTGTAAAACCAACAAGAAAGACACAAATCTGGAACTTACAAAGTTCACATTAGGTAAAATTTGAAGGCAATATCAGACATGAGTATTTAGGAACTGTGTTTGATATTGCGTTCAGATGGGGTGAAGTCACCCCAGGAAAAGCCAAATTTGGAAGATGCACACCAATTTACAAATTTCAACATGTGCAACCTGCCATCACGGGGGATCAAGGGACGTGTTTGGGGTGAGAAACCCCTTCCTCTCAGCTACTTTATTATTGAGGAACGGGTTGCACCCCCAAAACGCGTCCATTGATCTCCCGTGATGGCAGATAGCACATGTTGTAACAGAGGAAATAGGGAGTCCGCGCTAATGGGTGTAATTAGAAGCCTAGGTGGGAAGTATATTCCTAAATTGATAGACTGCTGCCCTCACATACGCTGACTCCACAGGGGGTGGAATGAGCGGAAAAAGTGAAAAAAGAAAAGTGTGTGAGTGTGGCGCTGTCCCAAAGTTGCAGAAGAAATGTCTGCATATATACAGTTTTATCAAAAGTGTCACGTGTGTATTCCTTTAAGTGAAATATGTATGGCAGTTATTACCACTCCTGTGGGTTAAAGTGACTGGTGATTTAAACATGAGAAGCATAATGAGTGCAATAAATCGCATCCAAGGTGTCTAGTGCTATATTCCCTCAAAAGGAAAAAACAGTATTAACCACTGCTAAGAGCATGAAGCGGTCTGTGTCTAAACACTAGAAAACACAAAGTTGCAATAAATACATCACACGTGACATGCAAAAAAATTCTAAAGTGTCTAGTGCTAAATAAATAAATATTAAAATGTTGTTCTACAAACTTTGCAAATAACAAAGTGACAAGTGCCCTATGAAGAGGTCACTCTGAAAAGTGCTAAACACACGTGCCATGCAAATGGTTCTATGTTAGTAAACAGTTCATATGGGTAAGTCCCCGGTGCACTATAAGTGAAAAAAGGCGTCCTTTGTGGGATTCCTCAAAGCATACAACAGGTGTTAATCCAGTGCTGGTGTCTCGCGTTGTGATTGTGCAGAGACTCACCAGCTGTATATCCCCTGCAGGGGTAACGAGTAGTCACAGTATGTGCCACTGTGCAGCAGTGCTTGGCAAGACCAGGACCAGGATGATATCATAAGGACATAAGAAGAAAGGATTCCATAGTGTGAAACCGTTTAAAACCACTATTTATTAGGTCAGATAAAAAGGGTACTCACATTGTAATGGAAAAAATGAGCGGTGTACAATGCTTACAAAGATGTTCCTAAGCGTCAGCTTTGCAGGGAGATGTCAGCAAGGCGTTCAGTCAAAGGCCACGCCCTACGTACGTTTCGTCACTCGGACTTCTACGGGAGCGTGGTCCCTGCATCGTCTCCCCTATCTTTATATGCTGTGCGGTCCTTAGTGCACCTGTGTTCCAGCGGCCATATTTGGTATGTGTTTGTGTTCCAGCGGCCATGTTTTTGTGTGTCGGTGGCCATTTTCCCTGGGACAATGCAGACCGAAGCCCGCAGCCCCATACCAGCGGCCATGTTTTTGTGTGTCGGTGGCCATTTTCCCTGGGACAATGCAGACCGAAGCCCGCAGCCCCAATGAAGTGATTAAATCCCCGTGGAACAGCCTGATACAGCGCTGGTTTCCTGGTGACACCTTACTAATATATGGGTCCATTGCATGTGTGTCACAGTAGTAACTATTGCGTTATTTATGCACAATTCTCCCGCACAGAATATAGGTGTGTAGTAAATGGTTTGCCCTTACTTAGGAAACCTAGACAATAGTAATAAAACTAGAAATAAACTAGTGCACAATGCACTTGACCCCCCGAAACAAATTAAAATAGGCAACAATTTAAAAGGCTTTTATAAATGTGGAAAATGTCTACCGTGTAGAGAAACCAAAAAAACAAACAAAAAAATTATGAAGTTCAAGTCCACAAGCAACGGCAAAGAGTACACAATCAGGGACCTAATAACGTGTAACAATACACACGTTACTTATGTGCTAGAATGCCCGTGCCGTAAACAGTATGTGGGACGCACTACCAGAAAACTGCACATTAGAATTAGAGAACACGTCACAAACATAAAGAACGGTTTTAAAAAACATAGCGTATCCAGACATTTTAGAGATCATCACAATAGGGACCCCAGTGGTATGCTTTTTTACGGAATTGACAAAATTAAAGGACACTGGAGGGGTGACAACAAGAAAACAAAGGTGTCACAAAATGAGACCAGATGGATCTTCCAGCTAGACACACTTCAACCGTCTGGAATGAACATAGATGTGGATCTCAATTGTTTTCTTACCAATTACTGAACGCCTTTTATAAGAAACCCCCCTTTTCTGATGATAAACGCTCCTTATCTCTTTTTTAATAATAATGCTCCTCTCTTTGATGATAATGCTCCCCTTATTGGCTAACAAGTTATTCAAAATACTTTTAGTATTCTAACATACACCTACTACCTGTCTGATTATAACTGGTACATGATTTTCTTGTCTCGCTTTTTCACATAATTTTAAACATATCTTTATCTATTTTTATATATATCTTCTTAATAAAAAAAAAAAAAAAAAATATTTTTTTTTTTTTTAATTTTTAGCATTTTTTAGCATTTTAAATATAACTATTTGCCTGTTTGTATATCGTATTGCTAGGATATATGTCATGTCATTAATTTTGTAGAACCACAATTTTAATATTTTTAATATGGTTTAGTATATTACTGTTGTCTATATTACTATTGTCTAGGTTTCCTAAGTAAGGGCAAACCATTTACTACACACCTATATTCTGTGCGGGAGAATTGTGCATAAATAACGCAATAGTTACTACTGTGACACACATGCAATGGACCCATATATTAGTAAGGTGTCACCAGGAAACCAGCGCTGTATCAGGCTGTTCCACGGGGATTTAATCACTTCATTGGGGCTGCGGGCTTCGGTCTGCATTGTCCCAGGGAAAATGGCCGCCGACACACAAAAACATGGCCGCTGGAACACAAACACATACCAAATATGGCCGCTGGAACACAGGTGCACTAAGGACCGCACAGCATATAAAGATAGGGGAGACGATGCAGGGACCACGCTCCCGTAGAAGTCCGAGTGACGAAACGTACGTAGGGCGTGGCCTTTGACTGAATGCCTTGCTGACATCTCCCTGCAAAGCTGACGCTTAGGAACATCTTTGTAAGCATTGTACACCGCTCATTTTTTCCATTACAATGTGAGTACCCTTTTTATCTGACCTAATAAATAGTGGTTTTAAACGGTTTCACACTATGGAATCCTTTCTTCTTATGTCCTTATGATATCATCCTGGTCCTGGTCTTGCCAAGCACTGCTGCACAGTGGCACATACTGTGACTACTCGTTACCCCTGCAGGGGATATACAGCTGGTGAGTCTCTGCACAATCACAACGCGAGACACCAGCACTGGATTAACACCTGTTGTATGCTTTGAGGAATCCCACAAAGGACGCCTTTTTTCACT
Source organism: Lithobates clamitans (assembly GCA_037952925.1). NCBI lineage: Eukaryota > Metazoa > Chordata > Amphibia > Anura > Ranidae > Lithobates > Lithobates clamitans. The sequence continues at coordinate 546,900 of JBBGZY010000380.1, read as the reverse complement.
TATAGTGCACCGGGGACTTACCCATATGAACTGTTTACTAACATAGAACCATTTGCATGGCACGTGTGTTTAGCACTTTTCAGAGTGACCTCTTCATAGGGCACTTGTCACTTTGTTATTTGCAAAGTTTGTAGAACAACATTTTAATATTTATTTATTTAGCACTAGACACTTTAGAATTTTTTGCATGTCACGTGTGATGTATTTATTGCAACTTTGTGTTTTCTAGTGTTTAGACACAGACCGCTTCATGCTCTTAGCAGTGGTTAATACTGTTTTTTCCTTTTGAGGGAATATAGCACTAGACACCTTGGATGCGATTTATTGCACTCATTATGCTTCTCATGTTTAAATCACCAGTCACTTTAACCCACAGGAGTGGTAATAACTGCCATACATATTTCACTTAAAGGAATACACACGTGACACTTTTGATAAAACTGTATATATGCAGACATTTCTTCTGCAACTTTGGGACAGCGCCACACTCACACACTTTTCTTTTTTCACTTTTTCCGCTCATTCCACCCCCTGTGGAGTCAGCGTATGTGAGGGCAGCAGTCTATCAATTTAGGAATATACTTCCCACCTAGGCTTCTAATTACACCCATTAGCGCGGACTCCCTATTTCCTCTGTTACACCTTATACTCGGTATTTCATACCAAGTAGTAGTCTGCTGCAATGGATATCTTTAAATATCTTAATAACAGAAATATAAATCTTATGGAAGTATTCAACCAAGAACAAGTAGTAAACAAAAAAGACATGGATAGTCTTTTTAAACAATTAAGACACACCATAGAGAAGCAAATTAGAGTTTGGTGGGACATAGCCACACTTGAAATGTACATCACTGAAAAAATCACCCCCAGGAGGCTTAGATGGGATGTCTCGCCAAACGACGCAATCAACGATAAAAGCCTAATGGAGGAGTGGTATAGATTCTTCAATGACAGCGAAAACGCTTTATTACGCAAAATAATCGTACGAAGACAATATAAGCTGAAAAACATTGAATCAGAAATCCTACAAATTAGAGATCAGCTGATACCATTCCTTGATTCAAGGGAATACAAAGACAAGGACAACACCTTACAAGAAATAGTCAAAAAGTACGACAATGAGATACAACTAAAGAAACAAAAGAAATTTAGAAGAGACGTACTAGACTATAAGAATCAACATGTCTATAAGTGGCAAACGGATGAGACATATGTGGAAGAAGACCACAACACTTCAATGATGGAGGAAGCTGATGATAGCTCAACAGAAGAAGATGCACCAACATGGCAAGAGACAAACACCATAACTAACAGGACACAAAGGGAATCATTAGGACAGGCGCCAACATCTGAAAACGTTAGGCGAGGGAATAGTCCTGAATATAGGAGAAATAGACAATATGAAACGTATGACAACAGAAGACAACAACAAGAAAACATACCTTTCACACCAAGAACACCGAGGTACAGAAACAGATACTGACCTTTGAGGTATGAACAAGAATATACCCCTTATGTAGAACCCCAACAGAGAAGGGGTTTTTTTCCCAGGGAATATCGCGGAAGACCACCGGCCTACAGACAAAGAATGTCACCATACAGAAGAGAAAGAGATCCCCAAGGATGGAGACCTTTCAGGATCCCAGACAGGAATTCCAACAAGCATCCAAGATCATGGTGGAACCCAAGGGTGACAAGAAATGTAGATACAAGAATAAGAAACAGAACTCAAGAGGGCACGCAATGGGAAGAGAGAACGAATCAGGGGTACAGAATACCGAGAGGAGGAAGAGAAAACGGACAAGAGGAAAGAGAGGAGGGGCAAAGAAAAAGAAGAAGAGAGTACTAGGCGGAGGCATTTTTAATCTTAGTGAAGCTACTTTCAACGAAAACGAAATGAGAGTACTCGATTTGGGATTAAAATATGCACCAGAGAAAAGTCTGGATCCCTTCGAAGTATTCATAGATTTGCAAAAATTCGTTAGGAAGTTGAACATTAGAAAATTTTTTGCAATAAAAGTAGAACAAGAACCACAAAAAGAAAATAAAGATTCAATATACAAACATTCGAAACTGAAAAACAATTCCACATTTAATCCCAATACCCAGCAAAATGAGAGCCTGATAACCTTCAAAAAAATGGTGGAACAAGACATCAGGAAGATGAACCCAAGAAAAACTAAATCGAGAGTTTGGAAAACTATCAAAGGAATAGAAAAGAAAAAGAATATCGTTATACGGCCAGCAGACAAAGGGGGAGGCCTAGTTATATTAAATAAACAGGATTACGAGCTAGAGATGGGAAAACTACTCAACATCCCACACACATATAAAAAACTGAAGGGTAACCCAAAGGTGGAATATCACAAGAAATTAAAAGCCTATATACATAAAGGGGAGAAAAAAGGAATTCTAAACAAAAAAGAAGCCAGATACCTGATCCCAGAGACAGCAAAAACTCCTGTGATCTACTATGTCCCAAAAATCCACAAGAGCCAAACCAACCCGCCAGGAAGACCTATAATAAGTGGCATCAATGGCCTGTTTTCAAGACTAGGGGCCTATCTGGACGGATATTTACAGCCATTGGTCACTAGGGGCAAATCATACCTAAGAGACAGCAAACAGTTGATTACTGAGCTTAAAAATCTAAACGTCAAAGAAGAAGATATACTCGTAACAATCGATATCAACTCATTATACACCAATATTGTACAAACAGATGGCATTAATGGAGCAGAATGGGCCCTATACCAACAGACAGACCTCAAAGAAGAACAAATCAAATTCCTCCTAGAAGGACTTAAATTAGCAATGAGCCACAACTATTTTTGGCACAAGGGAGACTACTACACTCAAGTGAAAGGGGTAGCCATGGGGGCTAAATACGCCCCGAGCATTGCTAATCTATTACTCAATAAGTGGGAAGAAGAACAAATTTACAGTACCAACAGAAGTCATCTGAAATTTTATCGACGATATATAGATGACATTGTAATTATCTGGGGTGGTACTGAGGAAGAGTTACAAATGTTTTTTGACGAATTAAACCATAACATTTATGGTTTATCCTTTTCTGGGAACTGGAGCAGGCGTAACATTAACTACCTCGACCTCCAGATATTTAAAGAAGATGGACACCTTAGCACAAAGACGCACTTTAAAGATACAGACAGAAATGGCTACATCCCCACTAGTAGTTGCCATCACCCAAAGTGGATTGGAAACATCCCTAAGGGACAGTTCATGCGGATACGCAGAAATTGTAGTAACATAACTGACTTTGAGGAACAAACAAATAATTTGATCAAGCGATTTGTGGATAAAGGATACAAAAAGAGGGATTTGCTGACATTAAAAGAACAAATAAAGAATATGGATAGACATAAGTTAATGGAAGCAACACAGAACACCCACAAGCGGGATAAAAACAAGTCCTTGGGTCTTGCTTTTCTGACTGGATATAACACACAATACAGATCAATAGAATCAATTGTCAAAAAACACTGGCCCATTTTACAGTCAGACCAAGTTTTAAAAACAGTGTTACCAAAAAAACCCATCTTCATTTATAGGAAGGCTGCAACCCTTAGAAATAAACTAGTGCACAATGCACTTGACCCCCCGAAACAAATTAAAATAGGCAACAATTTAAAAGGCTTTTATAAATGTGGAAAATGTCTACCGTGTAGAGAAACCAAAAAAACAAACAAAAAAATTATGAAGTTCAAGTCCACAAGCAACGGCAAAGAGTACACAATCAGGGACCTAATAACGTGTAACAATACACACGTTACTTATGTGCTAGAATGCCCGTGCCGTAAACAGTATGTGGGACGCACTACCAGAAAACTGCACATTAGAATTAGAGAACACGTCACAAACATAAAGAACGGTTTTAAAAAACATAGCGTATCCAGACATTTTAGAGATCATCACAATAGGGACCCCAGTGGTATGCTTTTTTACGGAATTGACAAAATTAAAGAACACTGGAGGGGTGACAACAAGAAAACAAAGGTGTCACAAAATGAGACCAGATGGATCTTCCAGCTAGACACACTTCAACCGTCTGGAATGAACATAGATGTGGATCTCAATTGTTTTCTTACCAATTACTGAACGCCTTTTAAAAGAAACCCCCCTTTTCTGATGATAAACGCTCCTTATCTCTTTTTTAATGATAATGCTCCTCTCTTTGATGATAATGCTCCCCTTATTGGCTAACAAGTTATTCAAAATACTTTTAGTATTCTAACATACACCTACTACCTGTCTGATTATAACTGGTACATGATTTTCTTGTCTCGCTTTTTCACATTATTTTAAACATATCTTTATCTATTTTTATATATATCTTCTTAATAAAAAAAAAAAAAAAAAAAAAATTTTTTTTTTTTTTTAATTTTTAGCATTTTTTAGCATTTTAAATATAACTATTTGCCTGTTTGTATATCGTATTGCTAGGATATATGTCATGTCATTAATTTTGTAGAACCATTATTTTAATATTTTTAATATGGTTTAGTATATTACTGTTGTCTATATTACTATTGTCTAGGTTTCCTAAGTAAGGGCAAACAATTTACTACACACCTATATTCTGTGCGGGAGAATTGTGCATAAATAACGCAATAGTTACTACTGTGACACACATACAATGGACCCATATATTAGTAAGGTGTCACCAGGAAACCAGCGCTGTATCAGGCTGTTCCACGGGGATTTAATCACTTCATTGGGGCTGCGGGCTTCGGTCTGCATTGTCCCAGGGAAAATGGCCGCCGACACACAAAAACATGGCCGCTGGTATGGGGCTGCGGGCTTCGGTCTGCATTGTCCCAGGGAAAATGGCCGCCGACACACAAAAACATGGCCGCTGGAACACAAACACATACCAAATATGGCCGCTGAAACACAGGTGCACTAAGGACCGCACAGCATATAAAGATAGGGGAGACGATGCAGGGACCACGCTCCCGTAGAAGTCCGAGTGACGAAACCTACGTAGGGCGTGGCCTTTGACTGAACGCCATGCTGACATCTCCCTGCAAAGCTGACGCTTAGGAACATCTTTGTAAGCATTGTACACCGCTCATTTTTTCCATTACAATGTGAGTACCCTTTTTATCTGACCTAATAAATAGTGGTTTTAAACAGTTTCACACTATGGAATCCTTTCTTCTTATGTCCTTATGATATCATCCTGGTCCTGGTCTTGCCAAGCACTGCTGCACAGTGGCACATACTGTGACTACTCGTTACCCCTGCAGGGGATATACAGCTGGTGAGTCTCTGCACAATCACAACGCGAGACACCAGCACTGGATTAACACCTGTTGTATGCTTTGAGGAATCCCACAAAGGACGCCTTTTTTCACTTATAGTGCACCGGGGACTTACCCATATGAACTGTTTACTAACATAGAACCATTTGCATGGCACGTGTGTTTAGCACTTTTCAGAGTGACCTCTTCATAGGGCACTTGTCACTTTGTTATTTGCAAAGTTTGTAGAACAACATTTTAATATTTATTTATTTAGCACTAGACACTTTAGAATTTTTTGCATGTCACGTGTGATGTATTTATTGCAACTTTGTGTTTTCTAGTGTTTAGACACAGACCGCTTCATGCTCTTAGCAGTGGTTAATACTGTTTTTTCCTTTTGAGGGAATATAGCACTAGACACCTTGGATGCGATTTATTGCACTCATTATGCTTCTCATGTTTAAATCACCAGTCACTTTAACCCACAGGAGTGGTAATAACTGCCATACATATTTCACTTAAAGGAATACACACGTGACACTTTTGATAAAACTGTATATATGCAGACATTTCTTCTGCAACTTTGGGACAGCGCCACACTCACACACTTTTCTTTTTTCAGATAGCACATGTTGACACACTGTGTGCATCCTCCAAATTTGGCTTTGGGAAAAATCACAAAAACATTTTTCACATTGTAGCACACCAAAAAACAAAGGGATTTGGAGGGGCTTTAAACTCGCCCCAAAACATCAATGATGTTTATATTTTTTTGAATAACATCATTGATGTTTTTCTTGAGGTTTTCCAATTGTAAATTACACCCCATGATCTCCCCGATCAGGATCTGGGCACTTTCGGATGTGAAAGGATCTGGATCCACAACATCACGATCACCTAAAAAGAGAGGAACCCCCAAAAAAAATTAGGTGTCAAAAATATGCCGCCATCCATCTCTTACCTGAGCCTGTGGTCGCAGACACTCACCTGTTGTGGTGACTAGTTCCACCACGTCTTCTTCCTCCTGCTCAGCTTGTGTTGGGGGGATTTCCCCTTCTTCCAGAGGGGGGTGGGCTCTGGTCTCCTCGGATGAGGGGTGTCCTCCGAGTCTTTGATCCCCTATGTAAAACAAAATGGTATAATTAGCACACAGATATTTGATGGCAGAACTAGAAATAGTAAACATTGCTTGGAAGTGGGGTACAATTGTCAATTTTAGCAGAGTTCCAAAATGTAGCATTTTCAGTGTCCTTTGTCAAGCTTCAATACTTTACCTGTTTGGTACAAGCTTCACAGATGTAGCCCCCCCTATAGTATACACTGGAGCACCTGTGTGGCCCCCTAATAAAAATGGTGTTCTTGTGTCCCACACTATAGTGCTCCAGTGTCCAGATGTGAAAACAGCTGCTGAGTGTCCTCTCCTTACACAGAATCTAGTTTGCATTTCATTCTTGTAACAAAGCCATCTACACAACCAAATTAGTTTCAGACAAGTATAGGGCGTAAAAATGGTGGCCAAATGCATATGGCCTAAACAATGGTGTTTTATAGGCCGAAAGAAAAATGTTTGATACGAACGAATAATGTGCCCATGAACATGAAAGTTGCCATTTTAAACTGTACAACAGTTCCTAAAAGCACATGGAGCAGCACGAACGCAATAAACATCAAAAGAAAAGGAACACAGCACAACTACTTACTTTTTTGCAGCACTCTCCAGATCTTTCTGTACTGCTCGTGTTCTCGTAATTTCAGGTCCGACCACCGCTTCCTGAGCTGATCTTTCGATCGTCGTACCCCGAATTTCCGGTGCAGACTCTTGACCACTTTCGCAATGATCTTGGCCTTTCTGACATTGGGGTTGGGGTAAGGTCCATACTTTCCATCATAGTCGGCCTTCTTCAGGATGTCCACCATCTCCAACATCTCCCCAAAGGACATATTTGAGGCCTTAAATCTCCTTCTGGATTGGGACGTTTCCGCATCCTGGCTTTCCTCCTCCTCCTCCTCCTCACTGCTACAATTAGCACGATCCTGCTGTGTATCCGCCATGTGCTCTTCCCCCACTGCACAGATTGAAAAGGGGCGGGGAATAGACTAGAAAGAACATCAGGGGCGGGCGGAGTTACACGCATGCGCAGTGTGTATAAAGCGTAACACGCGTGCGTCTTACGTACGATCTGTGAGCAGAGGAAGAAGCATCGGAGGCGCCGATCGTGATAACGAAGGTAAGATCTAAACTTGCGCCTATACTGCTTCGAAATTGAAGCCTATATTTTAACAAGATTAGGGGAGTTTGGCCTGACCTTAGGGTTTGTCTTGTGTTGTGTCTTGCAGAGAAAATGGATGGGTTCAACGACCACAATTTCCTCCCCCTGTTCATAGACAAATACAGGGAGCTTCCCTGTCTGTGGCAGGTGAGACACCCCCATTACAATAATAAACAAAGGAGGCAGGGAGCGCTGGAGAAACTGCTGGAGTTGGTGAAGCCGGTGGTCCCCACAGCAACCATCCCTTTTTGTTAAAAACCAAAATTGGTGGCCTGAGGAGCACTTATCTTAGGGAGCGCAAGAAGGTCACAGATTCCCAGAGATCCGGAGCTGCAGCAGATGACGTTTATGTCCCCAGGCTGTGGTACTATGAGAGACTGCGATTTCTGTCAGAACACACTGAAGTCAGGGAATCCCTCTCTACTCTTCCTTCCATGCTTCCTTCCACCTCAGCTGAGACTTCCGATGTCCAACCTGGGCCTTCCAGCCAGGAAGAAGTGGAGGAGCCCAGCTGGAGTCAGGTATAGCATTCTTCTACAGATTTCTGGTCAATAAAGAAATGATGTTTACTATAAATGTTATTATTGATCACTAATTGCTGATTGAAAAAAGTGTTTTACATATTAATAGACAGTAGTGGGCACCCAAAATTGTTAAAAGAAACAAAAATGCTGGGCTCAGAATGATAGTCTGTTATATTTGTTAACATTCAATTTGCAACAGTCAGGAGGTTAAAATTGTGTGTGATTGATGAAGAAAATACTAAAACAATGTCCCTTTTTCATACACAGGAAGACCTCAGCCAGGAGAGGTTATGGAATGTGGCAGTCAGGAGGAGGCGGGGATTAGTGGCAGCCAGGAGGAGGCGAGGCTAAGTGTCAGCCAAGAGAAGCCTGGGACAAGTCGTAGCCTGACTGAATCGCAGGTTCCTCCCCTCCGCCTTCCATATGAAAGAGCGAGGAAGACGACTCCCATGCAGGATTCTGCGTTCAGGCTAATTCAGGAGGCTTCTGCGTCCCTCCGAGCCTTACCCACTCCTGAAGAGGCCTTTGCCTGCATGGCTGCCACCAAACTGCAGGGCATGCAGGAGGGTCAACGCCTCCTGTGTGAGCAACAGATTTATAAAGTCCTAACTAAGGGGGTGAGTGGGGAACTAACACCCAAGACCGACGTGATTGAGTTGGACCATCCTCCTCCTTCTCCTCCTCCTCCTGCTGCCACAACTCCACCACCACAGCCACAGCGTGGAAGGAAGCGTGGAAAGAAGACCTGAGAGTGATGACCCTGGGTTCAGTCTGGTCTGACAAAAGCTGCAGTCTCTCGTATGACCACAGCCTGGGGACACAGATGTCATCTGCTGCTTTCTGGATCTCTGGGACTGATGGACCAGACTGCCCTCCCTTAGATAAGGACTCCTCAGGCCACTAATTTTGCTTGAAAATTATTGATGTCTGCCCTGGGGGTCCAAGGCTTCGCCAATTTCTGCAGTTTCTCCAGCGTTGCCTCCCTCTTTGTTTAGTTGTGAGCCCTTAATAAATGGTTTTTTTTGGGAAATTCTACTCTCCTGTGTGTGTTTTCATCCAAAAAGGACAGTTTGTTGGTGACGATTCAGGTACATTTCTAACATAAAATGTGAAATTAACAAGGGACATCAACACCAAACAATCTCCTACAGATTAAATATAACAACATATCAATGGTGTTGTGGTAACTTGACACAAAAAACACACAAAAAAATATTTCGGGAGTACAAATAAAAATCCAAAAAAAAACAAACACCCTTCAAAAAAATACAAACACAAAAAAAATAATCTACATTAAAGCCAAAAAAAAAAAAAAAAATACACCAAAATAATGTTGTCAGATGTGAGAAATCAAAATATATTGAGTGAATCACGATAAATAGTAACAAAATAAGTTTGTGAGAAGTATGTGTGAATATGAGCAGCAAAACTACTTCATTCTTGTCACATTATAAAGAAGAAGAGAGTGCGCTGTATTAAACCATTTTTAACATTGCAGAGTGACGAAAGTGCTGTATCCATTGCGAACGCTAATTTTACCAGACCGAGCTGTTCCGTGTCGTAATTTCTTCTGAGCATGCGTGGCACTTTGTGCGTCGGAACAGGCCACACACGGCCAGAATTGACGCGATCGGATTTTGTTGTCGGAAAATTTTATCTCCTGCTCTCCAACTTTGTGTGTCGGAAAATCTGATGGAAAATGTCCGATGGAGCCCACACATGGTTGGAATTTCCGACAACACGCTCTGATCAGACATTTTCCATGGGAAAATCTGACACGTGTGTACGGGGCATTACAGTGTTGTGGCACCAGCAAAACCACCAAAGTCCCAATTTTTCTGCCCCTGTTCAACAGTGGCATGTAATTACAATTCTTGATTAGGGATGAGCTTCGAGTTTAAGTTGAACTCATGTTTGACTCGAACATTGGCTGTTCGCCCGTTCGCCGAACAGCGAACAATTTGGGGTGTCCGTGGCAAATTCGAAAGCCACGGAACACCCTTTAAAAGTCTATGGGAGAAATCAAAAGAGCTAATTTTAAAGGCTTATATGAAAGTTATTGTCATAAAAAGTGTTTGGGGACCTGGGTCCTGCCCCAGAGGAAAAAGATCAATGCAAAAAAAGTTTTAAAAACGGCCGTTTTTTCGGGAGCAGTGATTTTAATCATGCTTAAAGTGAAACAATAAAAGTGTAATATTCCTTTAAATTTTGTCCCTGGGGGGTGTCTATATTATAGGTGTAAATAGTGTAGCGCTAGTTAAAGTACAAAGATTTTAAATTGCGAGTAATGTATAGACCAAACAAACGCACATAACTGCATATATCGCAAATAATAATGTGAAAAACTCTAATAGGCATCTACCCTGATTCCCCGAAAATAAGACCTAGCACGATTGTCAGTGATGGCTGCAATATAAGCCTTACCCCCAAATAAGCCCTACCCTGTTTCCCCGAAAATAAGCCCTACCATAAAAATAAGACCTACAAGGACTTTAACTAGGGCTTATTTGGGGGGGTAGGGCTTATATTGCAGCCATCACCGACAGTCACGCTAGGTCTTATTTTCGGGGAAACAGGGTATTCCATAAAAAAGATTCTAGAAACAGATGAAAGTCCCATAAAGATGGTAGTGTTATATACCACGTGGATAGCTGGTTGCAAAAAGTGACACGAATATATTGGGTCCCCCGCGTAGAAGCAATGCAGGCTTACCGGAACTGTTGGACTCATAAAAACATATGTCCCATGAGTCAGTAATGCTTGTAATGCCAACAGACAATGAAGTGGGGTCTCACAGCAAAACGATGTGGAATCCAGGTTCTGTCCAGGACTCTAGGCAAAGCTCTTCTATGTGTAACTTGATCTCGTGGTGGCCTATAAAGGATAAAAAAAGGGCCGCATAGTATAATAACGTTTTGTAAAAATGAATTTATTTAAAAGTAAAACACTTACATTCTCTGTGTTAAAAAGCGCTTATCATAAAATTGTGGCAGGCAGTGGAGTCTCCCGACACATTTCGTCTACTCAGACTTCATCTGGGGTACCCTACCACTGCTGCCATACTCCTTTATAAAGGTACCAAGACCCCCCTTGATGAGAATCCGGCTTGTGCCAATTGTTTACATGCACTCACGGATATCCCCAAAATGGCGGCCCCGCGTGCGTTCCAAGCCTCTTTCTATAGTATGCCTGTAAAGGGGCACATGTTTCCCGTGTTTAGAACAGTCTCACAGCAAAATGACATTTTAAAGAAAAAAAAGTAATTAAAAAAACCTCGCGGCTATTAATGAATTGCCGATCCGGTATATCCGATAAAAGTTCATTGATAAAAATGGCATGGGAATTCCCCACAGGGGAACCCCGAACCACAATTTTAAAAAAAAATGACGTGGGGGTCCCCCTGAATTCCATAACAGGCCCTTCAGGTCTGGTATGGATATAAAGGGGAACCCCGGCCAAAATTGAAAAAGAAATGGTGTGGGGTCCACCTCAAAATCTATACCAGACCCTTCAGGTCTGGTATGGATTTTAAGGGGAACCCCGCGCCCAAATTAAAAAAAAAATGGCGTGGGGTCCCCCTAAAAATCCATACCAGACCCTTATTTGAACACGCAACCTGGCAGGCCACAGGAAAAGAGGGGGGGGTGAGAGAGCACCCCCCTCCTGAACTGTACCAGGCCACATGCCCTCAACATTGGTAGGGTGCTTTGGGTTAGCCCCCAAAACACTTTGTCCCCATGTTGATGGGGACAAGGGCCTCATCCCCACAACCCTTGCCCGGTGGTTGTGGGGGTCTGCGGGCGGGGGGCTTATCGGAATCTGGAAGCCCCCTTTAACAAGGGGACCCCCAGATTCTGGCCCTCCCCCCTGTGTGAAATGGTAAGGGGGTACAAAAGTACCCCTACCATTTCACAAAAAAACTGTCAAAAATGTTAAAAATTACAAGACACAGTTTTCGACAATTCCTTTATTTAAATGTTTCTTCTTTCTTCTTTCTTCTCTCTTTCTTTGGTTACTTCCTCCATCTTCTTCTTCTGGTTCTTCCTCCGGCGTTCTCGTCCTGCATCTTCATCCGTGGCGTCTACTTATCTTCTTCTCCTTGGGCCCCTCCGCATACATGATGGCATGGAGGGAGGCTCCCGCTGTGTGATGCTTCTCCTCTTCTGACAGTTCTTAAATAATGGCGGGCGGGGCCACCCGGTGACCCCACCCCCTCTGACACACGGGACTTGACGGGGACTTCCCTGTGGCATTCCCTGTGATGTCAGAGGGGGTGGGGTCACCTGGTATGTAACCCCACCCCCTTCTGACATCATGCCACAGGGAAGTCCTGTCAAGTCCCCGTGCGTCAGTGGCGGGCGGGGTCACCGGATGGCTTCACCCCCCCATTATTTAAAAACCGTCAGAAGAGGAGAAGCGTCACACAGCGGGAGCCTCCCTCCATGCCATCATGGATGCAGAGCAGTCCGAGGAGAAGAAGATAAGAAGACCCATGGATGAAGATGCAGGACGAGAACACCGGAGGAAGAACCAGAAGAACCAGAAGAACTAGAAGAAGAAGATGGAGGAAGAAACCGAAGGAAGAGAGAAGATAGAAGAAAGAAGAAGCATTTAAATAATTCAAACAAATCTTTCTTTGTTTGATCCATTCACAATTTCAGTTGTGGTTTGGGATTTTAGCGCTGCACTTGTTTCTTTATATTTGGTTTGACTTGGTTTGTTTGTGTGTCAGCTGCTATATATTATTTTGATAAATAATTTTGGGGATCAGCGCAGCATTCTCCCTTATCACCACTTTAATTTCTGACCACCCAGTTGCTGCAGCACCCCGCACCTATCACATTAGTTCACTATGGACGTGTTCGAATATAGGACCACTAGGTCCATTAACACTGATGGTGTTTTTGTGCTAAATAACACCGACACTGAAATGAGTGGACTATTTTTGAGGCTCAAAAATTTAATGACCACTGAATTACATCTACAGTGGGACATTGCTTTTTTAGAGCAGTACATCAAAGAAAAAATGGTCCCGAGGGGTTTACGGTGGGATGTGTTTCCCCAACAGGGAGATTCTGACTTGGAACCTTGGTTTCGCTATTTTAACGAGGCTGGTATCAAGTTGATTGGTTTTTTGGTAGAGAGGCAGCGCAGTAGACTTACTGCACTAGATCTAGAAATTAGAGGCCTTAAAGAGAAGCTTCTTCCATCTAATGGATTGCCAGAATATATTTCCCATTCCACAAACCTCAGAACTCTCTTAGAAAAAGAGGAGAAGGACCAACGGAATAAAAAACAAAAAAAGTACAACCGGGATGTTTCTGACTACAAAAACGGTTCCGTTTTTGGATGGCAGAAAAAGATAGCACAGGGAATCGACTCAGGGCCCACTAGTCTACCTATGGAGAATACGGAACAAACCATTCGCTTTCCTGACAGGAGGTTGACGTATGATCCTTCCCTAGCCCCCTCGAGGTCAGGGAGACCGACTGAATCTGGGTCTAATCTCCCTTCCCCCAGACCTGTGCCCCAGACCTATCACTCTCCCAGAGACTCGAGCCGTGGGAGATACCCCTCCGTTCCTGGAGGCTACACCACGGTGTCGTACCATGGGAGGCACCCCTCAGGTCGGAGAGGTAAGCAGACCAACGGTAGAAGTAGGGGTAATGGAGGGAATAGAGGTAGGGGGTCCTATCAAGAGCCGTACGATCCAAGATTTGAAACCAGAACTGATTACCCTAATGAGGGTTATGGTTATGGTACTCCCACCCATGTGAGTAACCATTATGCTGCTCTCAGGGATGGACAGTCCCGGGGTACACATTACGATTACTCCTATCATGATGATAGTAGAAATGAGGAATACAACAGAGAGGCATACCAATATAATCACTTTGGCTCCTCTCAATCCCTGGGTTTTCACAAACCAGGGCACAACCACCCCCCCCGAAGCCCAAGACTAAGAGAGGATGTAGAGGAGGGTGGCGACTACAATGGAGGAAAAAGAAAAAGGTCACACTAGGTGCTGGCATTTACAATTTGAGTAAGGTCAGTCTCTCTGACCAAGAAAAATATGTCCTCGACAAGAGACTCAAATTCGTTCCCCCCAAGAAGCTAAACAAATTTTCCACATTTGTGGATGTACACAAATACATCTGCAAGTTAAATATACAAAGATATTTCTTATCTCAACCTGCAGCCAATTCCAGAGCCATGGGACAGAGCGATATTAGGCACTCTGGCCTCTCGAACCCATCACTCTTCAATCCCCCAAACAATATATCTCATTCTGTTAATGTTTTTAAAGACCTGGTTCTACATGACTTAGAGAAAATCCCTGTCAAGCACATGTACCAAGACCCGGCTATTAAGGCAGGGATTGACTCGCTGTGCGATAGAAATAATTTGGTTATCCGCCCGGCTGATAAAGGGGGCAGGATAGTAGTCCTGGATAAGGATGATTATATTACAGAAATGAAACGTTTATTGGATGACCGAACTACATACAATATCCTTCCCAAGGATCCTACGAAGGATTATAAACGACCCCCCTTGGCCCTCATAGATGAGGGTTATTCCCTTAATATACTTAATCAGAAAGAGAGAGAATTCATCGTACCCGCAGCACCTCGAATACCGGTCATCTATTACCTTCCGAAAGTGCATAAGAATCCCACCAATCCTCCCGGTCGCCCCAACATAAGTGGGATAGATTCGGTGACTTCACGAATCGGAAGGTACATAGATTTTTATCTCCAGCCCTTGGTTAAACAGATACCCTCCTATTTAAAGGATACAAGGGCTGTGATTAACCTTTTGGAACAAGTTGAATACCAAGATGGTCTTCTCCTGGCCACCGCGGATGTATCCGCACTTTATACGTCCATTCCGTTGGATCAAGGTTTGGCGGCCGTTAATCTGTTCCTCTCCAGGGACTCCGGCCTTCCTCTCATACATCGTAACTATGTTATGGAGCTATTAAGGTTTGCCACAAAGCAAAACTATTTCTGGTTCCAAGGAACCTATTATTCTCAGATCAGGGGCGTGGCCATGGGGGCTAAATATGCCCCCAGTTTGGCCAACCTTTTTATGGCCCTATGGGAGGAGGATGTCGTCTATTCCCGCAGACCACCCCAATTGGTCCTGTGGGCCAGGTATATAGACGACATCCTCCTCCTATGGAAGGGCGACCTTAGGTAATTGGAGGTTTTTATGAGATTTTTGAATACCAACGATAGAAATATTTCCCTATGTTTTGAGGCCAGCTTTGAGACCATTCATTTCTTGGATCTTGAGGTATCTGTAGTGGATAGACAACTAGTCCTGAAAACGTTCTTTAAGCCCACGGACCATAACGGGTACATCCCGGTAGACAGCTGCCACCACCAACAGTGGCTAAGATCGGTCCCCAAGGGACAGTTCCTCAGGTTACGATGTAACTGTAGTAACACTGATAACTTCCAGTTACAATCCCAGATCCTCAGAACAAGATTTATTGAAAAAGGATACAGACCCTCTGATCTTGATGCCACCATTAGGGAGGTTGGGGGTGTGGACAGGAATTTACTCTTGGTTGACCGCCCTAAAGTACAGAGTGACAGCCCTTATAAATGGTCCTTCTTTACTTCATTTTCCACCCAATATAAAGAAGTCAAAAAGATTATGGACAGGCACTGGAAGGTTTTGAAAAATGACCGGGTTCTGGGTCCTGTCTTACCGGACCGGGCTGGTATCATTTTTTGGGGTGCACGTTCGGTTCAAGGGGAAATTGCCCCCAATTTTACAGGACTGTAAGGGATATTTCCCGTGCAGAAAATGCAATGTGCGTCTGCATAACATAAGCGGGAGACACAAAACAATGACTTTCCACTCTGTTGTGACATCTAGAGAGCATAATATGAAACACTTTACCACATGTGCTACCCGACATGTTGTCTACCTTATCACATGTCCATGTGGGAGACAGTATGTCGGGCGCACTACTAGAACCTTTTCTGTTAGGGTCAATGAACACATTGCTAAAATAAAAAAAGGCTGTAATAGGGACCCCACAGGTACCTCGTTTGTGATCATAGATAAATTTGTCCCTCACTGGAGGGGCGAGTCTTGTCTTAGGGGTGTGTCGCGGCTTGAAACCTACTGGATTTATGAGCTCAGGTGCTTTTCGCCGCACGGTATGAATGTCGAGTGGGACATTAACAGTTTCATCAGCCGTGCGTGAGAGGCGCCCTTGCTCTTGAGCCGTGACACACCTCGTATCCCCCCTTTTTTGTTCTCTCCCGGTCTTTCAGTGATCAGTTACGAGTGCTATTGGGTTCTGCAATTAATGCATCTGGGCATATGTTTGAGATGTGATTTTTTTTTTTTCTCCCCCCTTTACCATGTCTCGCTCTATAGAAATATGGTATTATGCTTCCATCCTGCGTGTAATCATGCTAAGTCGATCAGATGACTGTTTAACCTTACTAGGACCTTTGGGTCCGTGGGGTGTTGACTTGGGGTGTCATCCATTGCGTGTCCAAGTTGGCTGTCCACGTAGTGGGTAACACCCCTGTATGTTGTATGAGTCTAAAGGATCGACTTATTCCATTTGTTAAGGTGATAGATCTATCATGTAGCCCCCATTACCCAGAGGATGGGGACATTACCATGTGTGGGTTTACCCACTGATCATCTATTTGGTCAGGATCACATTGGATAGTAACATTAATTTCCCGTATTTGGTTTATTTGGGCTCCTCCCCTGGTTAGTTTAACAGTGTGGCGCTGTATACTTTGCGCCTTTGGTGGTCCGAGCATGTACCACTTAATCATAGCAGCAGGGTGTGGGTGACCCGGGTTAGTCAGCCGTACAGTGTGGATGGTTTATGTTCACACTGGGTTGACCTGGGTGTGTTGTCACTCGTACATCTGACCCCCATTAATCTGCCTGCTCTTAATAATACTGGACATATAGTGTGCATGTCTGACTACTTTCAAGTTAGTGACCATAGTGTAAGAACCGGACCCTTCAGTGTGGCCATGTCACTCTGTCACAGGCGTCTCTTGTTGTCATGGTATCCTTTACTACGGTGTTCAGATGACAAGAGGGGGAGTGGTTATCTTCCCGGCCGGCCAATGATTGGTTCAATCTGCCTGACTGGGGAGGATGTCAGCCTCATAGCGTGCCGCTCGTTCCCCTCGTATATGAGGCTTGGAGCGCACGCTCTGGGTGGAAGACCAAGTGAGACACTAGCCGTCTATTGACTGTTGGTCTCTGCCTCCCCCTCAATCATGCCTGAGGCTTGAAGTGCACGCCCCACGATGATTTAGAGAGAGACATCAGCGGCGCATTGCTCGCCGGCTATTGTCTCCTCCCTGTCACGTGACTATTATGGCTTGGAACGCAAGCAGGAGGAATAGGTTCCTCTAACCACCACAGAAGCGAGGCTTGGAGTGCAAGCTTAGCCCGTGATCCGGCGTGTAGGCCGTATTTAATGTTTATACCTCTACCAAATCCTTCAGTCAGTTTTATAAGTTTAGCCCTCATTTATTACACTACCATGTATGTGATTTTAAATATATGTGGCTTGTTTTTAAGGTTTATGGTACTGAATCTACTACTTCCGGTTCCGCCATGATGGGGGCGGACCCATTCAATTTGTAATGGTGTATACAGTTTATATATAAGGGCAATGTGGGGAGGCTGTTTTATGCCCCAGTTGAAGGCTTTTTAGTCGAAACGCGTAGGGCGTTCCAGCTTCCCACGTTGCCACCATTTTTTACTTGTGATCACTTTTACCTGTAAAGGTTTTTTATTCAATAAATTCCTTTTAATTTTTGACCTATGCCATGTGGAGCCTTTTTCCTCTTTTTTCTCCATGATTTCATCCATTATTGGTTCCCTCTGACCGTTCTGGCCCCGGAATCGGAGATTATGTGAGTGAGCCGTTTATCCCCACCTGCGACAACCCTGCCTATCGGTGATCGTGACCCAAGGGAACACACCTGGGAGGATTCTACGGGAGGTCCCCTCCATAAGCTCTGATAGATGTACTGCTATAAGGCAGATATGTCCTACAAGATCCGGTAAGAGTACCTACTTTAGATGTCTATGAAGTATTTCCTGTGATTGTCCTATACTCCAGCCTTCAGTCAACATCCTGTGTTCAAGCGCCCCCTCTTTTGAGAAGACTCCTTTCATGTTTATTTATGGACTCTGGTCGCAGAGCATAGCTCATTGCATCACAGACTTTTGTATACATTCCACTGGTCTATATTATGTTGATTCACATAGATTTTTCATAGTCACAGATATATTTGTGGTTTTACTCACTATTTTCTGTGGAGCATAGCATATTTCACCACGTTTATTTGTATATGCCCCATAGGTTTTTGTATTTTGTTGACTCACAATCACTTGCAGTTGCTTGTTAGTCACTGGTACTAACAAATTTTTCTTTCTTTCTTTGATCCATTCACAATTTCAGTTGTGGTTTGGGATTTTAGCGCTGCACTTGTTTCTTTATATTTAAATAAAGGAATTGTCAAAATTTGTCTCTTGTCATTTTTAACATTTTTGACAGTTTTTTTGTGAAATGGTAGGGGTACTTTTGTAGCCCCTTACCATTTCACACAGGGGGGAGGGCCGGAATCTGGGGGTCCCCTTGTTAAAGGGGGCTTCCAGATGCCGATAAGCCCCCCGCCCGCAGACCCCCACAACCACCGGGCAAGGGTTGTGGGGATGAGGCCCTTGTCCCCATCAACATGGGGACAAGGTGTTTTGGGGGGCTACCCCAAAGCACCCTCCCAATGTTGAGGGCATGTGGCCTGGTACGGTTCAGGAGGGGGGGTGCTCTCTCATCCCCCCTCCTTTCCTGCGGCCTGCCAGGTTGCGTGCTCGGATAAGGGTCTGGTATGGATTTTTAGGGGGACCCCACGCCATTTTTTTTCAATTTTGGCGCGGGGTTCCCCTTAAAATCCATACCAGACCTGAAGGGTCTGGTATAGATTTTGAGGGGGACCCCACGCCATTTTTTTTTAAATTTTGGCCTGGGTTCCCCTTAATATCCATACCAGACCTGAAGGGTCTAAATTGTGGTCCGGGGTTCCCCTGTGGGTGTGCCGTTCATTTTGCTTTCAGACTGTTCTAAACACGGGAAACATGCGCGCATGTTCGTGTCCCATAGACTTTAACGTTGTTCGAACAAATTTTTTGCCTGTTCGCAAGTTCTGGTGCGAACCGAACAGGGGGGTTTTCGGCTCATCCCTATTCTTGATCTAATATTTCACAGCAGGGCCCAGTGAGGGCTTATAGTGTTGTGGCAACACCAACACCTAAGGCCACAATTTCTGCAGAGTATATAGGGAAAGCCCCTACTTTCAAACATCCAACTTACAAATGACTCCTACTTGCAAACGGAAAGAGACAACAGGAAGTGAGATGAAATCTACCACTAGGAAGGGAAATTCTCTCCTGTAAGAGTTAATATGGGAAAAACGTTTCTCCTTTCCACTGATGCTTTATCACCAATCCTTGTTTCACTAAAAACCCCAAATTTTCTAAAAACATTTGTCATTGTGGCAGAAAGTGAGGTGAAATCTTCTGAAGAGGAGCACAGACAGCAAAACAAATGTCACAGGGGTGATAACCCTTCCCTATGTTTTCCAAAAAGCTTAAAAATAGATTTTTGGCTGGAGCTACACTTTAAAATGTACCAGTTCAAAATTACAAACAGATCTTACTTAACAACAAACCTACAGTCCCTGTCTTGTTTGCACCACCTGTATACTGCTGTTCAGAGTATATAGGGCCTGGGGGCCCCACACCTTTCCTTTTTTTAATTTGGGTGCGGGGTTCCCCTTAATATCCATACAAGACCCAAAGGGCCTGGTAATGGACTGGGGGGTACCCATGCCGTTTGTCTCACTGATTTTCATCCATATTGTCGAACTCGACATTTAATTAAAGCCGCAAGTAGTTTTAAATGACTTTTATTCCTTTAAAAATGTCATTTTGTGCAGGGACTGTTCTAAACACGGGAAACATGCGCCACTTTACAGGCATACTATAGACACCCCCCAGGTACGATATTTAAAGGAATATTTTACTTTTTTTTCACTTTAAGCTTCATTAAAATCATTGCTCCTGAAAAAACGGCCATTTTTAAAACTTTTTTTTGCATTGATACATGTCCCCTGGGGCAGGACCCGGGTCCCCAAACCCTTTTTAGGACAATACCATGCAAATTAGCCTTTAAAATTAGCACTTTTTAATTTTGAACGTTCGAGTCCCATAGACTTCAATGGGGTTCTAACGTTCGTGCGAAGTTTCGGTCCGTTCGCAAGTTCTGGTGCGAACCGAACCGGGGGGTGTTCGGCTCATCCTTAGTTATGGCATTAAAAGGATAACTAAAGATAATTTTAGACAATGTATTAGAAAATTATGTACACAAACACAACAGATTAGTGGGGGGGTGGGGCATGAAATGTTACAGTTAAACCAGTTTTTGACAGTTGGTGACCAGCAATGCACATAGTCCTGCCTCTTCATCTCTTGTACCTGAGGCATGTTTGAAAGAAGTTCTTTCATGTGAATTGTCGCCATTAGGTTTCCACCTCAATATTGTAATTAAAGAGAAGATATGGAAGGGGGAATATATAGAATTACTTTCTTTATTATCTTCTAATAATAGAATTGATAAAAAAGACAGATAAATTTGAAGATGATGGATGCAGGTTGGTTCCTCATAACTTCAACTGGTTACAAGCGTTTTGTATATATGCAAGTATTATGGGGGAACGTTGCCCAGATTTATGCAGTGGTCTATTTCAGCACATGGAGATCATTTTAAAAGCTTAAAAAAATTTCCAGGTCTTTCCTGGTTTTTCTATGATGAATCTTTCTGTCAAAAACTTTCAATACGGTCTTTGAAATGGGGAATGAAAGATGTTGGCCTATGGCTAAATCTATTATTGCAACAGAAACAATTTATTAAGCCAATTACACCTGCTGCTGGAACTTATTGTAAAGGATTATGTTTTAATTTTAATGAGGGTCAGTGTAAATGGCCCAACAATTGCAAAAAAAGCTTGAATGTGCTCATTGTGTATTGCTTTAAGAGAATGGGCCAGCATGCCACTTTTACTTCTAAAGATGTTTTTCTTAAAAGCGGTAATACCGGTGAAATTGGAAAAAATGTTACCATGGCTTCATCTTTATCCAGATTGCAGGAAAGCAGGCATGCTAATTAATTGATTTAGTTATGGTTTTCATTTACCTTCATTTGCTGGTACACAGAAGGTTGCAGTTTTTAATAATTTAGCTTCTGTTAATTTACATGAAGATATTGTTAAGATTAAGATTTGTAAAGAACTTGAAGAAGGGAGAGTTGCCGGCCCCTTTGATACTCCTCCATTTGAAAATTTTAGGGTCTCTCCGTTAGGGGTTATTTCAAAGAAGGAACCTTGCTC
This sequence comes from Lithobates clamitans, assembly GCA_037952925.1. Lineage (NCBI taxonomy): Eukaryota > Metazoa > Chordata > Amphibia > Anura > Ranidae > Lithobates > Lithobates clamitans. The sequence continues at coordinate 525,382 of JBBGZY010000380.1, read as the reverse complement.
CTTCTGGCTTATTCATCATTTATCTTTCCCCGACGGTTTCTCCTTGAATGATGAAATTGCTTCTGGTATTTGTTCTGTCTCTTATTCCTCCTTTGAGGATGCATTACTTAAAATTCGAGACATTGGCTTTTCTGCTCTATTGGTGAAAGCTGATATAAAAACTGCGTTCCATTGTTGTCAATACATCCGTCTGCATTCAATTCATTGAGTTTTGTTTTTAATGATAAATACGTTTTTGACAAGTGTTTGCCGATTGGATGGGTCTATTTTTTAATAAGTGAAAACCTTGTAAGCTGCCACACTACACCTAAAATAAGCTAAATCACCATAAATAAAGTATAACTATAATCAGCTGCTTGCACTTCCCACACTTCCCCAAAATGTGATATTACAATATATATGACACAATGTGCAGCGCTAATATGCATAAAAAGAAACAAATACTAAAAACAAATGTATAACACCTATAGAAGACTTTATAGAGCATAAATATATAAAACGTGATTTATTATAAATATATACTGTGTATGTATATAAAGTGCTCGTGCTCCTTGAGTCACACTCAGTCCTTAATAAGGTATTGAACTAATCAGCAAAAGTCCAATATAACATAGACATGTGAGAATTGTGTCTTCATGCGGTGTGCACATGACCCCCACCAGGTGTACCCTCACCTTAAGGGCTTAAAAAATAAGCCTGTTATTTGATAGCAATAGCCTGCAGAGATCCTCCTTTGTTTCCTTGATCCTATGCAGGTTTATGGAATACTGATATGAACCCCAGGCCACCTACTCCTCCCGGTGATAGCCCAGATCAAAAGCCACTATTTTCTCCTGGTATGTTCAGAGACTCTCCTCATATATATTACATGCGAAAAATGACAGAGGCATGCAATAGCATCATAATGTTTAAAAAAAAGGTCTAATTTTAAACAGAACTCCACGTACATACAACTCACATTTCCAATAAACAAAAAAATGCCTTTAAAGTGCTATAGTGCTGAGGGGTGATAGAGTCACCTGTGGTCCAGTTCTGCAGCCCCGGTTTCACGACATTCCCCCTGCCCTGTGCCTGCTCTGTAACACTTCCTGGTATCTCCTGCATCAGCCGATCAAGCTCCTCCTACCAGTTTCATCACTCTCGTGACCTCCTCTGGGAGACAAAACCGGTAGGACCACATGTTTGGATTTTTTAGGTGTTAAAATTGACACGGTAGCTATGGAATTCTATCTTCTTATGGAAAAAATTGTGAAAACCAGGATGATGTTGGACTTTATTTTATACAAAATTAAAGTGCAATTGTTAAATGCAAACAGTCATTATTAGGTTTGTTGGCATTTGCATCCAGAGTGATACCTTTGGGTAGGATATTCTCAAAAGGCCTTTATAGAGCTATTTTAGGAGTTACTTCCCCTAATCATTTTATTAGAGTCACTGCTGACATTCGTGATGATTTGTTAATTTGGCACAAGTTTTAAACTCTCTTAATGGATGCTCTTTATGGCAAGCACCCTTTTGTGTTTCATCAGCTCCTAATCTTTTTATGGATACCTCTGGAGCTTGTGGATATGGGGCATTTTGACAGGGTCATTGGTCACTGAATAAATGGCATTCTTCATGGATTGATAAAGGTTTTACTACTGATATTGTACTTCTACAGTTGTTTCCTGTTCTTGTGGCTCTTGAACTATGGGGTAAAAATAGGGGAATTCTGCTGCATCCTGATAATAAGGGTTATGTCTTTGTGATTAACTATTTGGTTTCCAAATCTTTGCCAGCTATTTCTATTCTTCGTCATTTGGTATTTCCTGCTCAGTCTGAGGCTGCGGAACTCTGTGTAAGTGGAACTGGTATAAGTGGTGAGTTAAAAACCAGAGTTAGAGTGAACAAGTCTTGCTTTTTGTTTGCTGGGTTGCATTTTTGGGGCTTTTCCTTTTAGTTTTTCAATCACCTTTTTCTGTGACTTTTTAAATAGCTTTTTTTTTTTTTCCTCTGGTTCCTTCAGGCTATCAATTAAGGGGGGTGGTTAATTGCTCACAGGTGCCTATATAACTGTGTGTAGGACTCATTCTGGGCCTGCTCAGTCTGAGGCTGTGGAACTCTGTGTAAGTGGAACTGGTATAAGTGGTGAGTTAAAAACCAGAGTTAGAGTGAACAAGTCTTGCTTTTTGTTTGCTGGGTTGCCTTTTTGGGGCTTTTCCTTTTAGTTTTTCAATCACCTTTTTCTGTCACTTTTTAAATAGCTTTTTTTTTTTTTATTCCTGGTGATATGACTGATTTCTGATTGGGACTCTAAAACAAAGTTAATACTGCAGCTGCAGGAACAGATTCACAGGACTCAATCACTGTGTTTAAAATGTCCGTTCGGTGAAAAATTTATTATTACATGTTATTTTATACATAGATAAGAAAGGGGTGGTGTGAGATGTTATTAAAAGCTAACAAATAGAAATATGTTATTAAAAGCTAACAAATAGAAATATATTATTAAAAACTAGCGAATAGAACAATTGCAAAAGTAAAACCTTGAAAAGGGAGGGGGGAGTAGAGAGCGTTTAGTAGGAGAAGTGTCTGTGTGTTAGGTGAAGGTTACAGAACACATTTCAACAGTGAGAACAAAATGGATTCTCTTGTGCTTAAATGAACAGTACAATGAATGTCCATGTCACTGGTTTCTTCAGGCTATCAATTAAGGGGGGTGGTTAATTGCTCAGAGGTGCCTATATAACTGTGTGTAGGACTCTTTCTGAGCCTGCTCAGTCTGAGGCTGTGGAACTCTGTGTAAGTGGAACTGGTATAAGTGGTGAGTTAAAAACCAGAGTTTAAAACAGGAGGTTATAACAGGGGTCATAGTACCTGTGTATTGTGAGTACCTGAGTGTTTTCTGAGTAGTGTGTGTGGATCGTTAGTACTTGTGTATTGTGTACTGTATACTTGAGTATTGCGAGTGCACGTAGGTCTGCGACTTTTCTGCGATTGCACGTAGGTCTGTGAGTACCTGGGTATTGTCTTGTTGTGTACCTGTGTATTGTCTTGAGTATTAGTGCCAGGAATCTAGCTGTTAGGTAATTTGGACAGGGTAAAATCCCCAAATCCTCACAAAATTTAATAGGTACGATGCCCGGCGGGTGTGGAGAGGTGACTCTTTGCTGCATATATGCGTTCCTTGATCATCCGATCGAGGGTGAATACTGCTGTGCAAAATGTAAGCACATTGTTTCCCTGAAAGCCCAGGTTCTGAATCTGGGGAAGCAACTGTCAGCACTGAGAAGTCCCTCCATACTAAAGGAGAGCCAGGAACGTACACGGTAGGTGCCGGCAGGGGCCAGCACAAATGCGGGTGGATACAAAGAGGTGCAGGCACTAGCAAAGAGTAGGATCCAGGACTGGAGCATCCCAATAAGTACGCTCCATTGAGTGACATTGGTGAAACCAGTCAGGGACCAGCACTGCTGGAGCTGAGGGACTCTCCTGGCTGCCAGGGGAAGAACTCCTCCAGTGAGAGTGGGGGGCAGCAAAGGGAAAGGAAAGACAGATTCTGGTGGTAGGGGACTCAATTCTTAGAAGGACAGAGAGGGCAATCTGTAACCAAGACCTGAAGCGCCGAACAGTATGTTGTCTACTGGGCGCTCGGGTTCGGCACATCACGGATCTGGTGGACAGATTACTGGGAGGGGCTGGGGAAGACCCGGCTGTCATGGTGCACGTTGGCACCAATGACAATGTCAGAGGCAGATGGAGTGTCCTAAAGAATGACTTTAGGGACTTAGGAGCTAAATTGAGGAAAAGGACCTCCAAAGTAGGAATACTACCGGTACATCGAGCCACACCAGAAAGGCAGAGGGAGATTAGGGAAGTAAACAAGTGGCTGAAAAGCTGGAGTAGTAAGGAGGGGTTTGGGTTCCTGGAGGACTGGGCCGACTTCTCAGTCGGTAACCGGTACTATAAAAGGGACGGACTGCACCTAAATGAGGAGGGTGCAGATCTGCTGGGAATGAAGATGGCCAAAAAGTTAGAGGGGTTTTTAAACTAGGCGATGGGGGGGGTCCAGAGACAGAGATAGCCAGCGCGGAAGATATTCCAGAGGGTAGCATTGGGGGCATTAGTGGTAGGTTAACCAAAGCACAAAACACAAGGTGAGTATAGTAGCAAGTCCTAGTTGCAATCTCAAAACACCCAATACGAGGAAATATGCGACCGATCTAAACTATGTGGCATGTTCACCAATGCCAGGAGCAAGGCGGACAAGATGGGTGAACTAGAGATACTGTTGTACAAGGAGGATTTGGATTTTGTGGGAATTTCAGAGACCTGGTTCAACAGCTCTCATGATTGGCTGGCAAACATTCAAGGGTATACCCTATACCGCAAGGATAGAGAGGGTAAAAAAGGGGGAGGGGTATGCCTATATATCAAGAATAATGTACAAGCGAATGTGAGAGATGACATCACTGAGGGAGCTAGAGAGGAGGTGGAATCCTTATGGGTATAGCTCCAAAGGGATGAAGCTAAGGGGAAAATAATACTGGGAGTATGCTATAGGCCCCCTAACCTGAGGGAGGAAGTGGAGACGGATCTCCTATCACAAATTGGATTAGCGGCAAGGATGGGAAGTGTTATCATAATGGGGGATTTTAATTATCCTGACATAGACTGGGCGGAGGGAACCGCGCATTCATTTAAGGCTTGCCAGTTCCTTAATGTCTTGCAGGACAATTTTATGGGTCAGATGGTAGACGCACCAACTAGAAATAAAACATTACTGGATCTACTGATTACCAACAATACAGACCTGATCACAGATGTGGAAATTCGGGGCAATTTAGGTAACAGCGATCACAGGTCAATTGGCTTCAGTATAAATCACACAAATAGGAAACATAAAGGGAATACAAAGACACTAAATTTCAAAAGAGCCAACTTCCCTAAACTACAAACCTTGCTAAAAGGCATAAATTGGGATAAAATGTTAGGAACAAAGAACACGGAGGAGAGATGGGTTTGCTTTAAGTGCATATTAAATAAGGGCATTAGCCAATGTATCCCATTGGGTAATAAATTTAAAAGAGCAAACAAAAATCCTGGATGGCTTAACTCCAATGTAAAAATGCATATAAATGCAAAGGAGAAGGCCTTAAAAAATACAAGGTTGAGGTATCATCCTCAGCATTCAGACTTTATAAAGAATGCAACAAGAAATGTAAGGGTGCAATTAGGACGGCTAAGATAGAACATGAAAGACACATAGCAGAGGAAAGCAAAAAAAATCCCAAGAAATTCTTTAAGTATGTAACCAGTAAAAAAGGGAGATCAGACCATATTGGCCCCATAAAGAATGAGGAAGGACATCTGGTTACAAAGGATGGGGAGATAGCGAAGGTATTGAATTTATTCTTCTCCTCAGTCTTCACAAGTCAATCGGGGGGCTTCAGTAACCAAAACTGCAGTGTTTATCCTCATGACACAACACAGGAAGCACCTCCATGGTTAACAGAGGACAGAATTAAAATTAGACTTGAAAAACTTAACATTAATAAATCACCAAAACCAGATCGCTTGCATCCGAGGGTACTTAGGGAACTCAGTCAAGTGATTGCCAGACCGTTGTTCATAATTTTTACAGACTGTCTATTGACTGGAATGGTACCAGCTGATTGGAGAAAAGCCAATGTAGCACCAATATTTATAAAGGGCCCAAAATACATCCCTGGGAATTACAGACCAGTTAGCCTAACATCAATAGTATGTAAACTCTTGGAGGGGAAGATAAGGGACTATATACAAGATTTTAGTAATAAGAACGATATCATTAGCAGTAATCAGCATGGATTCATGAAGAATCGTTCTTGCCAAACCAATCTATTGACCTTCTATGAGGAGGTGAGTTGCCATCTAGATAAAGGAAGGCCTGTAGACATGGTGTACCTGGATTTTGCAAAAGCATTTGTCACAGTTCCCCATAAACATTTACTGGACAAGATAAGGTCCATTGGCATGGACCATAGGGTGAGTACATGGATTGAAAACTGGCTACAAGGGCGAGTTCAGAGGGTGGTGATAAATGGGGAGTACTCAGAATGGTCAGGGGTGGGTAGTGGGGTTCCCCAGTGTTCTGTGCTGGGACCAATCCTATTTAATTTGTTTATAAACGACCTGGAGGATGGGATAAACAGTTAAATCTCTGTATTTGCAGATGATACTAAGCTAAGCAGGGCAATAACTTCTTCGCAGGATGTGGAAACCTTGCAAAAAGACCTGAACAAATTAATGGGGTGGGCGACTACATGGCAAATGAGGTTCAATGTAGAAAAATGTAAAATAATGCATTTGGGTGCAAAAATATGAATGCAATCTATACACTGGGGGGAGAACCTCTGGGGGAATCTAGGATGGAAAAGGACCTGGGGGTCCTAGTAGATGATAGGCTCAGCAATGGCATGCAATGCCAAGCTGCTGCTAATAAAGCAAACAGAATATTGGCATGCATTAAAAGGGGATCAACGCAAGAGATAAAACGATAATTCTCCCACTCTACAAGGCTCTGGTCTGGCCGCACCTGGAGTATGCTGTCCAGTTCTGGGCACCAGTCCTCAGAAAGGATGTACTGGAAATGGAGGGAGTACAAAGAAGGGCAACAAAGCTAATAAAGGGTCTGGAGGATCTTAGTTATGAGGAAAGGTTGCAAGCACTGAACTTATTCTCTCTGGAGAAGAGACGCTTGAGAGGGGATATGATTTCAATTTACAAATACTGTACTGGTGACCCCACAATAGGGATAAAACTTTTTCGCAGAAGAGAGTTTAATAAGACTCGTGGCCACTCATTACAATTAGAAGAAAAGGGGTTTAACCGTAAACTACGTAGAGGGTTCTTTACTGTAAGAGTGGCAAGGATGTGGAATTCCCTTCCACAGGCGGTGGTCTCAGCGGGGAGCATTGATAGCTTCAAGAAACTATTAGATAATCACCTAAATGACCGCAACATACAGGGATATACAATGTAATACTGACACATAATCACACACATAGGTTGGACTTGATGGACTTGTGTCTTTTTTCAACCTCACCTACTATGTAACTATGTAACTATGTAATGTTTAGATCTGAATATATGGCTTTAAGCTAAATATGTTCTGGGTATTGACAATCTCATTGTAGACTCGTTGTCTCGTCAACAGATGGACAGATTTACGACATTGGTTCCAGACGCAGACCTTATTGGACTATTATGTCCCCCCCATTTGTGGAGACTCAAATGATGCCAGTGAGGCTTGCTATTTGGAATTCCTTGGCTCCTTCCATGTGGGCATGTTATGAAGCTGCATGAAAACTATGGTGTTTATTTTTGCAACATCACGGGGTGTCAAGTAAATGCGTTACAGAAGATTTCGTATTGTAATTTTTGAATTGTTTAATGAGTCGTACATTCACATATTTTGAAAACATTGGCTGGAGTGTCTTTTTTCCTGAATCTACAGGGATACTCTTCCTGCATTCGTTTTTTTTCAGTAAAACAAGCCTTAAAAGGCTATTGCAAAAAACACATAATAAATGATAAAAGATTGCCAGTTACTGGAGATTTATTGGTTAAGATATCCTCTGCAACTACGGTGGTTTGTTTTTCACTATTCGAGTCAATATTATTTAAACTTTCTTTCTGCCTTTGTTTTTATGGTGCTTTTGGATCTCTGAGCTGCTTCCTCCTAATCAAACTGCTGGTTTGGTCTGACGTTTTCTTCTGTAGTTCTCCATTCTGGGGTTCTTCGCATATTGTTACTCAATATTAAAACTGATCACTTTGGCCATGGCCATTGGATTACCATCCACAAGCACCTAGATTTTTCTATAGGTGCAGTATCTTTAGTCCAACAATATTTATCATTCCAGCCACCTTCGAATAAGCATTTCCTTGTACATGAGAATAGTGATCCTTTGACGATTTTTCAATTTAATGCTGTTTTGAGCAGATGTCTCAGAATTTTGAAGCTTGACTATCTTCCAATTTCATCCCACGCTTTCCGTATTGGCACTACTACTGCAGCTGCAAATTTTGTTTTTTCAGAATCTGTTATTAAAAATATTGGTGGTTGGAAGTCTAAATGCTACAGTTCTTATGTGCGTCCTAATGTTTGCCTTTGATTTTCAGATTCTCCATACATTGCTTGGATCATCGGACATTCATATGTCTTTTGGGCTCATAGAAGAGCTGAATTTCGATGTTATGGTTCAGAATTTAGATTTACCTGCATCTCGTTTTGATATATATTGGTACGGTCAATGTGGCTTGAAATGGATTGAGTTACGTAAAACTTTATCTTGTATTTACGGTGGCATGTTCCACATTATTGTCTTCCATTTGGCTGGCAACGGCATTGGTCTCCACAGGACTTTAGACATAATTTCCCATATAAAATCAGATTTGATGTACATTCATAATATTCTTTCAAATTGTGTCTTGGTATTCTCGGAGATCATTCCTGGTTTACTTTGGCTTTGCCCTGAATGGAAACATTTTCTTTTAAAATTGTAAAAGAATTAATAGAGCTATGGCTAGGTTTATACCTGTGTTGAATGGGTTGACTTACAGACATGTGGATTTGGAGGGTGGTATTCTCGGTTTTAAAATCCACCTGTCTGATATTGCAATGGACATCTTTAATATGAATTTTTATATTGTTATGTAGTAATGTACACTTGCATTAGTTAAGCTTGCATGTTGGAGAAATGTTTGCAATTTGTTTTATCTTTTGAAACCAATATCCATGGGATCAAACAAAATCCCACCCTACTAATCTATTTTTCTCATGAAACTCTTCATAGATGGACAGATGTCTCTCTGAGACAAAAGAATGGCGGTGGCACAATTTTTGCTTTATGTTTGTGATGCTGGGACTTGCTTGAATTTAAAGTGGTGCAAGTACAATTAACACATTCCTTCCAGAGTAAAGGACTTCGCATGTTGCACAAAGATTTTCCTAAAGGCCTGCAAGTGATAATGAAAGTTTCAATGTTGGCAGTTTCATTATTCATTACTACTGCAGTCTACTATTACCTTCTGGGGAATCCGTAAATGGACATATTGTTGAATTTTGGAGCACAATGAGATTGTATAAAGTCAGCCTGAGCAGGGCTATTTTAGAGCCCAACTCTGATCTATAGTTTTTAAATTTCCCCCATGCCCTCTACAAAACAAAAATAGAAGCTCTAGCTGCAATAGTTGCCTTCAATCCAGTGTTGTTCACTGTGATACCTCTTCTCTGCCACAAGATGTCCTCATCTAAGTTAAATGAAACTCACACACAGCATGTAAGAAGCATGTTAAAAAAGGTATATAAAAAAAGTATATAATATCGATGGGCAAATCCCACATCTACGGCTGTACCATGGAATCTTTGTTGTGATGAGTGATGGAGCAGGCCAGCTCAGATGACGGTGAACACTGTACAAGTGTCTAGAAAGTGTCTAGAGGTGAGTCTTTTGATACCTTGATTTTGCAAGACTTTGCCATGTCTATGTCTACTATCTAAGTTTTTACCGTCCTCTTCTATATTATCCCAACCCTCTGATTCTTTGGGACTAGCTTCTGTGTGGAGAGAACATATACCTAATACTGTCACTTCTCCTGTCATGCAACATGTTTCATTGTCTGTCCCTGTTCTGTCAGCGGGGCCTTTTCCTGCCTCTTCGCCTCTTGTACCTGAGGCATGTTTGAAAGAAGTTATTTTGTGTGAATTATCGCCATTAGGTTTCCACTTCAATGTTGAAATTAAAGAGAAGATATGGAAGGGGGAATATATATAGAATTACTTTCATTATTACCTTCTAATAAGGATAATAGAATTGATAAAAAAGACAGATAAATTTGAAGATGATAGACGCAAGTTGGTTCCTCGTAACTTCAACTGGTTACAAGCGTTTTGTATATATGCAAGTATTATGGGGGAACGTCATCCAGATTTATGCAGTGGTCTATTCCAGCATGTGGACATCATTTTAGAAGCTTATAAAAATTTTCCAGGTCTTTCCTGGTTTTCTATGACATATCTTTCCATCAAAAACTTTCAATGCGGTCTTTGAAATGGGGAATGAAAGATGTTGGCCTATGGCTAAAACTATTATTGCCACAGAAACAATTTATTAAGCCAATTACACCTGCTGCTGGAACTTTTTGTAAAGGATTATGTTTTCATTTTAATGAGGGTCAGTGTAAATGGCCTAACAAATAGAGATACACACTTGAATGTGCTCATTGTGCGTTGCTTTAAAGAATGGGCCAGCATACCACTTTTACTTCTAAAGATCTTTTTCTTAAAAGCGGCAACACCGGTGAAATTGGAACACATGTTACCATGGCTTCATCTTTATCCAGATCACAGGAAAGCAGGCATGCTAATTAATGGATTTAGTTATGGTTTTCATTTACCTTCATTTTCTGTATAGGTTGTGTTGTTTTTAATAATTTAGCTTCTGTTAATTTACCACAAGATATTGTTAAGGTTAAGATTTGTAAAGAACTTGAAGAAGGGAGAATTGCCGGCCCCTTTGATACTCCTCCATTTGAAAATTTTAGGGTCTCTCCGTTAGGGGTTATTCCAAAGAAGGAACCTTGCTCCGTCCTGCTTATCCATCATCTATCTTTCCCTGATGGTTTCTCCTTGAACAATGAAATTGCTTATGGTATTTGTTCTGTCTCTTATTCCTCCTTTAAGGATGCATTACTTAAAATTCAAGACATTGATATTTCTGCTCTATTGGCGAAAGCTGGTATAAAACCTGCGTTTCGTTTTTTGCCAATACATCCGTCTGCATTCAATTCATTGGGTTTTGTTTTTAATGATAAATTCTTTTTTGACAAGTGTTTGCTGATGGGTTGTTCTATTTCTTAATAAGTTAAAACCTTGTGAGCTGCCACACTAAACCTAAAATAACGTAAATCACTATAAATAAAGTATAACTATAATCAGCTGCCTGTACTTCCCACACTTCCCCAAAATGTGATAATACAATATATATGACACAATGTGCAGCACTAATATGCATAAAAAGAAACAAACACTAAAACAAATGTTTAACACCTATAGAAGACTATATAGAGCATAAATATATAAAATGTGACTTATTATATAAAAAAAAAATATACATATATATATATATAGTGCTCGTGCTCCTTGAGTCACACTCAGTCCTTAATAGGGTATTGAACTAATCAGCAAAAGTCCAACATAATATTGACATGTGATAATTGTGTCTTCATGGTCTTCATGCGGTGTGCACACGACCCCCCACCAGGTGTACCCTCACCTTAAGGGCTTAAAAAATAAACCTGTTATTTGATAGTAGGGATGAGCCGAACATTCCCCAGTTCGGTTCGCAGCAGAACATGCAAACAGGCAAGAAATTTGTTTGAACACGCAAACACCGTTAAAGTCTATGGAACACGAATATGAATAATCAAAAGTGCTAATTTTAAAGGCTTATATGCAAGTTATTGTCATAAAAAGTGTTTGGGGACCTGGGTCCTGCCCCAGGGGACATGTATCAATGTAAAAAAAAGTTTTAAAATTGGCCGTTTTTTTAGGAGCAGTGATTTTAATAATGCTTAAAGTGAAACAATAAAAGTGTAATATTCCTTTAAATTTCATACCTGGGGGTGTCTATAGTATGCCTGTAAAGGGGCGCATGTTTCCCGTGTTTAGAACAGTCTGACAGCAAAATGACATTTCAAAGGAAAAAAAGTCATTTAAAACTACTCATGGCTATTAGTGAATTGCCGGGCCGACAATACACATTAAAGTTAATTGATAAAAATGGCATGGGAATTCCCCACAGGGGAACCCCAAACCAAAATTTAAAAAAAAATGGTTGCTTGGCCGGGGTTCCCCTTAATATCCATACCAGACCTGAAGGGCCTGGTATGGAATTTAGGGGGACCCTCATGTCATTTTTTTTTTTTTTTTTAATTTTGGTTCGGGGTTCCCCTGTGGGGAATTCCCATGTCGTTTTTATCAATGAACTTTTATGTGTATTGTCGGACCGGCAATTCATTAATAGCCGCGAGTAGTTTTAAATTAATTTTTTCCTTTGAAATGTCATTTTGCTGTCACACTGTTCTAAACATGGGAAAAATGCGCCCCTTTACAGGCATACTATAGACACCCCCCAGGTACGAAATTCAAAGGAATATTACACTTTTATTGTTTCACTTTAAGCGTTATTAAAATCACTGCTCCCGAAAAAACTGACATTTTTAAAACTTTTTTTGCATTGATCCTTGTCCCCTGGGGCAGGATCCAGGTCCCCAAACACTTTTTATGACAATAACTTGCATATAAGCCTTTAAAATTAGCACTTTTGATTTCTCCCTTAGACTTTTAAAGGGTGTTCCGAGGCTTTCGAATTTGCCGCAGACACCCCAAATTGTTCGCTGTTCGGTGAACGGGCGAACAGCCAATGTTCGAGTCGAACATGAGTTCGGCTCGAACTCGAAGCTCATCCCTAATCAAGGGGTGTCGAGTAAATGTGTTACAGAAGATTTAGTATTGTCATTTTTGAATTGTTTAATGAGTCGTACATACTCTTATTCACATATTTTGAAAACATTGGCTGGAGTGTCTTTTTTCCTGAAACATTTTGAAAAGATTTGTAAAAGAACTAATAGAGCTATGGCCAGGTTTATGCCTGTGTTGAATGGGTTGTCTTACAGACATGTGGATTTGAAGGGTGGTATTCTCGGTTTTTACTGTCCTGACAAAATCCACTTGTCTGATATTGCAATGGACATCTTTAATATAAATTTACAATCATGTGTGGAATTGACCATGGGTCGGTTGAGGTGCTATGCTTATGGTACATAAGCACAGTGTGTGGGACTTTAAGTTATTATTTTATTAGCTTGAACTTTAATAGCTGAGCCAACATGGTTTGTTGATAGTATACTTTAATATCGGTATTGGATTAAATGCTGTTAATATAATTTATTGTATACCTATTATATAATAAAGGGCTGTGGCCATTTAAATACACACAAATATGAGTCAAGTGTTATATATAATATTTTCTAAGTTAAAGTTTTATAGAATGTGTTCTGCCTAACATCCAATATTCTTTCATGACTGCAGCACTTACTGCAAAGGACACTCGGGCTACTCAATAGAAGACCTAAGAAACGTGCCCTGGGTGCCAGTGTTTAGCAACATTCCACACAACAAATTGTTATGTAGTAATGTACACTTGCATCAGTTAAGCTTGCATGTTGGAGAAATGTTTGCAATTTGTTTTATCTTTGGAAACCAGTATCCATGGGATCAAGCAAAAATCCCACCCTACTAATCTATTTTTCTCATGAAACTATTCATAGATGGACAGATGTCTCTCTGAGACAAAAGAATGGTGGTGGCACAATTTTTGCTTTATGTTTGTGATGCTGGGAGTTGCTTGAATTTAAAGTGGTGCAAGTGCAATTAACACATTCCTTCCAGAGTAAAGGACTTGGCATGTTGCACAAAGATTTTCCTAAAAGCCTGTAAGTGATGAGGAAAGTTTCAATGTTGGCAGTTTCATTATTCATTATTACTGCAGTCTATTATTACCTTCTGGGGTTATCCATAAATGGACATATTGTTACATCAGGATGTAATTTTGGAGCACAATGAGATTGTATAAAGTCAGCCTGAGCAGGGCTATTCTAGAGCCCAACTCTGATCTATAGTTTTTAAATGTCCCCCATGCCCTCTACAAAACAAAAATAGAAGCTATAGCTGCAATAGTTGCCTTCAGTCCAGTGTTGTCCACTGTGATATCTCTTCTCTGCCACAAGATGTCCTCATCTAGGTTGAATGAAACTCACACACAGCATGTAAGAAGCATGTTAAAAAGGGTATATAAAAAAAGCATATACTATCGATGGACAAATCCTTTCATTTGAGTCTGTTTCAAAGTTTATTAGCTGGGAATGTTCCCAGTAACAGAACTTCTTGTTGCATAATGCCAACTTTAACCACTTCGCGCCCGCGCTATAGCCGAAAGACGGCTGCAGCGTGGACGCTAACTGCCGGGTGGCCGTCCCTGGACGTCCAGCTGTTTACTTCCGCGATGCGCACTCCCGCGGGCACGCATTGGGGAAGTTCTGTGCTGGCCGTGTCACTTGGACACAGCCAGTCACAGATCGCCGTAAACGGCCAATCACAGCGGCCGTTTACAGCGCGATCGCAGCTTCCAATGGGGGATGATCTCAAATGTAAACATATGAGATCATCTCTCATTGCTGGCTCTCCCTCCTCACATAGAGACCGCGTGTGAGGAGGCAGAGCGACCTGTGCTTCTGGATTGTGAATTGTGAGTGAAAAAAAAACACATACACAGTGCCAACACTATATATCAGTGCCATCTGCCAGTGCCATCTGCCAGTGCCATCTGCCAGTGCCTCTGCCAGTGCCATCTGCCAGTGCCATCTGCCATCAGTGCCACCTGTCAGTGCCATCTGTCAGTGTAACCTGTCAGTGCAATCTGTCAGTGCAAACTGTCAGTACCATCTGTCATCAGTGCCACCTGTCAGTGCCATCTGTTATCAGTGTCACCAGTGCCACGTATCAGTGTCACGTAAGTGTCACGTGTCAACAGTGCCACATAAGAGTGCCAGCTATCATCAGAGTCACTTACCACTTGTCATCAGTGCCTTCTGTCATCACCAACAATGGCTAGAAGATTATATTCAGCTGAGGAGGCGTACAATATTCTTGCAGGCGACGAGAGCAACGCAGAGCTCTCTGTTTCAGATTCCTCCTCATTTTCAGATTCTGAGTCTGACGTGGACTACGAGCCTGTCCTAACCAGTGGTACACTGACAGCCTCAGAGGAAGAGGATGAGAGTCCGCCCGCCAGACGAAGGCGTACTGGTGAGGAGGCAGTGCCATCCACCAGCACTGCAGTGCCATCCACCAGCACCGCAGTGCCATCCACCAGCACCGCAGTACCTTGGCAAAGGCCACTTACCAGTGGGGTGTCACCTCAGTCCCAAAGGGTTAGGTCCCATGCCAGCTTTCCCTATTCCCTTCAAAACCCCTTGTGGCTGCCTCCTAATTCAGGATAAGCTAACGTTCCCCCTTTCACTGCCCAGCCAGGAGTCCAGGTGGACACAGAACATTTTTCCCCGATAGACTTTTTCCATTTAATTTTTACTGAGGACATGCTTGCATCAATTGCCCAGTGCAACCTGTATGCACAACAATTTATAGCAAGTAACCCAACATCCTTCTATGCCCGTCCCTACGAGTGGAGAGCCCTAACAGTGGAGGAGTTTAAAACTTTTTTGGGCCCCACATTCTGTATGGGGCCCAGGACCAGATATCTCATGATTATGAGATTCCTACACTATAACGACAATACCCAGTGCCCTCCCCGAAATCACACAAATTTTGACAAGCTTTATAAAATTTGGCCCCTAATAAATTATTTTTCTGAAATCTTCCCCCAGTTGTTTACCCCAGACCAACACATATGTGTGGATGAGTCCCTTATCAAATTTTCTGGCAGGCTGGGCTTAAAACAATTTATTCCCACCAAAAGAACCCACTATGGGGTGAAAATGTACAAATTGTGCGATCGTGCTACAGGGTATACTTATGCCTTCATGTATACGAAGGGAAGGACACCAAGCTACATCCCCCTAATTGCCCAGAATACATTGGATCGAGTGGGAAAGTCATTTGGGAACTCCTAAACCCACTCCTGGAGAAAGGCTAACATCTGTATGTGGGCAATTTTTATTCTAGTTTGCCCCTGTTCCAAAACCTTCACAGAAAGAAGACTCCAGCATGCGGCACCGTAAGGACGAACTGGAAGGGCTTTCCTCAAAGCCTCATCAACAAGAAGAGGGGAGGCGGCGAGCTTACGGAATGAGGAAATTCTGGCTGTGAAGTGGAGGGATAGAAGGGATGTCTACATGCTTTCTTCGATCCACAACAATACATTTGTTGAAATCACCAGGAGGAATGGCCCAATCCAAAAGCCAACATGTATCCATGAATACAACATGTATATGGGGGGTGTCGACTTCAACGACCAGATGCTCGAACCCTACCTTTCCACTAGAAGAACATACCAGTGGTATAAAAAAGTTTCCATTTATTTATTTAATTTGGCCATATACAACACCTATGTAATCTATCGCAACTCCACTGACAGACCCAAACCCTTCCTTGGCTACCAGGAGGAAATCACCACTGCCCTTATTTACCCACCAGAAAACATTAGATCCGATGTGATTAGCAGACTCTCTGAAAGCCACTTTCCCGATAAAATCCCTCCCAGACCAACAGGCCAAAAACATCAGAAAAAATGCCGGGTGTGCTCCAAACGAGGAGTGAGAAGAGACACCACTCCACACCACTATCATTGTCCCCAATCTCCTTCCCAACCAGGCCTCTGCATAGTTGACTGTTTCCGCCGTTACCATACTTCACTAAATTATTAGTGAAGTATGGTAAACATAACCCTCACTTCCTGCCATTTACCTTCACATCCCTTATGCCTCTGCTTGCTTTGTAACTGACTCTGGCTTGTTATTCGATCATGCTTCTGCCTACCGATTCTGTTTATATCTCTGCCTGATCTAGAACTGACCCTGGACTGTTATTCGACCACGCTTCTGCCTACCGATTCTGTTTATACCTCTGCCTGATCTGGAACTGACCCTGGACTGTTATTTGACCACGCTTCTGCCTACTGATTATGTACATACCTCTGCCTGATCTGGAACCGACCCTGGACTGTTTGACCATGCCTCTTGGACTGATCTTGTACCCTGCAAGTGGACTAGTGGGATTCAGAACACAGGGGTCTCACATATGTGAGGGGCTCCAGAATTGTTTTTCTGGATGAAGAAAACAATTTCATTTGTTTTCTCATTCCTAGAGTAGGGTCTGGAGACTCGGAGGCTTCAAAGAGATTTGGGTGGGAGAAGCCTCTACCCCTGTCCCCATTCTGTCCTGTACGAGGCCCTACTTCTGCCTGCTGCCTGTAGGACCTATGCCATCATGCCTCTGCTTGTCGCATGAACTGACCACACCACATGGACCTGCCTACTACCAGGACCAATATATTGGCACTACTGACAATCTCTGCCTGCACTGACCCTGGACTGTATATGGACAGTATCCCTGCCTGCTGCCTGTACTGACTATGGACGGTAATCCTGCCTGTTGCCTGGAAAATTACGTTCGCTTTTGCTGACCAAGTCCCTGCCTGCTGCCTGGACCAGTGCTATCCTCCTGTGTACAACTGCGCAGCTACAACCACAGGTAATCTTTTGTTTACTCTTTGCTCAGAATAATGTATTTTGGGGTGTAATTCTTGGTATGTGAATGCTATGTGTCCCTAGAACACCTGATGGTGTTCCTTGCATGTTGGGCCTCTGTATGTGGCCAGGCTGTGTAAAAGTCTCACACATGTGGTATCGCCGTACTCAGGAGGAGTAGCAGAATGTATTTTGGGGTGTAATTTTTGCTATGTACATGCTATGTGTTGGAAATATATTATAAATGCACAACTTTGCGTAAAAAAAATGCGTTTTCATTTTTTTTCCACATTTTCCAAAAACTTCTGGAAAAAAATGAACCATTCAAAAGACTCATTATGCCTCATAGATTATACATTGGGGTGTTAGCTTTCCAAAATGGGGTCACTTTGTCAGCGTTTTCATTGTCCTGGTGCTCCAGGGCCTTCAAAAGTGTAATAGGTGGTTGAGAAATGAGATGTGTATTTATGCTCCTAGAACGCCTGATGGTGCTAATTCAATATTGGGCCTCTGTATGTGGACAGGCTGTGTAAAAGTCTCACACATTTGGTATCGCCATACTCAGGAGGAGTAGTAGAATGTATTTTGGGGAGTCATTTGTGGTATACACATGCCATGTTAGAGAAATAACCTATTACAATGACAATTTGTGGAAAAAATAAAAAAATAAAAAAAATCTTAATTTTGCAAAGAATTGTGGGAAAAAAATGACAACATCAAAAACCTCACAATGCATCTTACTAAATACCTTGAAATGTCTACTTTCAAAAAAGGGGTCATTTGGGGGGTATTTGTACTTTCCTGGGAGAAAAATGGCGCTGCCCTATTGTACAATAAAATATTTAATGGTGGATAAATTGCAACCTTTGTTCATTAGCGTAAGTGCTTGTAGGGGCTGTCCCCTTGATGTGCCTAAATATTGTCAAAACTCGACCAATGACCTTGTATGTGAAGAACCATAAACCAAGTGAAAAACTGAGGGTTAAATTCCTATCACCCCAATATCAAAGAGTGCTCCATATATTCAAATTAACATAAATAATGTGGGAATGGCAAATGTTTCTTTAAAAATTAAATAAACTAAAAATTGACCCCAAGATTCAAAAATATTGTGACACTAAGGCATCCTATAAAGTGCAGTGTAAAAGAGTGTTTCATATATTCAAATTGACATGAATAATGTGGGAGTGGCAAGTGTTTCTTTAAAAATTAAATATTAAATAAATTCAGAATTAACCCCAGAGTTCAAAAGTATTGTGACACTATGACATCCTATAAAGTGCAAGAATTTTCCTTTTGGGTGAACAAGTGTAATAAGTATAAAGTGTCAGTGCCAGAGGTTGCATATATACTAAAAATAAATTAATTCAGTACTATATATAATTATTAAATGAAAATCACCCCAATATCCAAAACTATTGTGACAATATGGCGCCCTCTCAGGGGCAAACTCCATTTGACAGTGAAAAAATGTGTCTGATAAAAATAAACATAAAGTGTCAGTGCCAAAATCTGTTCGTTATAGTTCTCAGGGGAATTGTTGGTATACCCACAGATTGAAATTACATTAAGATAACACATATGACAAATCGCATGAGAATCATGTAAACCCTTATATTATAAAATATCAGCAGATGTAATAAGCTTCACAGGATATGTTGTCCGTTTAAAAACAGGAGATAGCTTTAGTCGGATAATGTAGTTAGCAAAGTTCAGTAAAATATGCAGTTCATCAGCTACAGGAACATAGAGCAGTGACTTCTGTGTGTAGTAATGTAGTTTAAACGGTGACTTGAAGTGCTCACCCCCCGTGCTCCCCCACTCACCAGAAAGAAACACCCCTACAGGGGTACCGAGCGATAGAGTGGGTGCCTTTAGGGATGGGTATTTGTCACTCCGATCCTACTGCTGTTCCTGTGATCTGTATGGTCCCTCCACTGGTTGCAGGTTAAGCTGTGCGTTCCAAAGAACCAGGTTCCTCCACCGCTTGCCAGCTAATAACTGTTAAACTCTCCAGTCCACCCAGAGAAAGAAAAAACAGGGGCTTCCTTAGTGAAGTATGTCCTAGTTTATTGGTGCATATAACAATAGCAGAGTCCATACACATAAAACAGATGTATTGTATTAGCAAGCAGCGCTGTGTGCAAGGATGGGACCAGGAACAAGAAGCGAACATGCGTCCCACCTTGCGTTCCAGCGTATTACTTCCGGGTATGACGTGTGAGCGTGACTCTGCCTTACGCGTTTCGTCATAGGACGTTTTCAAAGACGGTGTCGACGCTTACGCTTCACACATTGATATTGTCATACAGCTCTCACATCTCCTCCCCTAATTATGGTAATATCGCTCGGGGGGTGGGGATGTGGTAGAGTCGCTGAGCCTTCCTTATACAAAGCAGTAATACGTACAAATCCTTCACAATACTAGACGATATCCAACCTATTGCAATCATTCAACTACCAGTTATCTCTCTTAGTGTTTACAGTTGGTACAGCCACTTATTTGAGGACTGCTTGTATTGGACAATAATGTCCAAACTTTATGTGATAATATTGTAGATGTCCTGGATATAATACTAGTATAGTTCAATAGGTTAAATATAAAACATTAAAAATTAAAAATTAAAGGATTAATTATAATTAAACATTGATTGTAAATACCATAGGTGAAAAATAAAAAATAAAAAAATAAAAATTGAAAATAAAAATACATTAAAATTAATAATAAAATTTTTTTTAAAAAATATTTTAAAAAATACCATTTTAATATGAAAAAACCTTGCGTATCAAAAAATTATAAATGTATGGGAGGGCATTTACTATATTAAAATTCTAAAATTGTATAAAATGTATAAAATAAGGAAGTGATCATAAGTTTAAGCATATAACTAGTTGCCATATACCCATAGCAGTCTAGGGAGAGGGAGATATATTCAAAAATAGTAAGAAATACTATTTCTGCTACCAGGTGCAGTAATAATTATATGTCAGTAGAAATTTAAAAAAAAATTACTCATATGGGCCTGTATATGGGAAAATGAGAACTTTCTCATTTATGACCCAGGGGGAAAGGAAGAACAATAGGCTTATATCCTAGCATCCAATTATCAGTGTATATATCCCTTAGATAAACCCTACCTTATGTAGTTACTGGAGTCCGAGGAGGACAGAAGACTACAATGCACATCAGGAGTACGTACCAAACCCACGGACTGGAAAAAGGAGGGAATATCAACAGGAGATCAACACAGCACCTACACAGGTACATAGAAAGAGAAAACAGGCAAGAGGAAAGCGAGGAGGCAAGAAGAAGAAAAAGGCCCAGAAACTATTAGGGAAAGGTATATTTAATCTCAGTAATGTACAGTAATGTACAGTTTATGCAAGAAGAGCTAAGGGTGCTGGAGTTGGGTCTCAAGTATGCCCCTGATAAACCTTTTGATAAATTTGAGGCTTTTATTGACCTCCAAAAGTTTTTAAGAAAGTTGAATATAAAAAAACACTTCGCCATGAACCCAGGAGAAATATCAAGAGTTGATTCAGAGTTTATACAAACGAACCTCAAAAATAATTCAAATTCAATCCGAAAACCCCAGGGAACCAATGCATTAATGCTTTTAAAAAAATGGTGGAAGAAGACATTAAACTAATGGGGAAGAGCAAAAAGAGATCTAACAACATCTGGAACACCATCAAAGATATAGGTAAAAAACATGAGGTAGTTATCAGGCCCGCTGATAAAGGGGGAGGTTATTCTGAATAAAAAGGACTACCAGGATGAGATGAACAACCTTCTGAACATAGAAAATACGTACAAAAAACTCAAAGGGAACCCGAAGAAGAGATATGAAAAGAAGCTCAAAACTTATGTGGAGAAGGGGAAAAGTAAAGGTATTCTAAATTGTAAAGAGGCAGAATATCTGATATCTAATTCAACCAAAACACCTGTGATATACCACACACCTAAAATCCATAAAAGATTGGAAAAACCACCAGGTAGGCCCATCGTCAGTGGGATCAATTCCATCTTCTCCAGGTTGGGGGAGTACCTGGATAAATTTCTCAAACCCCTAGTAAAAGAGGGTAAATCATACTTACGAGACAGTATGCAACTGATACAAGAATTGCAAGAAGTAAAAGGAGTAGAACAATGGCTGTTGGTGGCAGTAGATGTCAACTCCCTGTACACCAGCATTGAACAGAAGGATGGGTTACAGGGAGTGGAAAGAGCATTGCACAGAAATACAAGTATGAAACAGGAACAGATTGGCTACGTCTTGGAGGGTTTAAAAATGGCTATGGAATGTAACTATTTCTGGCATGATAAAGAATACTATGTACAGACGAAGGGGGTCGCAATGGGAGCACGCTATGCCCCCAGCGTAGCTAATTTATTCATGGATCTATGGGAAGAAAAATATATTTACAGCAAAAACATACCCCAAATTAAGATGTATAAAAGGTATATAGATGACCTGATTATTTTATGGGACGGAACACTGGATAGCCTTATAAAATTCCTTGAGAACTTGAACAACAACAAATACAGTATCACGTTTACTGGAAAATGGAGTAATGAGACAATTGACTATTTAGACTTAGAAATTTTTAAAACAGGGGATAAGCTATCAACCCGCACATTTTTTAAACCGACTGATCGGAATGGGTATATCCCCACCTCCAGCTGTCATCACCCGCGATGGAAGTCTAATGTCCCAAAAGGACAGTTATTACGTATACGACGTAATTGTGATATAGACGAAGATTTTAGTAAACAGGCCGACATCTTAATTAAAAAATTCCATGAAAAAGGATATGATATGGAAAGACTCTTAAAAGTAAAAGCAGACATCATGAAGTTAGACAGAACCTCCCTACTCCTTAACAAGAATAAAAATGCTAAGAAAGAATCTGACATAGCATTTATTACAGGGTTCAACAGTCACTTCAGAGATTTTGAGAAAATAATAAAAAAGTACTGGCCAATACTCAAAGAAGATCTTACCTTATCAAAACTCCTACCTGGGAAACCAAAATTTATATACAGAAAGGCACCGAACCTAAGAAATCATCTAGTGAAAAATGTCATAGATCCCCCGAAATCCATCAAAATCTGTCCAGAACTAAAAGGATTTTTTAGGTGTAATGTATTTTTATTTTCAATTTTTATTTTTTTATTTTTTATTTTTCACCTATGGTATTTACAATCAATGTTTAATTATAATTAATCCTTTAATTTTTAATTTTTAATGTTTTATATTTAATCTATTGAACTATACTAGTATTATATCCAGGACATCTACAATATTATCACATTATTGTCCAATACAAGCAGTCCTCAAATAAGTGGCTGTACCAACTGTAAACACTAAGAGAGATAACTGGTAGTTGAATGATTGCAATAGGTTGGATATCGTCTAGTATTGTGAAGAATTTGTACGTATTACTGCTTTGTATAAGGAAGGCTCAGCGACTCTACCACATCCCCACCCCCCGAGCGATATTACCATAATTAGGGGAGGAGATGTGAGAGCTGTATGACTATATCAATGTGTGAAGCGTAGGCGTCGACACCGTCTTTGAAAACGTCCTATGACGAAACGCGTAAGGCGGAGTCACGCTCACACGTCATACCCCGAAGTAATAAGCTGGAACACAAGGTGGGACGCATGTTCGCTTCTTGTTCCTGGTCCCATCCTTGCACACAGCACTGCTTGCTAATACAATACATCTGTTTTATGTGTATGGACTCTGCTATTGTTATATGCACCAATAAACTAGGACATACTTCACGAAGGAAGCCCCTGTTTTTTCTTTCTCTGGGTGGACTGGAGAGTTTAACAGTTATTAGCTGGCAAGCGGTGGAGGAACCTGGTTCTTTGGAACGCACAGCTTAACCTGCAACCAGTGGAGGGACCATACAGATCACAGGAACAGCAGTAGGATCGGAGTGACCAATACCCATCCCTAAAGGCACCCACTCTATCGCTCGGTACCCCTGTAGGGGTGTTTCTTTCTGGTGAGTGGGGGAGCACGGGGGGTGAGCACTTCAAGTCACCGTTTAAACTACATTACTACTAGGGATGAGCTTCGTGTTCGAGTCGAACCCATGTTCGACTCGAACATCGGCTGTTCGGTCGTTCGCCGAATTGCGAACGATATGGGCCGTTCGCGCCAAATTCGTGTGGCGCGTCACGGCCCATAATTCACTGCGGCATCGCAGTGCATTGCTGGCTGATGATTGGCCAAGCATGCACTATGACCCGCATGCTTGGCCAATCACAGCGCCGTCAGTAGAGAGAGCTGTAATTGGCCAAAGCCAGGGTGGCTTTGGCCAATTATGGCTCAGGGGATTTAGTACACACCCCACACTATATAAGGCCGCCTGCACGGCGGCCCTGTGTAGTGTGTGTTCCGGTGTGCTGAGAGATAGAGAGAGAGAGAGAGACAGTGTCATTTGATTTGAGTTAGATAGATTAGGCAGAACAGTCAGTCAGTTAGCTGCACTTACAGTGTATTGTGTATATATATGCATCCCAGGTGTTGCATATATATATATACACTGTATTCAGTTTAGCTAGATCCGTTCCTGTTATCTTCTATCTAGACTATTTACATTTAGTGCAGTGTGTCCTGCTCACAGTGTTCAGCTAGATCCGTTCCTGCTATTTACATTCAGTGCAGTGCGTCCTGCTCACAGTGTTCAGCTAGATCCGTTCCTGCTATTTACATTCAGTGCAGTGCGTCCTGCTCACAGTGTTCAGCTAGATCCGTTCCTGCTATTTACATTCAGTGCAGTGCGTCCTGCTCACAGTGTTCAGCTAGATCCGTTCCTGCTATTTACATTCAGTGCAGTGCGTCCTGCTCACAGTGTTCAGCTAGATCCTTTCCTGCTATTTACATTCAGTGCAGTGCGTCCTGCTCACAGTGTTCAGCTAGATCCGTTCCTGGTATTTACATTTAGTGCAGTGCGTCCTGCTCACAGTGTTCAGCTAGATCCGTTCCTGCTATTTACATTCAGTGCAGTGCGTCCTGCTCACAGTGTTCAGCTAGATCCGTTCCTGGTATTTACATTTAGTGCAGTGCGTCCTGCTCACAGTGTTCAGCTACATCCGTTCCTGCTATTTACATTCAGTGCAGTGCGTCCTGCTCACAGTGTTCAGCTAGATCCGTTCCTGCTATTTACATTCAGTGCAGTGCGTCCTGCTCACAGTGTTCAGCTAGATCCGTTCCTGCTGTTTACATTCAGTGCAGTGCGTCCTGCTCACAGTGTTCAGCTAGATCCGTTCCTGCTATTTACATTCAGTGCAGTGCGTCCTGCTCACAGTGTTCAGCTAGATCCGTTCCTGCTATTTACATTCAGTGCAGTGCGTCCTGCTCACAGTGTTCAGCTAGATCCGTTCCTGGTATTTACATTTAGTGCAGTGCGTCCTGCTCACAGTGTTCAGCTAGATCCGTTCCTGCTATTTACATTCAGTGCAGTGCGTCCTGCTCACAGTGTTCAGCTAGATCCGTTCCTGCTATATACATTTAGTGCAGTACGTCCTGCTCACAGTGTTCAGCTAGATCCGTTCCTGTTATCTTCCTACTGACAGGCAGGCTTGTCTGGTTACAGTATATAAAGCTACCTGAAGAAAATTACAGGTGTTCTTTTTGATCCTATTAGTACCACGGTCAGGCAGCTAGACTATTTACATTTAGTACAGTGTGTCCTGCTCACAGTGTTCAGCTAGATCCGTTCCTGTTATCTTCCTACTGACAGACAGGCTTGTCTGGTTACAGTATATAAAGCTACCTTAAGAAAATTACAGGTGTTCTTTTTGATCCTATTAGTACCACGGTCAGGCAGCTAGACTATTTACATTTAGTACAGTGTGTCCTGCTCACAGTGTTCAGCTAGATCCGTTCCTGTTATCTTCCTACTGACAGGCAGGCTTGTCTGGTTACAGTATATAAAGCTACCTTAAGAAAATTACAGGTGTTCTTTTTGATCCTATTAGTACCACAGTCAGGCAGCTAGACTATTTACATTTAGTACAGTGTGTCCTGCTCACAGTGTTCAGCTAGATCCGTTCCTGTTATCTTCCTACTGACAGGCAGGCTTGTCTGGTTACAGTATATAAAGCTACCTTAAGAAAATTACAGGTGTTCTTTTTGATCCTATTAGTACCACGGTCAGGCAGCTAGACTATTTACATTTAGTACAGTGTGTCCTGCTCACAGTGTTCAGCTAGATCCGTTCCTGTTATCTTCCTACTGACAGGCAGGCTTGTCTGGTTACAGTATATAAAGCTACCTTAAGAAAATTACAGGTGTTCTTTTTGATCCTATTAGTACCACGGTCAGGCAGCTAGACTATTTACATTTAGTACAGTGTGTCCTGCTCACAGTGTTCAGCTAGATCCGTTCCTGTTATCTTCCTACTGACAGGCAGGCTTGTCTGGTTACAGTATATAAAGCTACCTTAAGAAAATTACAGGTGTTCTTTTTGATCCTATTAGTACCACGGTCAGGCAGCTAGACTATTTACATTCAGTGCAGTGCGTCCTGCTCACAGTGTTCAGCTAGATCCGTTCCTGGTATTTACATTCAGTGCAGTGCGTCCTGCTCACAGTGTTCAGCTAGATCCGTTCCTGGTATTTACATTTAGTGCAGTGCGTCCTGCTCACAGTGTTCAGCTAGATCCGTTCCTGCTATTTACATTCAGTGCAGTGCGTCCTGCTCACAGTGTTCAGCTAGATCCGTTCCTGGTATTTACATTTAGTGCAGTGCGTCCTGCTCACAGTGTTCAGCTAGATCCGTTCCTGCTATTTACATTCAGTGCAGTGCGTCCTGCTCACAGTGTTCAGCTAGATCCGTTCCTGGTATTTACATTTAGTGCAGTGCGTCCTGCTCACAGTGTTCAGCTACATCCGTTCCTGCTATTTACATTCAGTGCAGTGCGTCCTGCTCACAGTGTTCAGCTAGATCCGTTCCTGCTATTTACATTCAGTGCAGTGCGTCCTGCTCACAGTGTTCAGCTACATCCGTTCCTGCTGTTTACATTCAGTGCAGTGCGTCCTGCTCACAGTGTTCAGCTAGATCCGTTCCTGCTATTTACATTCAGTGCAGTGCGTCCTGCTCACAGTGTTCAGCTAGATCCGTTCCTGCTATTTACATTCAGTGCAGTGCGTCCTGCTCACAGTGTTCAGCTAGATCCGTTCCTGCTATTTACATTTAGTGCAGTGCGTCCTGCTCACAGTGTTCAGCTAGATCCGTTCCTGCTATTTACATTCAGTGCAGTGCGTCCTGCTCACAGTGTTCAGCTAGATCCGTTCCTGCTATATACATTTAGTGCAGTACGTCCTGCTCACAGTGTTCAGCTAGATCCGTTCCTGTTATCTTCCTACTGACAGGCAGGCTTGTCTGGTTACAGTATATAAAGCTACCTGAAGAAAATTACAGGTGTTCTTTTTGATCCTATTAGTACCACGGTCAGGTAGCTAGACTATTTACATTTAGTACAGTGTGTCCTGCTCACAGTGTTCAGCTAGATCCGTTCCTGTTATCTTCCTACTGACAGGCAGGCTTGTCTGGTTACAGTATATAAAGCTACCTTAAGAAAATTACAGGTGTTCTTTTTGATCCTATTAGTACCACGGTCAGGCAGCTAGACTATTTACATTCAGTGCAGTGCGTCCTGCTCACAGTGTTCAGCTAGATCCGTTCTTGCTATTTACATTCAGTGCAGTGCGTCCTGCTCACAGTGTTCAGCTAGATCCGTTCCTGGTATTTACATTTAGTGCAGTGCGTCCTGCTCACAGTGTTCAGCTAGATCCGTTCCTGCTATATACATTTAGTGCAGTACGTCCTGCTCACAGTGTTCAGCTAGATCCGTTCCTGTTATCTTCCTACTGACAGGCAGGCTTGTCTGGTTACAGTATATAAAGCTACCTGAAGAAAATTACAGGTGTTCTTTTTGATCCTATTAGTACCACGGTCAGGCAGCTAGACTATTTACATTTAGTACAGTGTGTCCTGCTCACAGTGTTCAGCTAGATCCGTTCCTGTTATCTTCCTACTGACAGGCAGGCTTGTCTGGTTACAGTATATAAAGCTACCTTAAGAAAATTACAGGTGTTCTTTTTGATCCTATTAGTACCACGGTCAGGCAGCTAGACTATTTACATTTAGTACAGTGCGTCCTGCTCACAGTGTTCAGCTAGATCCGTTCGTGTTATCTTCCTACTGACAGGCAGGCTTGTCTGGTTACAGTATATAAAGCTACCTGAAGAAAATTACAGGTGTTCTATCCCAGCTTAGTGCAGCTACAGGCCATTAGTATGTCTGGAAGGCCAAGAAGGAGAGGCAGACAGTCACAAGCCAATAAGAGAGGGCAAGCAGGCTCTGTGTCTAGTGCTGGTCGTGGAGACGGTGCATCCTCATCAGCACGTGGCCATGGGACACGCTTGGCCTTTTTTTCGGCAGCTGGCCGTGTTGAGCCGCAACATGCGGAAGACTTGATCGAGTGGATGACCAAGCCGTCCTCATCCTCCTCATCCTCTCTCACCCATGCCCAGGGTGCTTTGTCTGGCAAAGCAGCGGCCTCTTCCCTCAGCTCAATGTCATCAGTGACTCCTTCCCTAGCTCCACCATGTCCTCATGAGGATTCCCTCGAACTGTTTGACCACAGTGTTGGGTACATGCTCCAGGAGGATGCCCAGCGTTTGGAAGGCTCTGATGATGATACTGAGCTCAATGAAGGCAGTAACATGAGCACGGACAGAGGGGGTGCCCAAGAAGGACAGCAATCTGGCAGTCATGCTCCCCCTGCTGCAGCATACTGCCAGGTTTGCTCCAGTGATGAGGAGGGAGGGGATGATGAGGTCACTGACTCAACGTGGGTGCCTGATAGGAGAGAGGAGGAGGAGGAGGAGGAGGAGGAGGAGGTGGCACATCACCAACTAGGCAGGATGCCCTCCAGGGGCCAGCCTAAGGGCAGCACATTGACTGCATCACACCCCAAAGCTCCACATGTGCAGGGCGCTGCAGTCTCTGCGCGTTATTCAAAAAGTTCTTTGGTGTGGGCCTTTTTTGAGACGAGTGCATCAGATCGCACCGCTGCTATTTGCAACATATGTCTCAAGCGTATCTCGCGTGGCCAAAACATCTCCCGCTTGGGTACCACATGCTTGACCAGACATATGTTGACCTGCCATGCAGTTCGTTGGCAAGCGTATCTAAAAGACCCACACCAAAGAACAAAGACGATCTCTCCTTGCTCCTCATCAGCTGAGATTTCCAACCCCACTAGACCTTCAGTCCTCTCTGCGACCTGCAGTGAGAGGAATGAAGGTGTAGAATTAGGTGTGTCACAGCCAAGTACTTGTGGGCAATCTGCTTTTGGTACACCGACGTCAGATTGTACCAGGCAAATTTCCCTGCCCCAGCTGCTGCACCGCCGAAAGAAGTTTGCTCCCAGCCATCCACATGCCCAGCGGTTGAATGCTAGCTTGGCAAAATTGCTAGCACTTCAACTGCTGCCTTTTCAGTTGGTAGACTCTGCCCCCTTCCGTGAGTTTGTGGAATGTGCGGTTCCTCAGTGGCAGGTACCCAAACGCCACTTTTTCTCACGGAAGGCGATTCCGGCTCTCTACCGGCATGTGGAAGGCAATGTCCATGCCTCGCTGGACAGGGCGGTCAGCGGTAAGGTGCATATTACCGCTGACTCATGGTCCAGCAGGCATGGACAGGGACGTTACTTAAGTTTCACGGCGCATTGGGTGACTCTGCTGGCAGCTGGGAAGGATGCAGGACAAGGTGCAGTAGTGTTGGAGGTTGTTCCGCCACCACGCCTCCAAAATGCTGATTGTGACACACCTCTCTCCTCCACCCCCTCCTCTTCTTCTTCCTCTATGGCCTCTTCCTCGGAACCAGCGGTGCTCCGTAGGCGTTCAAGGGGCTACGCAAGTACGCAGGCCAAAAGATGCCATGCGGTGCTTGAGCTGGTGTGCTTGGGGGACAGGAGCCACACTGGGGCAGAGGTTCTGTCAGCTCTGCAGGGGCAGGTTCAGAGGTGGTTGACGCCACGCCAACTTAAGGCAGGAATGGTGGTTTGCGACAATGGCACCAACCTCCTCTCTGCCCTCCGACAGGGACAACTGACCCATGTGCCCTGTTTGGCTCACGTCCTTAACTTGGTGGTGCAGCGGTTCTTGGGCAGGTACCCGGGCTTACAGGATGTCCTGAGGCAGGCCAGGAAAGTCTCTGTGCATTTCCGCTGGTCATATAATGCCAGTGCTCGGCTGACGGACCTCCAAAAGGAGTTTAACCTGCCCAAGAACCGCCTAATCTGTGACATGCCCACCAGGTGGAACTCGACGTTGGCCATGCTGCAGCGGCTGCACACGCAGCAGAGGGCCATCAATGAGTACCTGTGCGACTATGGCACCAGGACAGGGTCAGGGGACCTTGGTTTTTTTTCCCCACGCCAGTGGGCCATGATCAGGGATGCATGCACTGTCCTGTCACCATTCGAGGAGGCCACGAGGATGGTGAGCACTGACAGTGCATGCATCAGTGACACTGTCCCCCTTGTCCACCTGTTGGAGCACACGCTGCGTGGAATAATGGACAGGGCACTTGAGGCAGAACAGAGGCAGGAAGAGGAGGACTTCCTTAGCTCTCAAGGCCCCCTTTATCCAGACAGTGTTCCTGCGTGCCCGCCGATCACACAGGAAGAGGACGAGGAGGAGGAGGAGGAGGAGGAGGAAGATTGTGTCAGTATGGAGGTGGAGCCTGGCACTCAGCATCAGCAGTCTTTAAGGGATCAGTCCCAAGGAACACATGGACTTGTACGTGGCTGGGAGGAGGTGGCTGCGGACGTTGTTGTCCTTAGTGACCCAGAGGACTCCGGACCGAATGCCTCAGCAAACCTACGCTGCATGGCCTCCCTGATCCTGCAAAGCCTGCGTAAGGATCCTCGTATTCGTGGTATCAAGGAGAAGGACCAATACTGGCTGGCAACCCTCCTTGATCCACGTTACAAGGGTAAGGTTGCGGACCTTATCTTGCCATCGCAGAGGGAGCAGAGGATGAAACATCTTCGGGAGGCCTTGCAGAAAGGTCTGTGCAACGCGTTCCCAGAGACTGGGAGGTTACAAACTCCTGTTTCTGGACAACGTGTTGCTGAGGCTTCGGTCAGTCAAAGAAGGAGCGGTGGAGAAGGTGGCCGTCTGACCGATGCGTTCAGACAATTTTTTGGTCCGCAGCCCCAAGGTATGATCGGTTCCAGCAACCATCGCCAGCGTCTGTTTTACATGGTGCAGGAATACCTAGGGGCAAGATCAGACTTGGACACCTTTCCCACCGAAAATCCTCTGGGTTACTGGGTCTTGAGGATGGATCACTGGCCAGAGCTTGCACAGTATGCAATTGAGCTACTGGCCTGTCCTGCATCCAGCGTTCTTTCGGAACGCACATTCAGTGCTGCTGGAGGCGTGGTAACCGATCACAGGGTGCGTCTGTCCACCGACTCGGTCGATCGGCTGACCTTCATAAAAATGAATCAGTCTTGGATCACCACCAGCTACCAAGCACCTGATGCAGATGTAACCGAATAATTTTTTTTGAAATCTCAGATCCCTTCAAAGACTGCCTATGCTGATGCTGAGTGACTATCCCTGAGTAATTATCCTCTTCCTCCTCAATCATCACGCTGATAGCTTGTAAGAACATTTTTGGTTCTGGGCGCCACCACCAGTGCCTAAGGCACAATTTTTCAGCCCCTGTTTAACAGGGGCGTGTAATTACAATTTTTGATGTAATACTTTGCAGCAGGGCTCGTTCCTGCATTCCAACTAGAGTGTCTGTGAGGGGTTGCAGTGTTGTGGCACCAGCACCAGTGCCTAAGACCCAATTTTTCAGCCCCTGTCTAACAGGGGCGTGTAATTACAATTTTTGATGCAATACTTTGCAGCAGGGCTTGTTCCTGCGTTTCAACTAGAGTGTCTGTGAGGGGTTGCAGTGTTGTGGCACCAGCACCAGTGCCTAAGACCCAATTTTTCTGCCCCTGTCTAACAGGGGCGTGTAATTACAATTTTTGATGCAATAATTTGCAGCAGGGCTCGTTCCTGCGTTCCAACTAGAGTGTCTGTGAGGGGTTGCAGTGTTGTGGCACCAGCACCAGTGCCTAAGGCCTAATTTTTCAGCTCCTGTTCAACAGGGGCATGTAATTACAATTCTTGATCTAATATTTCACAGCAGGGCCCTGTGAGGGCTTACAGTGTTTTGGCCACAGCAACACCTAAGGCCCAAATTTCTGCTGAGTATATAGGGCAGGACCCTACTTTCAAACATCTAACTTACAAACGACTCCTACTTGCAAACGGAAGGAGACAACAGGAAGTGAGATGAAATCTACCCCTAAGGAAGGGAAATTCTCTCCTGTAAGAGTTAATATGGGAAAACAATTTCTCCTTTCCACTGATGCTTTCCAATCCTTGTTCCACAAAAAAACCCAAATTTTCCAAAAACATTTTTCATTGGGACAAAAAAGTGAGGTGAAATCTTCTGAAGAGGAGGAAAGACGCAAAACAAATGTCACAGGGGTGATAACCCTTCCCTATGTTTTCCAAAAAGCTTAGAAAAGATTTTTTGGCTGGAGCTAAACACATTAAAAATGTTCAAAATTACAAACAGATTCTACTTAACAACAAACCTACAGTCCCTGTCTTGTTTGCACCGCCTGAATACTGCTGTTCAGAGTATATAGGGACCTTTCCTTATTTTAATTTGGGTGCGGGGTTCCCCTTAATATCCATACAAGACCCAAAGGGCCTGGTAATGGACTGGGGGGTACCCATGCCGTTTGTCTCACTGATTTTCATCCATATTGCCATGACCCGACATGACATTAAACCCGCAAGCAGTTTTAAATGAGATTTTTTCCTTTAAAAATGACATTTGGTGCAGGGACTGTTCTAAACATGGGAAACACGCGTCACTTTACAGGCATACTATAGACACCCCCCAGGTACGATATTTAAAGGAATATTTCACTTTTTTTTTTTTACTTTAAGCATCATTAAAATCACTGCTCCCGAAAAAACGGCCGTTTTTAAAAGTTTTTTTTGCATTGATACATGTCCCCTGGGGTAGGACCCGGGTCCCCAAACCCTTTTTAGGACAATACCATGCAAATTAGCCTTTAAAATGAGCACTTTTGATTTCGAACGTTCGAGTCCCATAGACGTCAATGGGGTTCTAACGTTCGTGCGAACTTGCGGTCCGTTCGCGGGTTCTGGTGCGAACCGAACCGGGGGGTGTTCGGCTCATCCCTAATTACTACACACAGAAGCCACTGCTTTATGTTCCTGTAGCTGATGAACTGCATATTTTACTGAACTTTGCTAACTACATTATCCGACTAAAGCTATCTCCTGTTTTTAAACGGACAACATATCCTGTGAAGCTTATTACATCTGCTGATATTTTATAATATAAGGGTTTACATGATTCCCATGCGATTTGTCATATGTGTTATCTTAATGTAATTTCAATCTGTGGGTATACCAACAATTCCCCTGAGAACTATAACGAACAGATTTTGGCACTGACACTTTATATTTATTTTTATCAGACACATTTTTTCACTGTCAAAAGGAGTTTGCCCCTGAGAGGGCGCCATATTGTCACAAAAGTTTTGGATGTTGGGGTGATTTTCATTTAATAATTATATATAGTACTGAATTAATTTATTTTTAGTATATATGCAACCTCTGGCACTGACACTTTATACTTATTAAACTTGTTCACCCAAAAGGAAAATTCTTGCACTTTATAGGATGTCATAGTGTCACAACACTTTTGAACTCTGGGGTTAATTCTGAATTTATTTAATATTTAATTTTTAAAGTAACACTTGCCACTCCCACATTATTCATGTCAATTTGAATATATGAAACTGCACTTTATAGGATGCCTTAGTGTCACAATATTTTTGAATCTTGGGGTCAATTTTTAGTTTATTTAATTTTTAAAGAAATATTTGCCATTCCCACATTATTTATGTTAATTTGAATATATGGAGCACTCTTTGATATTGGGGTGATAGGAATTTAACCCTCAGTTTTTCACTTGGTTTATGGTTCTTCACATACAAGGTCATTGGTCGAGTTTTGACCATATTTAGGCACATCAAGGGGACAGCCCCTACAAGCACTTACGCTAATGAACAAAGGTTGCAATTTATCCACCATTAAATATTTTATTGTACAATAGGGCAGCGCCATTTTTCCCCCAGACCACCTTTCATATCTTTTCAATTAGACCCCTTTGGGGAACTAATTAGGGAGAGGCTGCAGCTCGTATACTGTCCGAAGCGCGGATTTGTCTATTTATTTGTACTTTCCTGCACCACAGCTTGTAGACTCTCTAACTTTCACACAAACCAAATAATATCCACTAATTTGGGTTATTTTTACCAAGGATATGTAGCAGTATAAATTGTGGCCAAAATTTCTGAAGAAAAATTAATAATTTGCTAAATTTTATCACATAAACTAAGAAAAATGCATTTTTTTAAAAAATTTTTGTTTTTTTTTCATTTATAGCGCAAAAAATAAAAAACCCAGAGGTGATTAAATACCACCAAAAGAAAGCTCTATTTGTACAGTATGAAAAAAAGGACAAAAAATTAATTTGGGTACAGTATTACATAACTGAGTAATTGTCATTCAAAGTGTGACAGCGCTCAAAGCTGAAAATTGGTCTGGGCAGGAGGAGGGTTTAAGTGCCCAGTTGTCAAGTGGTTAAGCCACTAAGTAACAATTAGCAGCAGCCTTGTCAGCCTGCCATCCATGCTCCTTCAGTAGACTATTGGGCTGCAGACCTGAAAGGCAACCCAACAGCCAAATGAAGGAACACATGGCCGAGTGACAATGCTACTATTGATTCAGAGGCAGTGGCTTAGCAATATAATTAGGAAACAGAAAAAGGATTACCCTCTTCCAAACTAAACCTAGACTTAAACCTAATTTTTTTTTTTGCAATAGGCACAGCACTTTAACCTAACATAACTAATCAACGGTCATCTTCCTGCTCTAAGCTGAGGTAAGGTAAAGGCCACCATGCATGGTTCACTTTTTTCTCATTCAGCCTGTGAGCTGTACAAGAGAAAGCCAATTAATCTCTCTATCCATGCTAGCAACATGGATGGAGGAATCGCCGCTGTTGGCTATTGCATTTAAGCAGCTATGGCACCTGTGGCTGCCTGAATACAATGGCACTGTAGAACAATGACTACATCTGAAATAACGCAGTTACTGTCTGCCTAAGAATTTTCCAACCCAGTTGACTTATGAATTGGCTTTTACTGTTTTAAATTTGTTGAGCTGGATGATGGTTGCAAGGTACCACCCTGCACAACAATAATAATTATATTAGAGGCAGGCATATTTTTATGTATAAGAAAAAATATAAGAGCCAGACAATGTACTCATCACTAGGGATGAGCCGAACACCCCCCGGTTCGGTTCGCACCAGAACCCGCGAACGGACCGCAAGTTCGCACGAACGTTAGAACCCCATTGACGTCTATGGGACTCGAACGTTCGAAATCAAAAGTGCTCATTTTAAAGGCTAATTTGCATGGTATTGTCCTAAAAAGGGTTTGGGGACCCGGGTCCTACCCCAGGGGACATGTATCAATGCAAAAAAAACTTTTAAAAACGGCCGTTTTTTCGGGAGCAGTGATTTTAATGATGCTTAAAGTAAAAAAAAAAAGTGAAATATTCCTTTAAATATCGTACCTGGGGGGTGTCTATAGTATGCCTGTAAAGTGACGCGTGTTTCCCATGTTTAGAACAGTCCCTGCACCAAATGTCATTTTTAAAGGAAAAAATCTCATTTAAAACTGCTTGCGGGTTTAATGTCATGTCGGGTCATGGCAATATGGATGAAAATCAGTGAGACAAACGGCATGGGTACCCCCCAGTCCATTACCAGGCCCTTTGGGTCTTGTATGGATATTAAGGGGAACCCCGCACCCAAATTAAAATAAGGAAAGGTCCCTATATACTCTGAACAGCAGTATACAGGCGGTGCAAACAAGACAGGGACTGTAGGTTTGTTGTTAAGTAGAATCTGTTTGTAATTTTGAACATTTTTAATGTGTTTAGCTCCAGCCAAAAAATCTTTTCTAAGCTTTTTGGAAAACATAGGGAAGGGTTATCACCCCTGTGACATTTGTTTTGCGTCTTTCCTCCTCTTCAGAAGATTTCACCTCACTTTTTTGTCCCAATGAAAAATGTTTTTGGAAAATTTGGGTTTTTTTGTGGAACAAGGATTGGAAAGCATCAGTGGAAAGGAGAAATTGTTTTCCCATATTAACTCTTACAGGAGAGAATTTCCCTTCCTTAGGGGTAGATTTCATCTCACTTCCTGTTGTCTCCTTCCGTTTGCAAGTAGGAGTCGTTTGTAAGTTAGATGTTTGAAAGTAGGGTCCTGCCCTATATACTCAGCAGAAATTTGGGCCTTAGGTGTTGCTGTGGCCAAAACACTGTAAGCCCTCACAGGGCCCTGCTGTGAAATATTAGATCAAGAATTGTAATTACATGCCCCTGTTGAACAGGAGCTGAAAAATTAGGCCTTAGGCACTGGTGCTGGTGCCACAACACTGCAACCCCTCACAGACACTCTAGTTGGAACGCAGGAACGAGCCCTGCTGCAAAGTATTGCATCAAAAATTGTAATTACACGCCCCTGTTAGACAGGGGCAGAAAAATTGGGTCTTAGGCACTGGTGCTGGTGCCACAACACTGCAACCCCTCACAGACACTCTAGTTGAAACGCAGGAACAAGCCCTGCTGCAAAGTATTGCATCAAAAATTGTAATTACACGCCCCTGTTAGACAGGGGCTGAAAAATTGGGTCTTAGGCACTGGTGCTGGTGCCACAACACTGCAACCCCTCACAGACACTCTAGTTGGAATGCAGGAACGAGCCCTGCTGCAAAGTATTACATCAAAAATTGTAATTACACGCCCCTGTTAAACAGGGGCTGAAAAATTGTGCCTTAGGCACTGGTGGTGGCGCCCAGAACCAAAAATGTTCTTACAAGCTATCAGCGTGATGATTGAGGAGGAAGAGGATAATTACTCAGGGATAGTCACTCAGCATCAGCATAGGCAGTCTTTGAAGGGATCTGAGATTTCAAAAAAAATTATTCGGTTACATCTGCATCAGGTGCTTGGTAGCTGGTGGTGATCCAAGACTGATTCATTTTTATGAAGGTCAGCCGATCGACCGAGTCGGTGGACAGACGCACCCTGTGATCGGTTACCACGCCTCCAGCAGCACTGAATGTGCGTTCCGAAAGAACCCTGGATGCAGGACAGGCCAGTAGCTCAATTGCATACTGTGCAAGCTCTGGCCAGTGATCCATCCTCAAGACCCAGTAACCCAGAGGATTTTCGGTGGGAAAGGTGTCCAAGTCTGATCTTGCCCCTAGGTATTCCTGCACCATGTAAAACAGACGCTGGCGATGGTTGCTGGAACCGATCATACCTTGGGGCTGCGGACCAAAAAATTGTCTGAACGCATCGGTCAGACGGCCACCTTCTCCACCGCTCCTTCTTTGACTGACCGAAGCCTCAGCAACACGTTGTCCAGAAACAGGAGTTTGTAACCTCCCAGTCTCTGGGAACGCGTTGCACAGACCTTTCTGCAAGGCCTCCCGAAGATGTTTCATCCTCTGCTCCCTCTGCGATGGCAAGATAAGGTCCGCAACCTTACCCTTGTAACGTGGATCAAGGAGGGTTGCCAGCCAGTATTGGTCCTTCTCCTTGATACCACGAATACGAGGATCCTTACGCAGGCTTTGCAGGATCAGGGAGGCCATGCAGCGTAGGTTTGCTGAGGCATTCGGTCCGGAGTCCTCTGGGTAACTAAGGACAACAACGTCCGCAGCCACCTCCTCCCAGCCACGTACAAGTCCATGTGTTCCTTGGGACTGATCCCTTAAAGACTGCTGATGCTGAGTGCCAGGCTCCACCTCCATACTGACACAATCTTCCTCCTCCTCCTCCTCCTCCTCCTCGTCCTCTTCCTGTGTGATCGGCGGGCACGCAGGAACACTGTCTGGATAAAGGGGGCCTTGAGAGCTAAGGAAGTCCTCCTCTTCCTGCCTCTGTTCTGCCTCAAGTGCCCTGTCCATTATTCCACGCAGCGTGTGCTCCAACAGGTGGACAAGGGGGACAGTGTCACTGATGCATGCACTGTCAGTGCTCACCATCCTCGTGGCCTCCTCGAATGGTGACAGGACAGTGCATGCATCCCTGATCATGGCCCACTGGCGTGGGGAAAAAAAACCAAGGTCCCCTGACCCTGTCCTGGTGCCATAGTCGCACAGGTACTCATTGATGGCCCTCTGCTGCGTGTGCAGCCGCTGCAGCATGGCCAACGTCGAGTTCCACCTGGTGGGCATGTCACAGATTAGGCGGTTCTTGGGCAGGTTAAACTCCTTTTGGAGGTCCGTCAGCCGAGCACTGGCATTATATGACCGGCGGAAATGCACACAGACTTTCCTGGCCTGCCTCAGGACATCCTGTAAGCCCGGGTACCTGCCCAAGAACCGCTGCACCACCAAGTTAAGGACGTGAGCCAAACAGGGCACATGGGTCAGTTGTCCCTGTCGGAGGGCAGAGAGGAGGTTGGTGCCATTGTCGCAAACCACCATTCCTGCCTTAAGTTGGCGTGGCGTCAACCACCTCTGAACCTGCCCCTGCAGAGCTGACAGAACCTCTGCCCCAGTGTGGCTCCTGTCCCCCAAGCACACCAGCTCAAGCACCGCATGGCATCTTTTGGCCTGCGTACTTGCGTAGCCCCTTGAACGCCTACGGAGCACCGCTGGTTCCGAGGAAGAGGCCATGGAGGAAGAAGAAGAGGAGGGGGTGGAGGAGAGAGGTGTGTCACAATCAGCATTTTGGAGGCGTGGTGGCGGAACAACCTCCAACACTACTGCACCTTGTCCTGCATCCTTCCCAGCTGCCAGCAGAGTCACCCAATGCGCCGTGAAACTTAAGTAACGTCCCTGTCCATGCCTGCTGGACCATGAGTCAGCGGTAATATGCACCTTACCGCTGACCGCCCTGTCCAGCGAGGCATGGACATTGCCTTCCACATGCCGGTAGAGAGCCGGAATCGCCTTCCGTGAGAAAAAGTGGCGTTTGGGTACCTGCCACTGAGGAACCGCACATTCCACAAACTCACGGAAGGGGGCAGAGTCTACCAACTGAAAAGGCAGCAGTTGAAGTGCTAGCAATTTTGCCAAGCTAGCATTCAACCGCTGGGCATGTGGATGGCTGGGAGCAAACTTCTTTCGGCGGTGCAGCAGCTGGGGCAGGGAAATTTGCCTGGTACAATCTGACGTCGGTGTACCAAAAGCAGATTGCCCATAAGTACTTGGCTGTGACACACCTAATTCTACACCTTCATTCCTCTCACTGCAGGTCGCAGAGAGGACTGAAGGTCTAGTGGGGTTGGAAATCTCAGCTGATGAGGAGCAAGGAGAGATCGTCTTTGTTCTTTGGTGTGGGTCTTTTAGATACGCTTGCCAACGAACTGCATGGCAGGTCAACATATGTCTGGTCAAGCATGTGGTACCCAAGCGGGAGATGTTTTGGCCACGCGAGATACGCTTGAGACATATATTGCAAATAGCAGCGGTGCGATCTGATGCACTCGTCTCAAAAAAGGCCCACACCAAAGAACTTTTTGAATAACGCGCAGAGACTGCAGCGCCCTGCACATGTGGAGCTTTGGGGTGTGATGCAGTCAATGTGCTGCCCTTAGGCTGGCCCCTGGAGGGCATCCTGCCTAGTTGGTGATGTGCCACCTCCTCCTCCTCCTCCTCCTCCTCCTCCTCCTCTCTCCTATCAGGCACCCACGTTGAGTCAGTGACCTCATCATCCCCTCCCTCCTCATCACTGGAGCAAACCTGGCAGTATGCTGCAGCAGGGGGAGCATGACTGCCAGATTGCTGTCCTTCTTGGGCACCCCCTCTGTCCGTGCTCATGTTACTGCCTTCATTGAGCTCAGTATCATCATCAGAGCCTTCCAAACGCTGGGCATCCTCCTGGAGCATGTACCCAACACTGTGGTCAAACAGTTCGAGGGAATCCTCATGAGGACATGGTGGAGCTAGGGAAGGAGTCACTGATGACATTGAGCTGAGGGAAGAGGCCGCTGCTTTGCCAGACAAAGCACCCTGGGCATGGGTGAGAGAGGATGAGGAGGATGAGGACGGCTTGGTCATCCACTCGACCAAGTCTTCCGCATGTTGCGGCTCAACACGGCCAGCTGCCGAAAAAAAGGCCAAGCGTGTCCCATGGCCACGTGCTGATGAGGATGCACCGTCTCCACGACCAGCACTAGACACAGAGCCTGCTTGCCCTCTCTTATTGGCTTGTGACTGTCTGCCTCTCCTTCTTGGCCTTCCAGACATACTAATGGCCTGTAGCTGCACTAAGCTGGGATAGAACACCTGTAATTTTCTTCAGGTAGCTTTATATACTGTAACCAGACAAGCCTGCCTGTCAGTAGAAAGATAACAGGAACGGATCTAGCTGAACACTGTGAGCAGGACGTACTGCACTAAATGTATATAGCAGGAACGGATCTAGCTGAACACTGTGAGCAGGACGCACTGCACTGAATGTAAATAGCAGGAACGGATCTAGCTGAACACTGTGAGCAGGACGCACTGCACTGAATGTAAACAGCAGGAACGGATGTAGCTAAACACTGTGAGCAGGACGCACTGCACTGAATGTAAATAGCAGGAACGGATCTAGCTGAACACTGTGAGCAGGACGCACTGCACTGAATGTAAATAGCAGGAACGGATCTAGCTGAACACTGTGAGCAGCACGCACTGCACTGAATGTAAATAGCAGGAACGGATCTAGCTGAACACTGTGAGCAGGACGCACTGCACTGAATGTAAATAGCAGGAACGGATCTAGCTGAACACTGTGAGCAGGACGCACTGCACTGAATGTAAACAGCAGGAACGGATGTAGCTAAACACTGTGAGCAGGACGCACTGCACTGAATGTAAATAGCAGGAACGGATCTAGCTGAACACTGTGAGCAGGACGCACTGCACTGAATGTAAATAGCAGGAACGGATCTAGCTGAACACTGTGAGCAGGACGCACTGCACTGAATGTAAATAGCAGGAACGGATCTAGCTGAACACTGTGAGCAGGACGCACTGCACTGAATGTAAACAGCAGGAACGGATGTAGCTAAACACTGTGAGCAGGACGCACTGCACTGAATGTAAATAGCAGGAACGGATCTAGCTGAACACTGTGAGCAGGACGCACTGCACTGAATGTAAATAACAGGAACGGATCTAGCTGAACACTGTGAGCAGGACACACTGTACTAAATGTAAATAGTCTAGCTGCCTGACCGTGGTACTAATAGGATCAAAAAGAACACCTGTAATTTTCTTCAGGTAGCTTTATATACTGTAACCAGACAAGCCTGCCTGTCAGTAGGAAGATAACAGGAACGGATCTAGCTGAACACTGTGAGCAGGACGTACTGCACTAAATGTATATAGCAGGAACGGATCTAGCTGAACACTGTGAGCAGGACGCACTGCACTGAATGTAAATAGCAGCAACGGATCTAGCTGAACACTGTGAGCAGGACGCACTGCACTGAATGTAAATAGCAGGAACGGATCTAGCTGAACACTGTGAGCAGGACGCACTGCACTGAATGTAAACAGCAGGAACGGATGTAGCTAAACACTGTGAGCAGGACGCACTGCACTGAATGTAAATAGCAGGAACGGATCTAGCTGAACACTGTGAGCAGGACGCACTGCACTGAATGTAAATAACAGGAACGGATCTAGCTGAACACTGTGAGCAGGACACACTGTACTAAATGTAAATAGTCTAGCTGCCTGACCGTGGTACTAATAGGATCAAAAAGAACACCTGTAATTTTCTTCAGGTAGCTTTATATACTGTAACCAGACAAGCCTGCCTGTCAGTAGGAAGATAACAGGAACGGATCTAGCTGAACACTGTGAGCAGGACGTACTGCACTGAATGTAAATAGCAGCAACGGATCTAGCTGAACACTGTGAGCAGGACGCACTGCACTGAATGTAAATAGCAGGAACGGATCTAGCTGAACACTGTGAGCAGGACGCACTGCACTGAATGTAAATAGCAGGAACGGATCTAGCTGAACACTGTGAGCAGCACGCACTGCACTGAATGTAAATAGCAGGAACGGATCTAGCTGAACACTGTGAGCAGGACGCACTGCACTGAATGTAAATAGCAGGAACGGATCTAGCTGAACACTGTGAGCAGGACGCACTGCACTGAATGTAAATAGCAGGAACGGATCTAGCTGAACACTGTGAGCAGGACGCACTGCACTGAATGTAAATAACAGGAACGGATCTAGCTGAACACTGTGAGCAGGACACACTGTACTAAATGTAAATAGTCTAGCTGCCTGACCGTGGTACTAATAGGATCAAAAAGAACACCTGTAATTTTCTTCAGGTAGCTTTATATACTGTAACCAGACAAGCCTGCCTGTCAGTAGGAAGATAACAGGAACGGATCTAGCTGAACACTGTGAGCAGGACGTACTGCACTAAATGTATATAGCAGGAACGGATCTAGCTGAACACTGTGAGCAGGACGCACTGCACTGAATGTAAATAGCAGCAACGGATCTAGCTGAACACTGTGAGCAGGACGCACTGCACTGAATGTAAATAGCAGGAACGGATCTAGCTGAACACTGTGAGCAGCACGCACTGCACTGAATGTAAATAGCAGGAACGGATCTAGCTGAACACTGTGAGCAGGACGCACTGCACTGAATGTAAATAGCAGGAACGGATCTAGCTGAACACTGTGAGCAGGACGCACTGCACTAAATGTAAATACCAGGAACGGATCTAGCTGAACACTGTGAGCAGGACGCACTGCACTGAATGTAAATAGCAGGAACGGATCTAGCTGAACACTGTGAGCAGGACGCACTGCACTGAATGTAAATAGCAGGAACGGATCTAGCTGAACACTGTGAGCAGCACGCACTGCACTGAATGTAAATAGCAGGAACGGATCTAGCTGAACACTGTGAGCAGGAAGCACTGTACTGAATGTAAATAGCAGGAACGGATCTAGCTGAACACTGTGAGCAGGACACACTGCACTGAATGTAAATAGTCTAGATAGAAGATAACAGGAACGGATCTAGCTAAACTGAATACAGTGTATATATATATATGCAACACCTGGGATGCATATATATACACAATACACTGTAAGTGCAGCTAACTGACTGACTGTTCTGCCTAATCTATCTAACTCAAATCAAATGACACTGTCTCTCTCTCTCTCTATCGCTCAGCACACCGGAACACACACTACACAGGGCCGCCGTGCAGGCGGCCTTATATAGTGTGGGGTGTGTACTAAATCCCCTGAGCCATAATTGGCCAAAGCCACCCTGGCTTTGGCCAATTACAGCTCTCTCTACTGACGGCGCTGTGATTGGCCAAGCATGCGGGTCATAGTGCATGCTTGGCCAATCATCAGCCAGCAATGCACTGCGATGCCGCAGTGAATTATGGGCCGTGACGCGCCACACGAATTTGGCGCGAACGGCCCATATCGTTCGCAATTCGACGGACGGTCGAACAGCCGATGTTCGAGTCGAACATGGGTTCGACTCGAACACGAAGCTCATCCCTACTCATCACTGCTGTACCACCTGTTCGTACATGTATGACTATAAAGTGGGGAACAATGTGTACCCTTTTATGGAGGACTGACAACAGTACCTGGAACATAAAATGTGT
Source organism: Lithobates clamitans (assembly GCA_037952925.1). Lineage (NCBI taxonomy): Eukaryota > Metazoa > Chordata > Amphibia > Anura > Ranidae > Lithobates > Lithobates clamitans. Next base: position 482,199 of record JBBGZY010000380.1, on the reverse strand, counting down.
TGCACGGGGCGTGGCCTGGAGCCGTTCCAAGATGGATGTGTAGACCTGAAGCTCCCGTCCATAAAGTCCAGTTACTTTAGCTTTTAAGCACTTATAACAGCTTACAAGATGGTGAGAACATCCCACAGCGCCTCAGCGACAAGATCCCGCTCCCCCAGGGAACAAGAAACGCAGTTAAGCAGAGAGATTCCGGAGATCTTCCGCTCGCGGCTTACAGGCGGGATGCAGACCTCCCAAGCAGCATCCTCACGTGAGTCCTGCTCCCCCGAGTGTCAGCCCCCACCACTCCGGAGCTCGGAGCGGGGCCGGATTGCATCAGAGGCACCCTCAGGCTGTGACTATAGATGACCTCCGCAGTGTCGCAGTTGACATAAAATCCACACAAATTCAGCCATTACTGACATGAGATCTGACATACAGGCCATGTCACTCAGAGTAGAGGAAGTAGAAATAACCCAAGCGCGCCATGACTCCTCACTCTGTCATATACAGCAGGTAACTGAATCCCACGCTGTCCATCTTAGGGACATAAATGGACACATGGAGGACCTCGATAATCGAGGCAGGCGCCGCAATCGTAGGGTGAGAGAGGTCCCGGAATCGATTGATCCCACCCAGCTGAGCCAGACAGTCATCACTTTGTTCAATTAACTAATAGAAAGACCCCCAGACACGCCGATCACATTTGAAAGAACCCACAGAGCACTACGCCCGAGGGAAAGAGACGCTGATCCCCCCAGGGACATAGTGTGCTGCCTTACAGACTTCCAGCTAAAAGAAAGGGAAAGGATCCTCCGCTCAGCTAGAAATCTCAATCAGATGACCATTTAAGGTTCTGTAGTGAAAATCTACCAAGACCTGTCCAACATCACCCTACAGCGTAGAAGAGAACTACGGCCCTTACTGGATGTCCTCAGGGCCAGATCCATAATATACAGATGAAAGTTCCCATTTGGCCTCTCAGCCTCTCATCAAGGGCGTACAGCGCTCCTCAGAGTGCCTGAGGACCTGGATCACTTTTGCTCTCAACTGGATATCCCACTAATGGAGCTATTTAACTGGTACAGCGATTTCCGCCTTTCCCCCTCAAACGAGCTACCTCCATGGATGGAGTCGCAGAGGCAGGCAACTTCAATATTGGCCGTCGCCGACCACATCTGCTACCCCCTCGATTCCCACTGAGAGACCAGGGCTCTCCACAGAATGGTAGTCCTACAGCCTCTCCTGCACACTGCAGGGCCCGTGTCGCCTAATCAGGCATTTGTGAACTTCCTCACTCATCCACCTGATACAGGGACCCAGACTACATGCTCTACACCCCATTTTCAGTATTAATGTCACCCCTCTTTTCCTTTTCCTACCTGTCTGTGGATTTTCACCATGATGTCACCCACTCTGACAGACCCTTGAGACTCAGATCCCACCCTCTGTACACCAGGCTGACCACAGAACCGAACTATATCTCACCTCACCAATATACCTAATATACAATGGTACACCAGGCTGATCAGGACAGCAAAAAACAAGATGGATTACAGTTTAGGATGAACTTTTGCACCCTGAAAAAGACTCAGCGAGCACCCGCTGGCAATTCCAAACACAAAAGGATCTACTCTTCTCATCCAATAATTCAGTCATTCCAAGTTAGTCAACAAAGGACATGTTTCAGTTTGACCCGGATTCATCACCAAACCCTTGCTCCGAACGAACATATAGTGAACAACGCCATTCCTAACTAAAGTCTGTGACAAATATTCTAACTAACCTCTATACTCATCCCCTTCTCACTTCTTATTTCCCAAAACCCTCCCCTGATCCTACTAACTAAGTTAGGGCCTACCCTAACCATCCCCTCCCTTCCCTTTCCCCACCCTCCCCTTCTCCACCCTCCCCTCCTTTCTTCTGCCTTAGGCTCCCCACTTTGAAAATACCAGTCATTTGTATCTAGTAGTACTGCCTAAGTTTCACCACTTGATCTCTTTTACCCTAGATAACCGTTTTTTATAGAATAATGAACCTCCCTTTTATATACTAGATATTCATTCTACTGCCATATCTGCACATACACTCTGCAGCGCTACCAATACCCACTGATGCGCTCACCATTAGGGATGAGCTTTGTGTTCGAGTCGAACCCATGTTCGACTCAAACATCGGCTGTTCGGTCGTTCGCTGAATTGCGAACGATATGGGCCGTTCGCGCCAACTTCGTGTGGCGCGTCACGGCCCATAATTCACTGCGGCATCGCAGTGCATTGCTGGCTGATGATTGGCCAAGCATGCACTATGACCCGCATGCTTGGCCAATCACAGCGTCGCCTGAACAGAGAGCCGTAATTGGCCAAAGCCAAGGAATAGAGAAATAGAGAAACTCATTCCTATCTCATGAGACACTACAACAAAATTTTGCCATAAGTGGGCCTGCTGGATACACTATCAGACAACAGATGGATACTCTACTATTATGAAATCACCTACTTAGAGAGATTGTCTATCCCCGAAAAACGCACTCAAATTCCTAAAATTCCACCCCGTCCATGGGCAACTAAATGAAAGTATTTAAGGGAAGCCAGAGACGATCAACCCTCGAAACCCCTCCTCCTCCAACCCTACTCCCCCCCTCTCATATCCCACCCCCTCCCTCCCCTCATATAAAACTCAATTCAAGATCCACCTAATTGAGCATTACCCTCACTTCACACGGCTGCAACACACCCGCCCTGAACTCTACTACAGGTTGAAAACAACCAAATTCACCTTCTTCAAATATGAAACACATTTTCTTTCTACGTGCTCACACCGCTACCTACCTCCCTTATCAACAAACTCCTCCCCCTGTAATACCTACCCCACCAATCTATACGGACACCAAAAACATAACATACAAATCTCAGCATTGACACTCACCACCACCCCAGGAATCATACGGGTAGACCAGTTGAGAGGGCGCTCTAGTCATGGCTGAGTCAGTGTTGAAGTGTATGTTTCTCTTATGTACAACGATACAACAATATGTTGTAACTTTTCAATGCTACACTAATGTTATCGTTTTCTTGTATATGCTCTCTATTTTCCTTCAATAAAGAAATTATTATAAAAAAAAATGTGTTGCTGAGGGTGCCTTTTCTGTCCTAGTTTCTGAATTTAGCAACTGTGAGCAAGAGTCCTAAATGTTAGGGAGCAGAGAAAACATAATTCTTTTTGCAGACTAAATCTAATTTTCATTTTTTACTTCAAATAGCAATACACAATGGAACTAATTTATTAAAACTGGAGAGTGCAAAATCTGGAACAGCTGTGCATGGTGGTCAATGAGCTTCTAACTTCACCTTGTTCAATTAAGCTTTGACAAAAAATTGGAAGCTGATTGGTTTCTATGCACAGCTGCATCAGATTTTGCACTCTCCAGTTTGAGTAAATCAACCACACTGTGTTTTGACTGGAGTAACCAAAACCAGCAGTATATTTAATCCTTTTAACTGCTCTACCCTGATATCTTTGTGTCTGTGCTTGTATTAATACCTCAATATATAATGAACATGGGTATACATTGAGAAAAAGTAGGTGAAGAGGAAGGAGATAAGGAAGAAATAAGCCTTTTCTACAATACCCTACTACTAGAGCAGGTAGTGGTATTTCCATAAAATTTGTAGCAGAATGGTGACAATTGGTGGATCACAGGCATTAAGTAATAGGCCCTGGTAAGAAAAAATGGTGTATATCACGCTGACACACAAAAGTATATCCGATAGCAGCCAGCACAACACTAGAACAAGTGTAAACCAAAAATGTGAAAATAAAGTAAAATTATGTGCAGCGCCTTAAAAATTTGTACTGCTACAAATTCATATGTATAAAAACCAATGTATTGTGTGCAGTGACCACAAAAAAATAAAATGAAACCATCACCGGTTGTGTGAAGGCTTACCGGAGTGTAGGGACTCAAATGGGCATGTGCTCACTGAGTCAGCAAAGCTTGTGGTGTAAACACCACTAACTCTGCTAAAATATGCCCATTTTTAAGCACTGCACATAATTTTATTTTATTTTCACACAATAGGCCCTGGTAACCTGTGTATAACTAAATTGGATAGGGACACACATAAAGCCCATTTTGGGAAGCAGAAGCTGATATATACCAATCAGTCAAAACTTCATGGCCACCCTATAATATTGGATTGGCTAACCCTTTGCCATCAAAACAGACCCCTTTTTCTGGCAAAGAGCCCTGACCTGTCAAGGCAATAACACTATTATACTTCTGAAGGTATGCTGTGGTATCTGGCACCAAGTCATCAGTATTAGATCCTTTAAGTCCTGTAAGTTGTGAGGTTGGGTCTCCATGGATCAGACTTTGGAGGCCAGATCAACACCTCAAATTCAGTTTTTTGTTCCTCAAACCATTATTGAATAATTTTTCACTGTGGCAGGGCTTATTAGCCTGCTGAAAGAAGCCACTGCCATCAGAAGTATTATATCCATAATGGGATATGCTTCGTCAGCAACAATTTTTAGGTAGGTGATACATTGTGAAGTAACAGCCACATAAATAGCAGGACCCAAGGCCTCCCAGCAGAATATTGCCAAATGCATTACACTGCCCCTGCTTGCTTTCTTCCCACACCTGCATCCTGGTGCCATCTCTTCCCCCAGTAGGTGACACACATGCACTCGACCATTCACATGAATCCATGTGTAAAGGAAAATGTTTTTCATTGAACCAGGCCACCTTCTTACATTGCTCAATGATCCAGTTCTGATGTTAACGTGCCCATTATAGGTACTTTTGGCACTTTTTGGGTCAGCATGGGCACCATTCTGCGACAAGCCTTGGCTATGCTGGCCACACACAACAAACTGCGATGTCCATTTTTTTTGCTTTTAACACATCAACTTTTCAACATGTTCAGGGACAACATATTTACTTGCTGCCTAATATACAGTATCTCACAAAAGTGAGTACACCCCTCACATTTTGTAAATATTGTATTATATCTTTTCATGTGACAACATTGAAGAAATGACACTTTGCTACAATGTAAAGTAGTAAGTGCACTGCTTGTATAACAGTGTAAATGTGCTGTCCCCTCAAAATAACTCAACACAGAACCATTAATGTCTAAACCGCTGGCAACAAAAGTAAGTACACCCCTAAGTGAAGATGTCCAAATTAGGCCCAAAGTGTCAATATTATGTGTGGCCACCATTATTTTCCAGCACTGCCTTCACCCTCTTGGGCATGGAGTTTACCAGAACTTCATAGGTTGCCATTGGAGTCTTCTTCCACTCCTCCATGACGGCCCAGTTGGTGAATGTTAGAGACCTTGCGCTTCTCCACCTTCCATTTGGCTTCAGTATGTCACAGTACATGTTGGTATTCATGGTTCTCTCAATGAACTGTAGCTCCCCAGTGCCCGTTAGCACTCATGCAGCCCCAGACCATGACACTCCCCCCACCATGCTTGACTGTAGGCAAGACACTCTTATCTTTGTACTCCTCACCTGGTTGTCACTACACACGCTTGACACCATCTGAACCAAATAAGTTTATCTTGGTCTCATCAGACCACAGGACATGGTTTCAGTAATCCATGATCTTAGTCTGCTTGTCTTCAGAAAACTGTTTGCAGGCTTTCTTGTGCACCATCTTTAGAAGAGACTTCCTTCTGGGATGACAGCCATGCAGACCAATTTGATGCAGTGTGCAGCGTATGGTCTGAGCACTGACAGGCTGACCCCCCACCCCTTCAACCTCTGCAGCAATGCTGACAGCACTCATACATCTTTTTCCCAAAGACAACCTCTGGATATGACGCTGAGCACGTGCACTCAACTTCTTTGGTCCACCGAGGCCTGTTCTGAGTGGAACCTGTCCAGTTAAATCACTGTATGGTCCTGGCCACTGTGCTGCAGCTCAGTTTCAGGGTCTTAGCAATCTTCTTATAGCCTAGGCCTTTTTTATGTAGAGCAACAATTCTCTTTTTCAGATCCTCAGAGAGTTCTTTGTCATGAGGTGCCATGATGAACTTCCAGTTACCAGTATGAGAGAGTGAGAGCGTTAACACCAAATTTAACACACCTGCTCCCCATTCACACCTGAGACCTTGTAACACTAATGAGTTACATGATACCGGGGAGGGAAAATGGCTAATTGGGCCCAATTTGGACATTTTCACTTAGTGGTGTACTCATTTTTGTTGCCAGTGGTTTAGACATTAATGGCTGTGTGTTGAGTTACTTTGAGGGAAAAGCAAATTTACACTGTTATACAAGCTGTATACTCACTACATTGTAGCAAAGTGTCATTTCTTCAGTGTTGTCACATGAAAAAATATAATAAAATATTTAAAAAAATGTAAGGGGTGTACTGACTTTTATGAGATACTGTATCCTATCAACTTTCCATTGCCATTATAATGAGATAATCAATGCTATTCATGTAACCTCTCAGTGATTATAAGGTTACAGCTGATTGGTGTAAATCTGCAATGATGTTTGCTAAAACCATGTACATATACTGTGTATATACAGTAGTTGTCTTGAAGTGCCTAGTTTTCCTAAAAAAATTACATTTTTATTCAAAAACAACCTGTCAGCTGTTTTAAACTTTAAAAAGTGAAGGTTTGCTTGATACAGCTGTTACTTTTGTTAGCCAGAAATGCATTTTTTGTACCCTTCTGATGCTGGCTTTCAGTTGGTTACAGTGCTTAAATTCACTGAATTTAGGACTTTAATCCTGATGAACCAGGCAAAAATGTAATAAATGGGTGGCTGGCATGCTCCGCTACATAAAAGCAGAATGTTCAATTTACTTTTGTGGAATACTGAACAGTGGCTGCATCCAAACAGGTACAGCTACTGTCTGAGTACTCTGATAGCCTCCATTGACTGTACAACATAAATGGAGAAATCAATTTTTTTTTGTACAGCCTAAGGGCAGAATGAAAGAACTGTAATGCCCCGTACACACGGTCGGATTTTCCGATGGAAAATGTCCGATCGGAGCGTGTTGTCGGAAATTCCGACCGTGTGTGGGCTCCATCGGACATTTTCCATCGGATTTTCCGACACACAAAGTTGGACAGCAGGAGATAAAATTTTCCGACAACAAAATCCGATCGCGTCAATTCCGACCGTGTGTGGCCTGTACCGACGCACAAAGTGCCACGCATGCTCAGAAGAAATTCCGACACGGGACAGCTCGTTCTGGTAAACTTAGCGTTCGCAATGGATACAGCACTTTCGTCACGCTGCAATGTAAAAAATGGTTTAATACAGCGCACTCTCTTCTTCTTTATAATGTGACAAGAATTAAGTAGTTTTGCTGCTCATATTCACACACACTTCTCACAAAGTTTTATTTGTGTTTTTTTAGTGGGATTCCCTCAATATATTGTTATTAGTTGTCACATCTGACAGTTTTATATTTTTTATGTTTTTTTTTTTTTTTGTTTTTAAGCCTTTTTTTTTCTTTAATGTTTGGATTTTTTCCAAGGCTGATCTTTGTTCAATGTTATTTTTATTTTTACTCCAGAATATTTTTGTGTGTGTTTTGTGTGGCAAGTTACCCCAACACCATTGATATCTTTTATTATTTAATCTCAAGGAGATTTTTTGTTGTTGGTGTCCCTTGTTCATTTCACATTGTATATTAGAAATGTACCTGAATCCTCACAAACAAACCATCATTTTTGAAGTAAAACACATAGGAGAGTATAATTCAAAACAAAAATCCTTTATTAAGGGCTCAGAACCAAGCAAAGAGGAAGGCAACACTGGATCAACAGGAGAAATTAGTGAAGCCTGGGACCCCCACGGCAGACATCAATTCTTAAACCTCAAAATTGGTGGCCTGAGGAGTCCATATATAAGGGAGGGCAGTCTGGTCCGGGATTCACAGAGACTTGGATAGCAGCAGATGACATCAGTGTCCCCAGGCTGTGGTACCACAAGAGGCTGCATCTTTTGGCCGACCAGACTGGATCCAGGGTCCTCACTGTCTGGTCTTCCTTTCACACTTCCTTCTGGGCTGTGGCTGTGCAGTTGGAGATGTGGCAGGAGGAGGAGTAGGACCTGGAGGAGGAGTAGGACCTGCAGGAGGAGGAGGAGGACCATCCCAAAGCTGTGTGTGAGGTGTAAGTTGGCCCCTCACACCTTTCGCCAGAGCCTCTGATATGAGGGCCTCACACATGGCTTTTTGGCCCTCCTCCATCCTCTGCATTTTATAGGCTATGAATGCAGCAATGTTCTCCTGCCTGGTGTGTGGTGCTCCCAGGACCTCTGTAGCCCTACAAAAAAATCTGATAGCAGCCTCCTCTAGGGTACTCCTCCTACTGCCACTTTCTGTTTCCAGGGGGGGTGGAGGGACCTGCAGATCAGCCACCTCCTGGCTGAGACTTCCCTGTGAATGAAAAAGGGACATGGTTTTAGTTTTTGCATCATCAATCACAATCATAAATTAGTACTCCCAACTAACATCTAGTTAACATCATTGATTGGACAAGCAGAAATATTTAGAGGAATGCTATACCTGGCTCAATCTGGGCTCCTCCACATGTGGCCTGGAAGGCCCAGGTTGGGCGTCAGAAGCCTCAGCCAGGGGGGAAGGAAGCGTGGAAGGAAGACTGGAGAGGGATGGCCTGGGTTCAGTCTGGCCTGCCAGAAAGTGCAGCCTGTCATAGTACAACATCCTGGGGACATAGATGTCATCTGCTGCTCCGGATCTCTGTGAATCCAGGACTTTATTGCGCTCCCTCAGATATGTGCTCCTCAGGCCACCAATGAAAATCTTTAAATAAGTGATGTCTGCCGTGGGGATCACCTGCTTCACAATTTCACACAATTGCTCCAGTGCTGCCTTCCTCTTTGCTTGGTTCTTGTAATGGGGGTGTTTAATCTCCCACAGACAGGGCAGCTCCCTTAGCATCTCTATGAAGACTGAAATGAAGTCCTGATCTTCCAGTACCATATCCATGTTCACTGCAAGACACAACACAAGACAAAGCCTAATGTCACACCAAACTCTCCTAATCTTGTTACAATATAGGCCTCAATCTATAGAAGCAGTATAGGCCCAAGTTTGTCTCTTACCTTCGTTCTTACGATCGCCGCGTTCAATGCTCCTTCCTCCGCTCACAGATCAAACGTAATACGCACGCGTGTTACGCTTTATATACACTGCGCATGCGTGTAACTCCGCCCACCCCTGACGTTCTTTCTAGTGTATTCCCCGCCCCTTTTCGTTCGGCGCAGTGGGGGAAGAGCATGATGGTGGACATACAGCAGGTGCGGGCTAATTGTAGCAACGAGGAGGAGGAGGAAAGGGCGGATCCAGGCACGTCCCGATCCAGAAGGAGACGTTTTAAGGCCACAAATATGTCATTTGGGGAGATGTTGGAGATGGTAGACATCATGAGGAAATCAGACTATGACGGAAAATATGGGCCTTACCCCCACCCCAACATCCGAAAGGCCAAAATCATTGGTAAAGTGGTCCGGAGTCTAGAGCGGAATTTCGGGGTACGAAGGTCTAAAGATCAGCTCAGGAAGCGGTGGTCGGACCTGAAGTTGAGAGAGCCAGAGCAGTACCGAAAGATCCGGAGAGTGCTGCAAAAAAGTAAGTAGTTGTGCTGTGTTCCTATTCTTTCTGTCTTTATTTCGTTCGTTCTGCTCCATATGCTTTGATTAGTTGTAACGTTTCCAAAGGTCAACTTTAATGTTCATGGGCACATTATTCGTTCGTATCAAACATTTTTCTTTCGGCCTCTAGAACACCATTGTTTAGGCCATATGCATTTTTACACATTTTTGGGGGCCTACTTGGATGCCAAATATTTGTTTGTGTAGATGGGTTTGTTACTAGAATGAAATGCAAACTAGATTGTGTGTAAGGAGAGGACACTGAGCAGCTGTTTTCACATCTGGACACTGGAGCACTAGTGTGGGACACAAGAACACCATTTTTTTTAGGGGGGGCACACAGGTGCTCCAGTGTATACTATAGGGGGGCTACATCTGTGAAGCTTGTACCAAACAGGTAAAGTATTGCAGCTTGACAAAGGGCAATAAAAAATATACATCTTGGAACTCGGCTAAAATAGACAATTGTACCCCACTTCCAAGCAATGTTTCCTATTTCTCGTTCTGCCATCAAATATCTGTGTGCTAAGTATACCATTTTTGTTTTACATAGGGGAGAAAAGACTCGGACACCCCTCATCCCAGGAGACCAGAGACCCCCCCCCCCTCTGGAAGAAGGGGAAATACCAACACAAGAAGAAGAGCAGGATGGGAAGAAGACGTGGTGGAGATTGGCACCACAACAGGTGAGTGTCTGCGACCACAGACTCAGGTAAAAGAGATGGCTGGTGGCAGATTTTTGAGACCTTTTTTTTGTTCTTTATCTCTTTTTAGGTGATCGTGATGTGAGGGATCCAGAACGATTTACATCTGAAAGTGCCCAGATACTGATAGGGGAGATCATGGGGTGTAATCTCCAATTGCAAAACATCCAGCAACAAATCAGTGATGTTATTAAAAAAAATAATAACATCATTGATGTTTTGGGGCAAATTTAAACCCCACAAAATCACCTGTTTTATGGTACCAAACTTTTTTCAATGTTTAGAAAAGCCAAATTTGGAGGATGCACACAGTGTGCCAACATGTGCTATCTGCCATCACGGGAGATCAATGGACGCGTTTTGGGGGGGCAACCCCTTCCTCAATTATAAAGTAGCGTTGAGGAAGGGCTTGCTCCCCCAAAACATGTCCCTTGATCCCCCCTGATGGCAGATAGCACATGTGGACATTTGTAAATTGGTGTGCATCTTCCAAATTTGGCTTTTCCAGGGGTGATTTCCCCCAGCCGAACGCTATATCAAACCCAGTTCCTAAATACTGATGTCTGATATAGCCTTCAGGTTTTACCTAATGTGAACTTTGTAAGTTCAAGTTTTTTGGCTTTCTTGTTGGTTTTACACAGGCCTGTTTTATCTGAAATGGATATTTTGATTTTTCATAATGCTACTGCAAACATTGTTATACAACAAACATGTTGGTTTGTTTTAAAAACCTTTCGTAAATGCACATGTGATTGTGCAGGTATAAAAAAGTGCCTTACTCAAGAATGTGTGGATTATTGTCTCAACACTACAACACTTTTGGGGTGATGTAATTGTTGTTTTATGCACAAATGGGGGTTATTTCCTAAGGGCAAATCCTCTTTGCACTACAAGTGCAGGTTCAGTGCAGTTGCAAGTGCACTTGTAGTGAAATGTGTTTTTGCATTTAGGAAGTACCAGCCAACACTGTTTTTTATAAGGTTACCCAATCACAACATTTTCTGCACTCAACACATTTCTGTTAGGGTCAGCTAAAACAAACACAAGCAGTAAATGTCCACCAAGAATTTCTTTTGGTTGTTTTTTATTTGAAAAAGGTGTCACATATTGTCTGTCATTATTATTATTATTATTATACGAGATTTATATAGCGCCAACAGTTTACTCAGCGCTTTACAATGTATAAGGGGGACAACACAATTACAGTACAATACAAAAGGTACAGGAGGGCCCTGCTCGTAGAGCTTACATTCTAAAAGGGAGGGGGTGGTGGTACAAAAGGTCATATTGATAGCCCCCCTACCCGCAAAGAACTCCAGGTATCGTAACCGGACATCACGGGCATTCAGGGAGGGCAAGCCAGGACGGCCGCTTTCAAGTGGCGTCATTGTTGAAGTATTTGGGATTCCGGCCTCAGGCCCAACTGAGCCAGCATAGTTGGCTGAATGTTTTCGTAGAAAATTATGGAGAACACAGCAGGCAAGTATTATATGGTTCAGTTTATACTCCGCCATATGGATGGGTGTCATAAATAATCGGAACCGGCTGGCCAGGATTCCAAATGTGTTCTCCACCACTCTTCGGGCTCTGGCCAGCCGGTAATTAAAAACCCTCTGTTCCGGGGTGAGGGCTTGCCTCATGCAGGTATCCTGCCTGCTGATATAGGGGGTCAGCGAAGCCAACAAACGGTGAAACACGGGGTCCGTCATCCTGAGAAAGTTCCTGAAATCATCAGGATTATTCTCACGGATCTCACGGAGCAAAGGCATATGACAGAACTGGTCACGCTGAAGCAACCAATTCTTGGTCCATGAACTCCTCCCCACCCTGTTCATGGACTGGACTTGTGTCAAGGTCAGGACCCCAACACCAAGCCCCCGCACAGCACGAACTCTACGAGGAGTACGCATACGAAACATGGCTAGAAAACGGTCGGCTGCTCAGAACGAAGTAACAGAACGCACTGAAGAACAGCAAGACCTGTGAAGAGCGACCTGAAAAACAGCAACGAGCGGACAAGATCGCACATAAAACTCCAATACGAACTGACTGCACGCACTGAAGAGCAGATACAAACCCACAAGCACAAACTGAACGGCAGAAAACGATCTGAAAGCCACGAGTCTGAAAAAGCGCGAATCGTCTCTCACCAAACTTTTACTAACACGAGATTAGCAAAAGGAGCCCAAAGGGTGCCTCGCTTGGTTCTGAACTGGCCTTTTCTAGTCTCGTCGTACGTGCTTGACGTCACCGCGTTCTTGGCGATCGGAAATTCCGACAACTTTGTGCGACCATGTGTAGGCAAAACAAGTTTGAGCCAACATCCGTCGGAAAAAATCTGAGGATTTTGTTGTCGGAATGTCCGAACAAAGTCCGACCGTGTGTACGGGGCATTACAGTGCATATAAATAGTGGAGACGCTTACAAAGGAACAGGAAAAGGAAGCCTTTAGCAGACATACCACAAATTTATGGTTTTTTTTTCAAAGCCTTGACTCAGTGAAGACTGAAATATCTGTGAAGGACTGTCTGTAGTGCCAGTCTTCAAAACTGTCAAATGTATTTAGAAGTTACACATTTTCAATTCAGTATGGAAAAAGGTGTTTAAAAATATCACTAAAATCGGCAATAGCAGGCTGTCTATTTGCTACTGATCTGCCCACTGGCTGCTGTGGCTCACAAGAGGAGCAGACCTGATGCTCCACCCATCCCAGCTTTAAAACTCCTTGGCTCTTCCCTGTCTGTCTTTACTCTAAAAGAGTATTTAAAACTAAAAAAAAAAGAAAAAAAAGAAACTTTTGGGCTTAGGGCTTGTGTTCCACTTACAGATCCAGTAAATTTGGAATAAAGTAAAAAAAATGTGTTCTTAGATTATTGGATTATTTAGGGTTACTTACAATGTAAACATTTATATGTAATCATTTATACAGTTGATCTACAGCATACATAATTGTTATGTACTTGTATTTCTTCTGCGTCACAATTTCATTAATCTATGGTCCACAGTTTTTGTAGCCTACTTCTAACTGTACAGAAAAATTAACTTTGGGCACCCTTCTGATGGGTGACATCATCGAAAAAGGCCACTAAATTTAACATTATAGTAAATATATTTAATATATACGAAATGGGTTGTCAGTTACAATTCTTGCCCTTCCATTGATTCAGTTTTAAAAATTGGAAATGTCCAGTTAAATATGTTCACTGAATACCTAGCCACAGTTTTGCATAACTTTCTACTATACCCTGCATTATTCACAAAGAATGTTAAGAACAAGGCATCACAGGATAGGTACACTGTCGGGTAATTGAAACTAACTTCTTAAAGGTAATATTATGGTGTGGGGATGCTCTTCTATGGATTGGTTTTGATTTGTTTCTGCACTCCTGTTTTAAAGTGATATTAAAATCCCTTTAAAAAACAAAAAAAAAGACTTGTTATACTTACCTGCTCTGTGCAGTGATTTTGCACAGGGCAGCCCAGATCTTCCTCTTGTCGGGTCACTTGTCTGCGCTCCTGGCCCCTCTCTCCTGCTGAGTGGCCCCAGAGCAAGCAGCTTGCAATGATGAACCCCACTGGCTTGCTTCCAAGCTGTGGCTCTGAGTGTCTATTTACACACAGAGCCACGGCACAGCCCCGTCCCCTCACTCTCCTGATTGTCTCAGTGGCTGTAATTGACAGCCAATGAGGAGACAGAGTCCCCGGAGAGCTGAGGCACTCGTGCAAACTGTTGGATCGAGATGGGCATCAGGTAAGTATTAGGAGAAGCTGGGGGGATACCGCACAGAGAAGGATTTTTACTTTCGTGCATAAAAAAACCTTGAGCCTTTAAAACCACTTTAACCTACACTACACTTTAGTTGGCAAGAACATAAAATAACATCCAGTCTTCTGCAAACATCTGAATCTGGTTCAAAATGTTGAAGGTTATCTCAGTCACTGGTGACTATTTTTTTTTTAACCTAATGAAGATATGGCAAGCATGGCAAACAGTTGGTTGTGAACAAAATCAATCCCAGGTGACTGATTTACATGCTATCAACTAACTAACTTATTTTTCAACAATATATAAAAAAAACGCAGACTATCATTATCAAGAGTAGGGATGAGCTTCGAGTTCGTGTCCAACTCATGTTCGACTCGAACATTGGCTGTTCGCAAGTTCGCCGAACAGCGAACAATTTGGGGTGTTCGCGGCAAATTCGAATGCCGCAGAACACCCTTTAAAAGTCTATGGGAGAAATCAAAAGTGCTAATTTTAAAGGCTTATATGCAAGTTATTGTCATAAAAAGTGTTTGGGGACCCGGGTCCTGCCCCAGGGGACATGGATCAATGCAAAAAAAAGTTTTAAAAACTGCCGTTTTTTCAGGAGCAGTGATTTTAATAATGCTTAAAGTCAAACAATAAAAGTGTAATTTTCCTTTAAATTTCGTACCTGGGGGGTGTCTATAGTATGCCTGTAAAGGGGCGCATGTTTCCCGTGTTTAGAACAGTCTGACAGCAAAATGACATTTCGAAGGAAAAAACCCATTTAAAACTACCCGCGGCTATTGCATTGCTGACAATACACATAGAAGTTCATTGATAAAAACGGCATGGGAATTCCCCACAGGGAAAGCCCGAACCAAAATTTCAAAAAAAATGACGTGGGGTTCCCCCTAAATTCCATACCAGACCTGTATGGATTTTAAGGTGAACCCCGCACCAAAAAAAAAAAAAAAACGGCGTGGGGCCCCCCCAAAAATCCTTACCAGACCCTTCTCTGAGCATGCAACCTGGCAGGCCACAGGAAAAGAGGGGGGACGAGAGTGCGGCCCCCCCCTCCTGAACCGTACCAGGCCACATGCCTTCAACATTGGGAGGGTGCTTTGGGGTAGCCCCCCAAAACACCTTCTCCCCATGTTGATGAGGACAAGGGCCTCATCCCCACAACCCTGGCCGGTGGTTGTGGGGGTCTGCGGGCGGGGGGCTTATCGGAATCTGGAAGCCCCCTTTAACAAGGGAACACCCAAACCCCCCCACCCCCTGTGTGAAATGGTAAGGGGGTACTTACCCCTACCATTTCACTAAAAAACTGTCAAAAATGTTAAAAATGACAAGAGACAGTTTTTGACAATTCCTTTATTTAAATGCTTCTTCTTTCTTCTATCTTCCTTCATCTTCTTCTGGTTCTTCTGGCTCTTCTGGTTCTTCCCCCGGCGTTCTCGTCCAGCATCTCCTCCGCGGCATCTGCTATCTTCTTCTCCTCGGGCCGCTCCGCACCCATGGCATGGGGGGAGGCTCCCGCTCTTCATCTTCTTCTTTATCCTCTTCTCTTCTTCCTTCTTCTCTTCTTCTCTTCTTCATTTTCTTCTCTGGGCTGCTCCGCATCCATGCTGGCATGGAGGGAGGCTCCTCCTGTGTGACGGCGTCTCCTCGTCTGACGGTTCTTAAATAACGGGGGCGGGGCCTCCCGGTGACCCCACCCCCTCTGACGCACGGGACATGACGGGACTTCCCTGTGGCATTCCCCGTGACGTCACAGGGAAGTCCCGTCAAGTCACCGTGCGTCAGAGGGGGGCGGGGTCACCGGGTGGCCCCGCCCCCCGTTATTTAAGAACCTTCAGACAAGGAGACGCCGTCACACAGCGGGACCCTCCCTCCATGCCAGCATGGGTGCGGAGCGGCCCGGAGAAGAAAATGAAGAAGAGAAGAAGAGAAGAAGGAAGAAGAGAAGAGGATGAAGAAGAAGATGAAGAGAAGAGCGGGAGCCTCCCCCCATGCCATGGATACAGAGCGGCCCGAGGAGAAGAAGATAGAAGATGCCGCAGAGGAGATGCTGGACGAGAACGCCGGAGGAAGAACCAGAAGAGCCAGAAGAACCAGAAGAAGAAGAAGAAGATGAAGGAAGATAGAAGAAAGAAGAAGCATTTAAATAAAGGAATTGTCAAAAACTGTCATTTTTGATAGTTTTTTAGTGAAATGGTAGGGGTAAGTACCCCCTTACCATTTCACACAGGGGGGGTGGGATCTGGGGGTCCCCTTGTTAAAGGGGGCTTCCAGATTCCGATAAGCCCCCCGCCCACAGACCCCCACAACCACCCGCCAGGGTTGTGGGGATGGAGCCCTTGTCCTCATCAACATGGGGACAAGGTGTTTTGGGGGGCTACCCCAAAGCACCCTCCCAATGTTGAGGGCATGTGGCCTGGTATGGTTCAGGAGGGGGGGCGCACTCTCATCCCCCCTCTTTTCCTGCAGCCTGCCAAGTTGCGTGCTCGGATAAGGGTCTGGTATGGATTTTTGGGGGGACCCCACGCCTTTTTTTTTTTTTTTTGGTGCGGGGTTCCCCTTAAAATCCATACCAGACCTGAAGGGTCTGGTATGGAATTTAGGGGGAACCCCACGTCATTTTTTGTAAAATTTTGGCCGGGGTTCCCCTTAATATCCATACCAGACCTGAAGGGCCTGGTATGGAATTTAGGGGGACTCCCACGTCATTTTTTTTTTAAATTTTGGTTCGGGGTTTCCCTGTGGGGAATTCCCATGCCGTTTTTATCAATGAACTTCTATGTGTATTGTCGGCAATGTAATAGCCGCGGGTAGTTTTAAATGGGTTTTTTCCTTCGAAATGTCATTTTGCTGTCAGACTGTTCTAAACACGGGAAACATGCGCCCCTTTACAGGCATACTATAGACACCCCCCAGGTACGAAATTTAAAGGGATATTACACTTTTATTGTTTGACTTTAAGCATTATTAAAATCACTGCTCCTGAAAAAACTGCAGTTTTTAAAACTTTTTTTTGCATTGATCCATGTCCCCTGGGGCAGGACTCGGGTCCCCAAACACTTTTTATGACAATAACTTGCATATAAGCCTTTAAAATTAGCACTTTTGATTATTCATGTTCGTGTCCCATAGACTTTAACGGTGTTCGCGTGTTCGAGCGAACTTTTTTCCTGTTCGCATGTTCTGGTGCGAACCGAACAGGGGGGTGTTCGGCTCATCCTTAATCAAGAGATGTTATCAGTTTTAGAAATTGTGCATTGTGGTTGGTGGGCCTTTCAATTGTAAATGGAAATCTTCTACATCTCAGAGCATCAATTCAGTTATTATAATTCCTTGCACCCCTTTTGCACAGTCATTTTTTCATCAGATCAAAAGAAAAGTTCTCTCCTCTCCAATGCCAAGAGAAAGCTTTGTAAGGTCCTTCTTCTCTATATTATACTTTTTGAGATATTGGCACAGTTATTACAGTATATATTATTCCCTAACAAACACCCATTTGGATCTTTTGCTGAGAAAATGTCAGCAGTGCATAATAATGACTTGTTTTGATTATATGCAGAAGAAAGACCAGGCATTCAACTTTTGCTATGAGTAGACCTTGGTAAGTGAGAGGAATTTAAAAAAGGGTGGGGTTTTATTTTAATTCTGGCATATTTCGCAATGAAACATACTTTTGTTTAATAAGTTCAACTGCTTTTTATGGTGATGCCCTTTAGAAGCAATTCATACAGATTAGACACATTTTGTATAATTAAATGGAACACATAGTATAAAAATAGGTACATTATTAGATAAAAATAATTTCACACTTATATATTACCTTTGATACTCACCTGAGAATATTATAAATTAATGCTAGAATGAATATTTAAAATTGAATGTGGGCAACTGATAAGTGTAGACAGGCAAAAACACTTTCTAATAATTAATGCTATGGAGCTGCAATGAATTCCTATTTAGTTTATTATTTATTCAGTTAATAATTGACATAAAGATAACTATACATTATTTATTGATGCTACTGATTACTTTAGTTGCCCATGCAATGGGCCTATTAATGATCAAAAGTAATTCTGTTCTAATAGGTTCTACAAAAAAGCTTATCTGGAAATATTAGAGGATAGCCAACTGCTCATCTAACATTATTATCTATTATTATGCCCTGTGTTACCATCTAATACAGGTCACCAACATGTAATAGGAGCAATATGTTACCCATTTGTTTCTTATACATATCAATAACTAATTGATTAAGATTAAGGATGAGCTTAAAAATGTATGGAAAGAGAGGGAGATGGGTGGAGCCTAGCGGAGCAGACATGCATTGTTAGAGCTCTGCACCGCTGAGGAGAGAAGAGAAGGACAAAGCGGAGCCTGCAGGCTCAAAAGGTATCCATTTGAACCTTTTTGCCCCAGGGAACAAACTGTGAAAGCTTGGGCAGGAAATATGGTACTGGGAGGAAACCGTGGCAGAAATAAAAATCACCTCACAAAGAGTTCACAGGCACTCACTGCAACTAAAGCAGCTCCAGTCACCTCACAAGATACAGCATCAGGGCGCTCTCACAGACAGAAAATGTCACAGCAAGACTCTCCATTTGAGTCAGATACAGAACAAATCCTCTCACAAACTTCTCCACAAGCCTTCTCAGCATCCCCAGTAATATTATTACAATTTGAAAAGATGCTTCATAAGGCTTTAAAACAAACCTCAGACCAAATAACAAAAAGCCTAACCAAAGAAATAATTGAGCTGGGAAACCACACCGCAGCCTTAGAAATAAAAATAGATGAAATTGAAATTACAACCCAAGTAAATATAACAGAATTGGAACAATTAAAAGAAGAGAATTTAATACTTCAAATTAAGCTTGAAGATTACGAAAATAGAGCCAGACGTTCAAACTTGCGCAAAAGGGGAATACCTGAAACTGTGACAGACCTGCAATCTACTATTACTGCTCTATTACAAGAACTAAAGCCAGATATCCCTATTGAACGTTTAGAACTGGACAGAGTACACAGAGCCCTCACAGCCAAAAAGAAAGATGGACCCCCACGTGATATAATCACAAAATTTCATTATTACAGAATGAAAATACTAATTGCTGCAAGAGAAAAAAGGGAACTTAATTTTCAAGGACACAATTATCAAATTTTTGCTGACCTATCCCAACTTACTATTACTAAAAGACGATCCATGAAACCCCAACTAATGGAACTGCAACGCCACAACATTATGTATCAATGGGGCTTCCCCTTTTCAGTCAGATTTAACTACCAAGGTACAATTTACAGAAGCAGATCAGCAGATGAACTACAACAAACCCTTTTAAAATTAAATCTGACAGAACCCACAAGCAGCAACTCTCCCACACGCAGAAGAATGACATCATCTTCACCTTCAGGCAGCACTCAGAAAATTTCAGAACAAAATGGGAATCATCATTCTCACAAAAGAGGCCGTTATGCCACATTATCCATGGACCAAGAAGATTCAATGGACTGACATCCTAATTCCTGTTATCTCTTCATTTATTATACTAAGAGATGGTTCTCTATAAAAAACCTGTATTTATAACTGAATGTAACTGCATTCTTACATTCCAGTTATATTTCTTATTACTTCTGATTCATATAGCCTTAGAATATATAAGTGAAATAAGGAAATTCTTGTTCAGTTATATATTATCAGGTAATAACAATAAATTTATTACTTTTTAGGACAAATATGTTCAATAATCCAGAAGTAATGGAAGCTTTTTCTTTCTTTTCTTAAAACAAATATATTATTACCTAACTAGTTCCTAGAATTATGTTTTTGTTTATTCTAATCTGAAGCAATACAACCTCAATTTTATGAGTTAACATATCTAAACAGTTACATATGAATAAAATATGTAATTGTTTACTCTAAAAGGGTTAAAATCCCAAAATAATTCAAACTATCTTCATCAATACCAAAGTTATTAACAGTACCTTTCTAACTGAATTATTTAGCCTAGGGCAAGACTAACCATATACAACTACCCTGGAATAAATAATTTCAACAAAAACTATATTCTGCACTCCAATTAATGAAACATCATTTTGATGTCTTTTGACATAGCACTTCTCTCCTGTAAGCGGAAGATCCGTGTACCCCCATTAGCCCTCCTCATTCTCCCAACCATATTATGTGGGAGTGTGAGGAAGGCACTTATTCCCCTGAGAGAGATATTTACTCTCTTTCACGGGTAAATTGTGATTACTTGCAAAAAATAATTTATACAATGTATCAACTAATCTCATATGTTTTTTGTTTACTCTTTACTCCAGAATTCACTGGTTTCTTTTCTATCTATTCATCTCTTCAGTCCACACAGGTTGATCTGCGCAGTCAGCTCTGCATAACAAAAAGTAAGTCAAAACTATTTGATCTGTTGCCATGGCACCACTGAATATACTTTCCCTGAATGTTCAGGGAATAAATGTCCCTCAAAAAAGGACCAAAGCCTTCCGTACTTTTCATAACAAGAAGGCTCACATAGTATGCCTCCAAGAAACACACTTCACCAAAGATCCTACTCCAAAAATATATTTCTCCTTTTTATCAACAAATTTACACAGCTTCTGCCTGTACCAAGCAAAGGGGAACTCTAATTGCATTTCACCGATCCACACCATTCACCTTATCATCAGAAATTAAAGACCCAGAAGGTAGATACCTGATACTCATGGGTTATATAATGGATACAGCAATCATGGTGATTTCCTACTACGCTCCTAACAAACAACCTACACCATTCCTCTCACATATATTACAAGTGATTAATACACACAAAATAGGAACAGTGATAATGTGTGGGGATTCAAACCAGGTCCTCCTCCCATTTCTAGATAAATCACCTTTTACACCATCCAAAATAACCTCTAGATTACCTTTTTCTCAACTTCTTTCCAAATACAATCTGGTAGATTCGTGGAGAGAAAGTAACCCAATGAAAAAGAAATTCACTTATTTCTCGCACCCTCATCAAACCTTCACCAGAATAGATCATATTTTTCTAATAATAGGAATGATACCAGAAATTATTGCATCAGATATAATTCCGATTCCGTGGTCTGACCATAATGCAGTATACACTACTATAGCCTCAGCCATACCAAAAGCGCATGACCCAACGTGGTACTTACCGGACATAATGCTCAAACACCCACTACATCAGATGGCCATTGAACAAGCTTTAAAGGAATACATATCAATTAATAATACAACAGACATCTCCCCAATAACACTGTGGGAAGCTCATAAGCCTGTCTTGCGTGGTACAATACAAAGACAAATGGCACTATTTAAACTGGAACCCAAAAATCTTGCAAACAAACTAGAACTCAATTTTAATGCAGCCTACATATCATTTCAAGATAATCCATCTCAGAGTACAAAATCTCATCTGGAAAAATCTAGATTGGAATACGATCTATTTCTCACTTGAGTCAGTTGATAAATCCCTCAAACGCTCCAAACACAATTTCTACATGAATACAAACAAACCAGGTACATATTTGGCTCGGGCATTAAATTCAACTAACAAATCTTTCAAACCAATACGTTTGAAATTATCAAAAAATGTTTACACTTGTAATCCAGTTAAAATAGTCCATAAATTTCACTCACATCTCGCAACTTTATACAAGACAAACAATGAATTTAATCCTACAGAGGCTGAATCCTTCTTCTCAAAAATAACCTTACCTAAGTTATCTCAGAATCAAAAAAGCAGTTTGGATGAGCCTATAACTATAGATGAAGTTGCTAACGCCATAAAAGACCTAAAACTTAACAAAAGACCAGGCCCGGACGGCTACTCGGCTTTATACTATAAAACATTCTCAGAAATACTCTCTGCCATTCTCACTGAAACTTTTAACAAACTTCTAGATGGACATTCTTTTCGGCAAGAAACACTAATGGCAATTGTTTGTATGATCCCAAAACCCCTTTCTGATGATACTTCCTGTGTGAATTATCAGCCTATCTCTCTGTTAAACTTTGATATTAAATTATTAGCAAAAATAATAGCAAAACGCCTCAATAGCATTATAGGAAAATTAATACATAGAGATCAAGTAGGCTTCATGCCAAATAGACAGACAGGCGATAATATACGCAGGGCAGTGTTATTGGCACATATTGCTAAAAAACGGAAAATCCCTTTATGTTTTCTATCTCTCGATATTAAGAGGGCATTTGACACAGTATCCTGGCAATATATGCAATATTCATTAAAAAATGGGGTTTTGGACCCCACTTTTTAACATGGATCAAAGCATTATATAATAAACCCAAAGCCTATATAAAATATGCTGGATACAAATCTGATGCCTTTATTATCGAAAGAGGTACCCGACAGGGTTGCCCATTATCTCCCTTATTATTTGCCCTTATACTCGAACCCATGGCCCAATACATCAGAACAAACCAAACTATAACTGGCATTGAAGTAGGAGGTATTACACACAAATTATGTATATTTGCAGACGATATATTACTTTTTCTATCATCACCACAGGTCTCTGGTCCTAACTTAATACCAGCTCTTGATGGATTTGCAGCCCTATCCGGCCTTATGATTAATCCTAAGAAATGCCTAGTGCTTAATATTTCACTCACAAACATGGAATTGATCCCGGCTAGGGCTGCACTCCCATTCACATGGGCAGAAAAATCAATCCCATATCTTGGAATTCATTTAACAGCATCTCATTCTGACTTATTCTCAACCAATTATCCTCCTGTATTAAGACAGATCACAAATCTAATAAAACAATGGTCGCAACTTCCTTTATCCTGGATAGGGAAGATTAATGCAATCAAAATGACTATTCTACCCAAATTGCTTTATCTATTCAGAGTCCTCCCTATTCCAATTCCTTCCTATTTTTTGAGAATAGTACAAAAAAGAGCAACTTCGTTTATATGGGGCTCTTCTAAACCACGTATACCTATACACACACTACATCTTCCCAAAAATAAAGGAGGCCTGGGATACCCTAATTTTACTAACTACTACAGAGCAGCACATTTGGCCAGTCTGTCCAAATACCATGCAGTACAGGAAATCCCATTATGGGTATTTATAGAGGCTTCAGAAAATGACCCTCTATTAATATCAAATTTATTATGGCTTGATCCTAAAGACCGCTTTAAAATTCATAATCCCATAACTAAACACTTCTTATCTCTCTGGGATAAACTAAAAACCAAATATCAGTTACAATCTCCACACAATCCTCTCCTTTCTTTTCTCAGAAATCCGGCCTTTTATCCGGCATGGATCTACCCAAATTCTTTTAAAGCTTGGACAACATCAGCCATTCAGACACTAAATGACTTCATAGCATCTAAATCATTCCTTTCATTCCCATCGCTTAGAGAAAAATATGATCTACCAAACTCTGAGATATTTAGATATCTCCAAATCAAAAATTTCTATACACCATTCCTAAAGGGGATACACCATTATCCCAATTATCCATTTTTGAATCAATCTGTACAAAAGATCCATTTGCTAAAGGTACAATTTCATCACTTTATAATCAATTATATGGAGTAGCAAATCTTAATAGACCCTCTTACCTTCAGAGGTGGGAGGAGGACCTGGGACGAACTTTAGAAGACACGGACTGGTCTAACATATGGCTCACATCTAAGTCATCTTCACCCAACATCTTAGCACTGGAGACAAATTATAAAGTCCTAACTCGCTGGTACCTTGTACCCGCTAGAGTGGCAAAATATTCACCTAATACCTCAGCTCTTTGTTTTCGAGGATGTCCAGAAATAGGCACATATTTACACATATGGTGGACGTGCCCAGTAATCCAAACCTTCTGGAAGGAAGTCTTCGTGATTGCATCTAAAATATTTAAAAAAATATTACAACCAGATCCATATTTAACATTACTTAATCTAAAACCGGAATGGTTAACACTCTCTCAATTCAAACTTATGATCCAACTAATAACGGCTGCAAAACAAACAGTGGCCAAGGCATGGAAATCTCCTACATTGGTACTAGCAGAAACAATTCACAGAATGAATAATACAATGTCCCATGCTAAGATGGTAGCCATCGATCAAAATCAAATTCCAAAATTTGAAAAACTTTGGCACCCTTGGATAAAACAACAGTTCCTGTCAAACTTCAATGACTCTGTCCTGTTGCCATGGTAACAGATTAAATGACTTACAGAGACACCCATTCTAAGGCTTCAAAGAGAACTAAAAAGAATAATAAACTGACGAGCGGGACAACCTTGTGGACCATACCTCTACCTTTCAACCCTTTTTCTTCTTTCTCTTTCCTTTTCTCCACCTTACGATTAAAGCTCATTATCAGAATTTATTTGACCTATATACACTCTACTTGTAAACAATATGTATAGTAGGTATAAATCATTTAAATACCTACAAAAGTAACTAAGGAAATGATATATATCTTTAATTTAGGTTTACGTGAACCCAATGTTTAATATTTGAAATTCCATGATATTTACCTATATAAACCCTACTGTAAAACAATGAGCTTACTTTATAGATCCTTGTAAACTTACTTTATGTATCTTTCTAATATTGTATATTCAATAAACTTCTTTTGACAAGGAAAAATGTATGGAAAAAAAAGATTTAGGATGAGCTTAAAATTAGACAAAACCCTGGATTAAAAAAATATATTTTCAAGTACGGTATGTATTATTAACTTAAACATGTACCTTCTATTGCTCCCAGCCTCCTCCAATTCTACCTTTTTTTTTATGCTGCCGCTGTGATTTAACTTTCTGTTAGAGGGTGTTTACATTCATTCTTAATGGTCCCACTGTATGTAGAAACATAGCCAGCCTCCCTTGCTCACTTTCAAGATTGACTAGCCACTATGGACTATGGGATTTGTAGTGTGCATAGAGTAGTGCTCATGACTGCAACTAACATGCACTAGGGAGCTGTCATTAGTGAAGCAAGTGGAGTTAGGGTATTGACATTTTTGTTTCTAAGCGCAACATTCATTATGAGTAATGCTGGATTTTTTCTTTTTGGGAGGGGTATTTTTACATAAAGACTTGTCAAAGACTTGTGTGTTTATAATTACAACTATATGCAATCTTATGCCCTGTACACACGGTCGGATTTTCCGATGGAAAAAGTGCGATCGGATTGTGTTGTCGGAAATTCCGATTGTGTGTGGGCTCCATCGGACTTTTTCCATCGGAATTTCCAACACACAAGGTTAGAGAGCAGGATATAACATTTTCCGACAACAAAATCCGATTGTTTAAATTCCGATCGTGTGTACACAAATCCGACGCACAAAGTGCCACGCATGCTCAGAATAAATTAAGAGACAAAAGCTATTGGCTACTGCCCCGTTTATAGTCCCCACGTACGTGTTTTACATCACCGCGTTCAGAACGATCGGATTTTCCAACAACTTTGTGCGACCGTGTGTATGCAAGACAAGTTTGGCCCAAAATCAGTCGGAAAAAATCTGATGAATTTTGTTGTCAGAATGTCCGATCAATGTCCGATCGTGTGTACAGGGCAATACACTTTCCGTGTGTGTGTGTGTGGGGGGAGTGGATATTTGGTAGCCCCCTTATGTAAAAGCTGGCCTCTAGATTCTGATAATTACCCTATGCCCCCCCACAACCTTAAGCCAGGCTTTTGGAAAGAGGCTCTTGTCCTCATTAACAATAAAGGCAACTTGAAGATAAAGGTGAATTAACAAAATTTTCAACATATTCTTTTCCTTGCAAATGTCAATTTTGTTATACTAATTTGTTTATATGGTAGATATACTCCACTTCACAGGCAGGTGTTGGGGATTCCCCAAGCAGGAAAGGAAGAAATAGTGCATTTTGATCAGTGCATAGCCTTTGGGGTAGTGACGATTTTCCCATCCCCTTTTTTGCCAAGTGTCCTGACTGTTTATCTATACATGTAGTACCCAGCCATTTGGGTACTATATGCTTGAGGAAACACATGGATTTGCCCCACAGAACTTGGTGGGAGCAGCACCTTAATGAGACAAGTTGG
This sequence comes from Lithobates clamitans, assembly GCA_037952925.1. Classification (NCBI taxonomy): domain Eukaryota; kingdom Metazoa; phylum Chordata; class Amphibia; order Anura; family Ranidae; genus Lithobates; species Lithobates clamitans. The sequence goes on along the minus strand of JBBGZY010000380.1, from coordinate 456,011 downwards.
CAGCAAAAAGCCCACACTCCTTTTCATCTTTCCTCAATTTCCTCTGCATCTCCATTTCCTCCTCAACGTTCTCCTGTAGCCTACACCAATGGTCAAAGGTTTTAGAACACCCCCATTTTTCCAGTTTTTAATTAAATTTACGTAGTTTATCGTCTCAATGTACTCTGAAAATAAAACATAGAAGAAAAAAACAATTGGACATAAAAAAGAAATCATGGAATCAGTATCTTTAACAAAATGTAATCGAAATTTTTGACTCATCAAAGTTGTCACCTCTTGTAGATATAACAGCTGAACACACTCATAGCATTCTTTCTACCATCAAAATCAAATATTATTCGGAAACTTCTTCCCAACACTGTTGAAGAAGTTCCTGCAAACTAGAAAAATAGGGGTATTCTAAAACATTTGAACAGTATGTAGGCAGGTAGAGTTCTATGCTTTCCCAGTTAGAAGGGTTAGTGTTAATTTTGTTCCCAATTCTTTTTTGGCTGACTTTTCTGAGTCCGACCCCCTGGTTCTGTGTATTATAAAAGAGACAGGGGTCTGGACCCGACCGTGCAAAAAGGTTTCTGAAAGTCTGTGGTTGCTGTTGTTACCGTTGGCAGACTGTCCGGCTTGCCTGCTGAATATGTCAAGACCGAGGTGTCAACTAATTAACATCTGGCTTCAGGATCCTTCTAAAGCCTAGGGGAATGGCTGGAACCTGCAGTCCACCCCAAGAATGCCAACCCTTGATACTGATATTCTTTCCTTTGCAGGTATGCCACAAACCTGAGTTAGGGATTTAGTTTAGAGAAAGACTGTTGCTTTTATTTGACTGGCATGCTGTTATTTAAGTAAAGCTTTTGAAACTTTGCCTTTGCCTCGTCTGAAGTTACTCAAGGGGTGCAATGCAAGTAACCAGCATGCATAGCTTATAGCCCGGGCCAGCTAAGCACATTGGGGTATGAAGAGAATAGTACAAGATTTAATACAGTGTAAAGATATAAGTGGTTACCAAGGATAACAAAGGTTTCTCTAGCATCCTGCCGTAAGAGTGTACACGTGACTTGTGAAATAGCCTGTGGCAGGAAGAGTTGTTGTCGGCACTCTCTCTGTGAGCAGGTCCATAGGTACGGGAGCGGATTGGCCACAGAAGTCCTCAGCCTGTGCACAGGTACAGAAAATGAAGTGTTAACTGAAGTGCATACATGTAGTCTGTGCTAGGTGCATGTCAGGACCTCATACCATTACTGGGAGTGAGGTAGCGGTGATATGCTGGACAGATGGAGTGAACATTGGCTCTCTGTGTCCCTCCCAAATGCATCAGTGACCGTGGTGGTGTACATCACACAGAGAGAGTTTATTAGAGAAGTCATCTGCTTCAGTAATGGTATCATATGTGTAAGGCACGGACCACCCTATCCAAAGTGCCTAGTGTAAGCCAGAAGAATCTACCCTGGGGTAGGCCTCTTATGTGACCCTTGCTTGATTTCTAATGAGGAGGGAAGCATGGTAAACATGACTATCACCCCACTACATTTACCCCCGTAGCCCCTACAGGTAGTGTACATCTATGGCCTACAGTGACAGGGAATTCAGGTCATCAAAGAGAGGGACCACTTTTGGTGGTCACTTTATAGAACACTGATACAACCGGAAAATGGCTGATATACTGCCACCATCACAGAGGGAACACAGAATGCAGCACTGTGAGGAAATGCCCCATTTGCAACATTTCTTGATTGTGGTAGAATTCTCACTGATGAACAACATGCCTCCAATCTTGTGATGCCTGAAAGGAAGAGCAGTGGTGGTGTCTGCCTAATGCCCCGTACAAACGATCAAACTTTCCGCCAACAAAACCGTGGATGTTTGTTCGAAGGATGTTGGCTCAAACTTGTCTTGCATACACACGGTCACACAAATGTTGGCCAACAATTACGAACGTGGGAACGTGGTGACGTACAAGACATACGACGAGCCAAGAAAAAAGAAGTTCAATAGCCAGTGCGGCTCCTTCTGCTTGATTCCGAGCATGCATAAAATTTTGTACGCAGACTTGTGTACACACGATCGGAAATTCCGACAACAACGTTTTGTTTGTCGGAAAATTTGAGAACCTACTAGCCAACATTTGTTGGCGGAAAGTCCGACAACAAATGTTTGATGGAGCATACACACGATCGGACTTTCAGCCAACAGGCTCACATCCAACATTTGTTTTCAGAAAATCCGATCGTGTGTATGGGGCATTAGAGTTTTTTTTTATCAAACCACAGAGGCCAGGACAAACTGCAGGCAGCAATCACAGACAGTGTGTAAACCATGTGATTGCTGAAAACATTGGGTTCAGGGCTTGATGCATTCTCAGAAGTGTGGACCACATGGTCTATTGGGTATCCAGACTTGACTACTGGAGTTATCACAGTAAATACTGGAGATCTGTCAGTCGCTTGACCGTGTGGAAGACCCCCTCTTCTCCACCTCATCCAATCAGAAAATGCTTTATATTCTCTGAAAAAGAAATACAAAGCATTCTGTAAATGGTGACAGTTCAGAGTGAGCGACCCTAGTTAGTGTGCAGAGAGGATGCCACTAGGCACAGGACCTGGAGGATTGTGCCTATAGCTGTAGTAGCATTGGTTACTATAGCGATTGTCAGTTTCTCCCTAAGGTATAAAATATGCATACTTACATTGTGCAAGGTGGACCAACGTAAGTATGCAATAAGAGTCATGCATTGAGTTCACCTTTAACAGTGTCTTTCTTTGTAAACCATGCCAGAATTTTGCAGTGGCACATGCAGCTTTATGGTGGGCCCTCCTTCTCACTTTCTCTAATCATCATCAGATCCCCAGTCCTACCCAGATGTTGTGTGTGAATACAATATGTGCTTTAGTTGGTAAATTATGCAATTATGAAATTATAGATCTTTTACATATTTATTTCCATTGGTCTGTATTTGATTTAAAGGTTACCATATGACTATCACACATGCCTTGAAAAACAGACGTATTAATGTCGCAGATCCTGCAGTTATGCTATACTTTACCAAAGCTGGATATATCCATTAGTAAAAGGTTAAAATAGAATGCTGGAATTAGTAGTTGCTTACAGAAGGAGGGCTGTAATCTGTTGGGATATATGGGTTTTGCATTTGTTCTATGGCTGGTATAGATTGAAAGTGTGTCCAAACTTTGGCAACTTCTTGTTGGTCTAGCATTTCATAGTGAGCTACAGACAATGCTACTATGTATTGAGAGTTTTAAAATCCCTTTATTCTGATTCACTTTTTACTGTTTCAATGTCGTTTTCGTGTTTTACAAACAGTAATTAATTTATATGTTTGCTGACATTATCCAGTCCTAATAAAATATTAAATGCAGTTGAAAATTTTCTGGTAGAACATCTGCTACCAATAAGCAGAAGAGTACAAGTCTCTCTTCTGAAACATATCATGTCTGTTCATAGCCTACATTCATTGCAGCGAGGAATCACCCCTAGAGCAGAGAATGGCACTTAACACTATATAGAAGAACAGAATGCAATTCCTCTGTTGTGCAAAACTATATTTTTCTAGAAACCCATTTTCTCCAAACCACAGAGCAGTTTTGCACTCAGTCTACTGAAAAAGCAGAAAGCTTGCTGATTTTCTAACAAAAAAGGATGGTTGTTCATGACCTGATATCGGAGGAGTGAGGGGATGTGAAATATTTTTACAACTCTTGTGACGATTGGAAGAGTATCAAGCCATGTAGGAGTTGTCATCTTCTGGGAAATCTCTATATTCACTCTCTTTATCTTCAGAGAAGAGTAAACACAACTTTCAAACTACCTCATCAACTATTTTAAAATATAATAGCAGGTCCTTGTGACAAAGCAAAGCAATTGGCAGCAGGCAAATGGCTCAACATTCATCATTCTTAATGGAACATCTGCTTATACAGGCAGGCTATTAGTGACTATTAGGGATGAGCTTGATGTTCAGATCGAACATTAGTTCAAGGTAAACATCGAGTGTTTGCCCGTTCACCGAAGATCGAACATTATGGGGCGTTCGCGGAGAGTTTGAGCGACACGGAGTGCCCCATAATGCATTGCAAGATCGCAGTGCATTGCTGTATGATGATTGGCCAAAGCATGCACCTGACCTGCATGCTTTGGCCAATCACAGTGCCCTCTGCTAAGAGAGCCAATCATGGCTCAGGCGGACTAAGTCAATGCCGAACACTGTATAAGGCTGCTTACACGGCGGCCATGTGTAGTGTTGTTGGTGTGGACAGAGAGATAGCTTGATTTAGATTAAGCAGGCAGGTTATTCAGTTAGTGGCAGTGTATTTGATATATATATATATATATATATATATATATATATATATATATACTCTGCATTTACCATAGACTATATATTCAGTGTTTACTCTATATTTACTCTATATTCAGTCAGTGCAGGCAGTGTATTAATATATATATATTCTGCATCCAGTGTAGCCTATATCTACAGTGCATTCCGTGGTGTACTGTTTCCAATACACTTCAGGCGGTGTACACAGCATATCTAATACAGTGTGTACAGTTTCTACTACACTTCTAGTGGTGTACACAGTACACAATACAGTGCAGCCATAGTACAGTTGCTAATACAGTGCAGTTGGTGTACACAGCATCTAATACAGTGTGTACAGTTTCTACCACACATCTGGTGGTGTACCCAGTACACAATACAGTGCAGCCATAGTACAGTTGCTAATACAGTGCCGGCGGTGTACACAATATCTAATACAGTGTAGTGTGGTGTTGCAAAACAAAATATACATCATGTCTGGAAGGCCACCAAAGAGAGGCAGACACTCACAGGCCACTAAAAGAGGGCAAGCAACCTCTGTGTCTACAGTCAACAGTGCTGGTCATGGACATGGTGTATCCTCTGCAGGTGGCCTTGGGGTATGCTTGTTTTTTTTTACTGCTGGCCATGTTATTGAGCCAGAACATGCAGAAGAGTTGATGGAGTGGATAACCAAGCCGTCTTCATCCTCCTCATTCTCTGTTTTGCCTTCCAACACAGCTGCCAAATCGGCCTATTCCACCGGCTCCTTGTCCACAGTCACTCCTTCTGTAGCCCCACCATCATTCATAGAGGAGTCCCCAGAATTATTCGACCACAGTGTTGGGTACATGGTGCTGGAGGATGTGCAGCGATTTGAAGGCTCCAATGTTGGTTCCCAGGATGGGAAAGGGAGTAACATGAGCCTAGAGAGAGGGGGTGCCCAAGTAGGACCAGAAACTGGCAGTCATGTTCCCCCAGCTGCAGCATACTGCCAAGTTTGCTCCAGTGACGAGGAGGGAGGGGATGATGTCACTGACTGTATTTGGGTGCCTGAGAGAAGAGAGGAGCAGGAGGAGGAGGGTGAGGCACAACTCCAACCTCTAGGGGGCAGCTTAAGGGCAGCCACACTATTGCATAACACCGCAGAGCTCCGCAGGTGCAGGGCACTGCTGACTCCCCGCTGACTTTTAAAAGCTCCCTGCAGTTGGCCTTTTTCGACATGTGTGCAGCAGATCGCACCATTGCTGTTTGCAACCTATATCTGAAGCGGATCAAGCATGGCCAGAACAGCAGCCGCTTGGGCACCACATGCTTGACCAGACATATGACAACCTGCCATGCAGTCCGTTGGCAACAGCACTTAAAAGACCCACATCAAAGAAAAAGGCAGCATTATCCTTGCTCCTCATCTGGGATCTCCAACCCTACTATACTTCCAGTCCTCCCAAAAACCTGCACTGAGAGGAATGAAGGTATAGCAATAGGTGCCCCAAGTACTTGCAGCCAATCTGCTAGCAGTACACCACCATCTGATTTTAGCAGATATCCCTACCCCAGTTGCTGAACCATAACAAGAAATTCAGTTCCAGCCATCCACATGCTCAGCGTCTAAACAGTAGCTTGGCCAAATTGCTAGCACTGCAACTGCTGCCTTTTCAGCTGGTAGACTTTGCCCCTTTCATGAATTTGTGGTATGTGCTGTACCTCAGTGGCAGGTTTCAAAAGGCCATTTCTTTTCACGGAAGGCCATTCCGACTCTCTACCGGCATGTGGAAGGCAATGTTTTGGCCTCGTTGGACAGGACGGTCAGCAGTAAGGTGCATATTACCGTTGACTCATGGTCCAGCAGGCATGCGCAGGGATGTTACTTTTCCTTCAAGGAGCACTGGGTAACTCTGTTGGCAGCTGGGAAGGATGCAGGACAGGGTCCATTGTTGTTGGAGCTTGTTCAGCCACCACACCTCCAAAATGCTAGTGGTGATTCTGCCACAGCTCTCTCTTCCACCACCTCCTCTTCTTCTTCCTCTATGGCCTATTCCGCAGATTTGTCCTCTGAACCAGTGGTGCTCCATAAGCGTTCAAAGGGCTACACAAGCAATCAGGCTAAAAGATGCCGTGTGGTGCTTGATTCGGTCTGCCTAGGGGACAGTAGCCACATTGAGGCAGAGATTCTGTCAGCTCTGTAGGGGCAGGCTCATAGGTGGTTGACGCCATGCTGGCTTTAGCCAGGAATGGTTGTATGCGACAATGGCACCAACCTTCTTCTCTGCCCTCCAACAGGGACACTTGACCATGTTCCATGTTTGGCACACATCCTGAAATTGGTGGTGCAGGTACCCAGGCTTACAGGATCTCCTGAGGCAGGCCAGAAAAGTTTGTAGTCATTTCCACTGGTCATACAATGCCAGTGCTCGGCTGGCTTACATTTAAAGGAAATGCAACCTGCCCACCAACTGCCTCCTTTGTGACATGCCCACCAGGTGGAACTCAACGTTGATAATGCTGCAGTGGCTGCACACACAGCAGAGGGCCATCAATAAGTACCTGTGCGAGTATGGCACCAGGACAGGGTCAGGAGAGCTTGGCTTCTTTTCGCCACGTCAGTGGCTACTGATGAAGGATGCATGCACTGTCCTGTCACCATTTGAGGAGGCCACAAGGATGGTGAGCAGCAACAATGTATACATCAGTGACACTGCCCCTCGAGTCTTCCTGTTGGAACACACGCTTCGTGGAATCATGGACAGGGCACTTAAGGCAGAACAGCGGGAGGAGGACTTCCTTCCCTCTCAAGGCCCCCTTTATCCTGATAGCATTCCTGGGGGTTCGCCAAACACACAGGAAGAAGAGGAAGAGGATTGTGTCAGCATGATGTAGAGGATAACACTCTGCAGCAGTCTTCAAGGGATGGTTTTCAGTCCCCAGAAACCCAAGGAGTTGTACGTGGCTGGGAGGAGGTATTTACAGATAAGGTGATCCTTAGTGACCCAGAGGACTCAGAATCAAATGCCTCTGCAAACTTACGCTGCATGGCCTCTCTGATTCTGCAAAGCCTGCGAAAGGACCCTAGGATTCGTGGTATCAAGGAGAGGGATCATTACTGGCTGGCAACCCTTCCTGATCCACGTTACAAGGGTAAGGTTTGCAGAGGGAGCAGAGGATGAAACATCTTCAGGAGGCCTTGAAGAGAGGTTTGTGCAACGCATTTCCAGACCCTGGGAGGTGACAATTTCCTGGTGCTGGACAACATGTTGCTGAGGCTTCGTTCAGTCAGAGGAACAGCGGTGGAGAAGGTGGCTGGCTGACCAATGCCTTTAACCACTTCCCACCCCGCGTATATTAATATGTAGGCCGCAAAGTGGCTCTCTCATCCTGGGCAGCCGTCATATGACGTCCTCGGCTTCACAGCCGTCTAGGGGGAGCATGCCCGCCGCATCACTCAGGAGCTGATGCACGTGCTTGACGGCCACAATGTCTGCCAGGCACCCACGATTGCTTGTCACAGAGCAGGGACATGGATCTGTGTGTGTAAACACACAGATCCACATCCTGTCAGGGGAGAGGAGACAGATCGTGTGTTCCTTGTATATAGGAACACCAATCGTCACCTCCCCCGGTCAGTCCCCTCCCCCCACAGTTAGCATCACTCCCTAGGTAACACATTTAACCCCTTGATCACCCCCTAGTGTTAACCGCTTCCCTGCCAGTGACATTTATACAGTAATCAGTGCATATTTATAGCACTCATGGTTGTATAATTGTCAATGGTCCCAAAAATGTGTCAAGTGTCCAATTTGTCTGCTGAAATATCGCAGTCCCGATAAAAATCGCAGATCACTGCTATTACTAATAAAAAAAAATAATAACAAAAATGCCATAAATCTACCCCCTATTTTGTAGGTCCTATAACTTTTGTGCAAACCAATCAATATACGCTTATTGTGATTTTTTTACCAAAAATATGTAGAAGAATACATATCGGCCTATACTGAGGAAGAAATTTGTTTTGTTTTTTTTTTTTAATTGGGATATTATTATAGCAAAATGTAAAAAATATTGTGTTTTTTTTTTCAAAATTGTTGCTTTTTTCATTTATAGCACAAAAAATAAAGACCGCAGAGGTGATCAAATACCACCAAAAGAAAACTCTCTTTATGGGGAAAAAATGATCAAATATCATATGGGTACAGTGTTACATGACCACGCAATTGTCATTCAAAATGTTACAGCGCTGAAAGCTGAAAATTGGTCTGGGCAGGAAGGGGGTGAAAATGCCCTGTATTGAAGTGGTTAAACAATTTTTTAGCCCTTAGCGCCAAGGTCTGATTGGTTCAAGCAACCATCACCAGCATCTGCATTGCATGATGCAGGAATATCTAGGGGCAAGAGCAGACTTGGAGACCTTTCCAACAGAGCATCCATTGGGTTACTGGGTCTTGAAGATGGACCACTGGCCAGAAGTAGCTTAATATGCAATTGAGCTACTGGCCAGTCCTGCATCCAGCGCGCTTTCTGAATGCACATTCAGTGCTGCTGGAGGGTTTGTAATGGATCAAAGAGTGCGCCTGTCCACAGACTTCGTTGATAGGCTCACATTCATAAAAATGAATCAGTCTTGGATCAGCAGCTATCAAGCACCTGATGCTGATGTAACTGATTGAATTTGCTATGCATGTGGGATCCCTTGAAGACTGCCTATGCTGACTATCCTATTCCTCCTCCATCTTGATGATGCCAGCTTCCAACAATTTTGGTTTAGGGCACCACCACCACCGCCCAATTTTTCTGTCCCTGTTTAACAGGGGTATGTAATTACAATTTTTTATCTATTATTTCACAGCAGGGCCCGTTCCTGTACCCAACAAGAGTATCTGTGAGAGGTTACAGTGTTGTGGCACCACCACCACCACCCAAGGCCCAATTTTTTAATCTAATATTTCAATGCAGGGCCTGTTCCTGCACCCAACAAGAGCATTTGTGAGGGGTTACAGTGTTGTGGCACCACCACCACCACCCAAAGCCCAATTTTTCTGCCCCTGTTTGACAGGGGCATGTAATTACAATTTTCGATCTAATATTTCAACGCAGGGCCCGTTCCTGCGCCCAACAAGTGCATTTGCGAGGGGTTACAGTGTTATGGCACCACCACCCGAGGCCCAATTTTTCTGCCCTTGTTTAACTGGGGCATGTAATTACAGTTTTTGACATAATATTTCAACACAGGTCCCATTCCTGTGCCCAACAAGAGTATCTGTGAGGGGTTACAGTGTTGTGGCACCACCACCCAAGGCCCAATTTTTCTGCCTCTGTTTAACAGGGACATGTAATTACAATTCTTGAATTAATAAAAAGACAGCGCTTGCAAGTGGATATATTCTAAACTAATTCATATGTTGCAGCTGCTAGGTGAAAAGTGCTAATACTTTAATATTATTATAGAGAAGAAGACCTGCGCTAGCAACTCACCAAGTGGGTAACTAAAAAAATATTTTTCTAAAAAACCACATAACATAAATGATTATTACACAAAACATATTACGTGAAAAAAATATAAAAATGTAAATGTACAAAAACTGTGCAAAAGCACACTGCCACCACTAGGTCACTAGAGGTGAATTCAGAGACGTGAGTGAGAGATGGTCTAGATTAATCACAAAAATCCAGATCAATTACACTGAGACTGAAAATTACCATATAATCATAAATGATAAATGTATCTGTGTATAAACAAAAAACAACATAAGATCTATTGAGTCACACAGTTCCTTCTCATGAGCACACTCTACGGACTTCAAGCTTGTTATTCATATGGTACACTTAAATGGCAAATAGGCTGGTGCCGGTGATGTTTTGAGAGGAGATCTTGGAATCACAAACCTCGCATTCCACCAAAGGGAGAAAAGAAAACACATAGCATAAAACCTATGGTACCGTGAGATCACCTGCGCATAAAAGCGCTACTCACGGAATCGATGTGCAGAGCAGGCATTCAGAATAAGGGCCGGTGTTCGCTGCTGAACGGCGTGCGTTTCACCAACACCAGGAAGTGATGTCACTGGTTCTCGAGTATGCGAGCGTGGGCCGGATGTTGCGTCGACGCGTTTCGCCCCTCCCCCAGTCTTTGATAACGCCCTGGGGGAGGGGCGAAACGCGTCGACGCAACATCCGGCCCACGCTTGCATACTCGAGAACCAGTGACATCACTTCCTGGTGTTGGTGGAACGCACGCCGTTCAGCAGCGAACACCGGCCCTTATTCTGAATGCCTGCTCTGCACATCGATTCCGTGAGTAGCGCTTTTATGCGCAGGTGATCTCACGGTACCATAGGTTTTATGCTATGTGTTTTCTTTTCTCCCTTTGGTGGAATGTGAGGTTTGTGATTCCAAGATCTCCTCTCAAAACATCACCGGCACCAGCCTATTTGCCATTTAAGTGTACCATATGAATAACAAGCTTGAAGTCCGTAGAGTGTCCTCATGTGAAGGAACTGTGTGACTCAATAGATCTTATGTTATTTTTTGTTTATACACAGATACATTTATCATTTATGATTATATGGTAATTTTCAGTCTCAGTGTAATTGATCTGGATTTTTGTGATTAATCTAGACCATCTCTCACTCACGTCTCTGAATTCACCTCTAGTGACCTAGTGGTGGCAGTGTGCTTTTGCACAGTTTTTGTACATTTACATTTTTATATTTTTTTCACGTAATATGTTTTCTGTAATAATCATTTATGTTATGTGGTTTTTTAGAAAAATATTTTTTTAGTTACCCACTTGGTGAGTTGCTAGCGCAGGTCTTCTTCTCTATAATAATTACAATTCTTGATCTAATATTTCACAGCAGGGCCCGTTCCTATGCCCACCATGAGTAACTGTGAGGGCTTACAGTGTTCTGGTACCACCAACATCTAAGGCCCAATTTTCTGCAGAGTATATAGGGCAGGCCGTATAGTATATACACTGCTGTTCAGAGTATAAAGTGCCTGGGGACCTGGGGGACCCCCAAGCCAATTTTTTTCAAAATGTGGGTGCAGGGTTCCCCTTAATATCCATACTAGACCCAAAAGGCCTGGTAATGGACGGGGGGGACCCATGCCATTTTTTTCAATGATTTTCATCTATATTGCCGGGACCCGACAATACATTACAGCCGCAAGTAATTTTAAATTACATTTTTGCCTTTAGAAATGTCATTTTGCTGTGGTATTGTTCTAAACACGGGAAAAATGTGCTACTTTACAGGCATACTAAGAACAACCCCCAGACACAATATTTAAAGGAATATTTCATTTTTATTGTTTCACTTTAAGCATTATTAAAATCTCTGCTCCTGAAAAAAAGGATATTTTTAAAACTTTTTTTTTGTATTGATACATGTCCCCTGGGTGCAGGACCCGGGTCCCCAAACACTTTTTATGGCAATAACTTGCATATAAGCCTTTAAAATTAGCACTTTTGATTTTTCATAGTCGTGTCCCATAGACTTTAACGGTATTCACGTGTTCAAACAAATTTTTTGCCTGTTCACATGTTCTGCTGTGGGTGTGTTCAGCTCATCCTTAGTGACTATGGATAGTAAAATCTCTCAGGTACAATGACAGGGAAGAAGGAAATATACCAGTACCTACTCACCCCATTAGCAGCTCTTTCTTTTTTTTTAACCATAGATTTTTATTGGTTTATACAGCTTACACGTATTATATGAAGCATTGTGTACATCACAATCCATATACAATTTACGTATCAAATATCAAACTTACAAATGTAAGAACGTTGTTTTCATGTAAGCTACTTACATTACAACAAAACAAAACATGGCCTCAACAGCAGGTAAAGCCTGTCACCCCTTTTGGGCACACACTGTGAGCAGGCTCTGCAAAGGTACAGTTATAAAGTAACCCTCCTTGGCCCTTGTTGAGGGTCTCTGGAGATAGAGCGTACAGTAAGTTCGGTACGTGTAGTTTTGTTAACCATTAAACAAACATTGATATACTTTCGGTGCTGCGTAATACGCATATGCAGATACAAGAGTGGATACATATTTGCAGTAATTGTAAGGCAACTACTAGTATGACCACTCCTATTGTTTGGTCATATCACTTGATGACCGGATGCATGTAATGAGCAGGGATGAGCTTAGAGGTCGAGTCAAACTCATGTTCGACTCGAACATCGGCTGTTCGCCAGTTCGCCGAACAGCGAACAATTTGGGGTGTTCGTGGCAAACTCGAAAGCCGCGGAACACCCTTTAAAAGTCTATGGGAGAAATCAAAAGTGCTAATTTTAAAGGCTTATACTGTATGCATGGTATTGTCATAAAAAGTGTTTGGGGACCTGGGTCCTACCCCAGGGGACATGGATCAATGCAAAAAAAGTTTTAAAAATGGCCGTTTTTTCAGGAGCAGTGATTTTAATAATGCTTAAAGTGAAACAATAAAAGTGTAATAGTTACATAGTTACATAGTTACATAGTAGGTGAGGTTGAAAAAAAGACTCAAGTCCAACCTATGTGTGTGATTATGTGTCAGTATTACATTGTATATCCCTGTATGTTGCGGTCATTCAGGTGCTTATCTAATAGTTTCTTGAAGCTATCAATGCTCCCCGCTGAGACCACCGCCTGTGGAAGGGAATTCCACATCCTTGCCGCTCTTACAGTAAAGAACCCTCTACGTAATTTAAGGTTAAACCTCTTTTCTTCTAATTTTAATGAGTGGCCACGAGTCTTGTTAAACTCTCTTCTGCGAAAAAGTTTTAACCCTATTGTGGGGTCACCAGTCCGGTATTTGTAAATTTAAATCATATCCCCTCTCAAGCGTCTCTTCTCCAGAGAGAATAAGTTCAGTGCTTGCAACCTTTCCTCATAACTAAGATCCTCCAGACCCTTTATTAGCTTTGTTGCCCTTCTTTGTACTCGCTCCATTTCCAGTACATCCTTCCTGAGGACTGGTGCCCAGAACTGGACAGCATACTCTAGGTGCGGCCGGACCAGAGTCTTGTAGAGCGGGAGAATTATCGTTTTATCTCTGGAGTTGATCCCCCTTTTAATGCATGCCAATATTCTGTTTGCTTTGTTAGCAGCAGCTTGGCATTGCATGCCATTGCTGAGCCGATCATCTACTAGGACCCCCAGGTCCTTTTCCATCCTAGATTCCCCCAGAGGTTCTCCCCCCAGTGTATAGATTGCATTCATATTTTTGCCACCCAAATGCATTATTTTACATTTTTCTACATTGAACCTCATTTGCCATGTAGTCGCCCACCCCATTAATTTGTTCAGGTCTTTTTGCAAGGTTTCCATGTCCTGCGGAGAAGTTATTGCCCTGCTTAGCTTAGTATCGTCTGCAAATACAGAGATTGAACTGTTTATCCCATCCTCTAGATCAGTGTTTCTCAACTTCAGTCCTCAAGGCGCCCCAACAGGTCATGTTTTCAGGATTTCCCTCAGATGAAACAACTGTGGTAATTACCAAGGCAGTGAAACTGATCAAATCACCTGTGCTAAATAATGGAAATCCTGAAAACATGACCTGTTGGGGCGCCTTGAGGACTGGAGTTGAGAAACACTGCTCTAGATCGTTTATGAACAAATTAAATAGGATTGGTCCCAGCACAGAACCCTGGGGAACCCCACTACCCACCCCTGACCATTCCGAGTACTCCCCATTTATCACCACCCTCTGAACTCGCCCTTGTAGCCAGTTTTCAATCCATGTACTCACCCTATGGTCCATGCCAATGGACCTTATCTTGTACAGTAAACGTTTATGGGGAACTGTGTCAAATGCTTTTGCAAAATCCAGATACACCACATCTACGGGCCTTCCTTTATCTAGATGGCAACTCACCTCCTCATAGAAGGTTAATAGATTGGTTTGGCAAGAACGATTCTTCATGAATCCATGCTGATTACTGCTAATGATACCGTTCTTATTACTAAAATCTTGTATATAGTCCCTTATCATCCCCTCCAAGAGTTTACATACTATTGATGTTAGACTAACTGGTCTGTAATTCCCAGGGATGTATTTTGGGCCCTTTTTAAATATTGGTGCTACATTGGCTTTTCTCCAATCAGCTGGTACCATTCCAGTCAGTAGACTATCTGTAAAAATTAGGAACAACGGTCTGGCAATCACTTGACTAAGTTCCCTAAGTACCCTTGGATGCAAGCCATCTGGTCCCGGTGATTTATTAATGTTAAGTTTCTCAAGTCTAATTTTAATTCCGTCCTCTGTTAACCATGGAGGTGCTTCCTGTGTTGTGTCATGAGGATAAACACTGCAGTTTTGGTTACTGAAGCCCCCTGATTCACTCGTGAAGACTGAGGAGAAGAATAAATTCAATACCTTTGCCATCTCCCCATCCTTTGTAACCAGATGTCCTTCCTCATTCTTTATGGGGCCAATATGGTCTGTCCTCCCTTTTTTACTGTTTACATACTTAAAGAATTTCTTGGGATTTTTTTTGCTCTCCTCCGCTATGTGTCTTTCATGTTCTATCTTAGCCGTCCTAATTGCACCCTTACATTTCCTGTTGCATTCTTTATAAAGTCTGAATGCTGAGGATGATCCCTCAACCTTGTATTTTTTGAAGGCCTTCTGCTTTGCTTTTATATGCATTTTTACATTGGAGTTAAGCCATCCAGGACTTTTGTTCGCTCTTTTAAATTTATTACCCAATGGGATACATTGGCTAATGCCCTTATTTAATATGCTCTTAAAGCAAACCCATCTCTCCTCCGTATTCTTTGTTCCTAATATTTTATCCTAGTTTATGCCTTTTAGCAAGGTTTGTAGTTTAGGGAAGTTGGCTCTTTTGAAATTCAGTGTCTTTGTATTCCCTTTATGTTTCCTATTTGTGTGATTTATACTGAAACTAATTGACCTGTGATCGCTGTTAACTAAATTGCCCCGTATTTCCACATCCGTGATCAGGTCTGTATTGTTGGTAATCAGTAGATCCAGGAATGTTTTATTTCTAGTTGGTGCGTCTACCATCTGACCCATAAAATTGTCCTGCAAGACATTAAGGAATTGGCGAGCCTTAAATGAATGCGTGGTTCCCTCCGCCCAGTCTATGTCTGGATAATTAAAATCCCCCGTTATGATAACACTTCCCATCCTTGCTGCTAATCCAATTTGTGATAGGAGATCCGTCTCCACTTGCTCCCTCAGGTTAGGGGGCCTATAGCATACTCCCAGTATTATTTTCCCCTTAGCTTCATCCCTTTGGAGCTCTACCCATAAGGATTCCACCTCCTCCCTAGCTCCCTTAGTGATGTCATCTCTCACATTCACTTGTACATTATTCTTGATATATAGGCATACCCCTCCCCCTTTTTTACCCTCTCTATCCTTGCGGTAAAGGGTATACCCTTGAATGTTTGCCAGCCAATCATGAGAGCTGTTGAACCAGGTCTCTGAAATTCCCACAAAATCCAAATCCTCCTCGTACAACAGTATCTCTAGTTCACCCATCTTGTCTGCCATGCTCCTGGCATTGGTGAACATGCCACATAGTTTAGACCGGTCGCATATTGTCCTCGTATTGGGTGTTTCGAGATTGCAACTAGGACTTGCTACTATACTCACCTTGTGTTTTTGTGCTTTGGTTAACCTACCACTAATGCCCCCAATACTACCCTCAGGAATATCTTCCGCGCTGGCTATCTCTGCCTCTGGACCCTCCCCCCCCATCGCCTAGTAATATTCCTTTAAATTTGTACCTGGGGGTTGTCTATAGTATGCCTGTAAAGGGGCGCATGTTTCCCGTGTTTAGAACAGTCTGACAGAAAAATGACATTTTAAAGGAAAAAAAAGTAATTTAAAACTACTCGCGGCTATTAATGAATTGTCAGTTCGACAATACACATAAAAGTTCATTGATAAAAAACAGCATGGGATTTCCCCACAGGGGAACCCCGAACCAAAATTTAAAAAAAAATGGCGTGGGAGGTCCCCCTAAATTCCATGCCAGGCCCTTCAGGTCTGGTATGGATATTAAGGGGAACCCCGCACCAAAATAAAAAAAAATGGCGTGGGGGTCCCCCTCAAAATCCATACCAGGCCCTTCAGGTCTGGTATGGATATTAAGGGGAACCCCGCACCAAAATAAAAAAAATGGCGTGGGGGTCCCCTCAAAATCCATACCAGGCCCTTCAGGTCTGGTATGGATTTTAAGGGGAACCCCATAGCAAAATGTAAAAAAAAATGGCGTGGGGTCCCCCCAAAAATCCATACCAGACCCTTATCCGAGCGCGCAACCTGGCAGGCCGCAGGAAAATAGGGGGGACAAGAGAGCGCCCCCCCTCCTGAACCGTACCAGTCCACATGCTCTCAACATTGGGAGGGTGCTTTGGGGTAGCCCCCAAAAACATCTTGTTCCCATGTTGATGGGGACAAGGGCCTCATCCCCAAAACCCTTGCCCGGTGGTTGTAGGGGTCTGCGGGCGGGGGGCTTATTGGAATCTGGAAGCCCCCTTTAACAAGGGGACCCCCAGATCCCGCCCCCCCCATGTGAAATAGTAGTACCCCTACCATTTCACAAAAAAAGTGTCAAAAATGTTAAAAATGACAAGAGACAGTTTTTGACAATTCCTTTATTTAAAGTCTTTTCATCTTTCTATCTTCTTTCTTCTATCTTCCTTCGGTTTCTTCCTCCATCTTTTTCTTCCTCTGGTTCTTCCTCCGATCCTCTGCTTCTTGCTCCGGTATTCTTGTCCTGCATCTTCCTCTGCAGCGTCTTCTTCCCTTCTTTATTCTTGGGCCGCTCCACATCCATATCCATGATGGGAGGCTTCTACTGTGTGACGCTTCTCGTCTTCTGACAATTCTTAAATAACAGAGGGCGGAGCCACCCAGTGTCAGCAAAGAGTCCTATTTTGTGGCTCTCGGAACCTATTGTGATAACCTGTATAGTTTCAATGAATCTGATACTTTCCGCTAGTGGTTCTATGATAAATGAAAAGATAATTGGGGAAAGGGGGCAGCCTTGACGCGTGCCATTAGAAAGTGTAAAGGGGTCAGAGAGTAAACTAGATGTATAGACTCGAGGCGTAGGGTGCGAATAGAGGGACATCATTGCTGTGTGAATCTGGCCAGATAATCCGAATTTGTGTAATGTCTTTGATAGGTAGCCACAATGCACCCTATCAATGGCCTTTTCCACATCTAGAGCTAGGAAAGTGCTAGGGAGTTGGTTGGTTTCAGCAAAACGCAGAAGATTCAGCATCTTTCTGGTCCCGTCTGGTGCTTGTCTGCCTTTTACAAAGCCCACTTGGTCCAGACCTATGAGGGAGGGTTTAACTTCCATTAGTCTATTGGCTAAGATCTTGGCATAGATCTTTAAATCAGAATTCAATAATGAGATTGGCCTAAAGTTTTGGGGGTGTGTTGGGTCTTTGCCCGGCTTAGGTAGTATAACTATGATAGCCTGGAGCATTTCTTTTGGGAAGGAGCCAGAGGAAGCTGCTACATTGAAAACTTCCACCAATTTGGGGGCTAGGAGGGAGGCAAATGCCTTATAGTATTCAGTGGAGAAACCGTCTGCCCCTGGCGACTTGTGCATGGGAAGGGACCTTATAAGCAATTCTACTTCTTCGCAGGTGATAGAGGAGTTCAGTTTTTGAAGCATGGTTGCATCAATAGAGGGTAGGCTAACCCCTTAAAGGAATTTGTCAACCTCTGCATCCATGGGTTGGTGGGTGGGTGGGTGGGTCATTGTTGAGGTTATAGATGGATTCATAATAATCCTTAAAGGCATTGGCTGTGTCTTTAGGGTTGTGAAGTATGGTATGGGAGCTGTGGTGTTGAATGTGGGTAAGGTTGGTTTTAGCTTGCCTTTTCTTAATTTGGGAAGCCAGGAGTTTACTTGCCCTATTGTTCTAGGAGTAGAAGGACAGTTTCATTCTTTTGAAGTATGTGTAATAGTCTGCTCTAAGCTCTTGCCATAGTTCTTCACGACATTGGTTCAAAATGCTGGGGGAGGTAGTACTGGGGTTCTTGTGTTGGGCCTCTAATTCTGCAATGGTCTTGTGGAGCTGTGACATGCCTTGTGATTTTTTCTTTCTTTCCCTGGAAGCTATCTGAATAAGGGTACCTCTAGCAAATGCTTTATGCACACACCATGTCAATGACGGAGAACATTCTCCATTGGCATTGAAGTGGAAGTATTCTTTTAATTTCCCTGCTACCTCATCCCCGATTTGGGGGTGCGATAGTAGGAAAGTGTTGTTATGCCACAGAGGTTTGTGGGAAGTCTTATTGGAATCCACAACCTCAATAGTCATTGGGGCATGGTCAACCACGTGATATTGTGGATATCAGTTTTCATCACATTCTGTAAAGTATACATATCAGTAAGAAAAAAATCAATTCCAGAGTAGCTATTGTACACCATGGAGTGATATTTATAGTCTCTCTCCGTGGTTCTAAGGCAGCGCCAGGGGTCAAAGAGTCTTTCTTCATGGCAAAAGGGACCTAAAGAGGGCCTCTGCCTAAGAACCACAGAGGAGGAATCAAGTTCTCTGTTCAGAACCATATTAAAATCCCCGCAAATAAGTAAGTTACCTCTTTGCATAATTTAGCAAGTTTTACAACTTTGCAGATAAATTTCAGCGGTTTAACATTTGATGCGTATAGGTTTACCAATGTGAAGATAGTATGGTTCAATTCGGCAACCAGGATGATAAAGTGTCCATGTGGGTCAATGTGGTCCTGTAAAAAAGAAAAGGTTACAGTGTCCCTAATAGCAATCATTACACCATTTTTCTTGGAGACATCATTTGCAGTGAATATTTGTGGGAATTTGTTATGCGTGCATTTTGGGGGTTTGCTGCTGGAGAAATGTGTCTCTTGTGCACACAGGACGTCACATTTCATGTCCATAGCCAACTTCCAGAGCGCCCTACATTTATAGGGGCTATTCAAGCCTCTCACATTGTGAGTCATTATCTTAAAGCGGGGGTCCACCTATCTATCGTTTTTTTTTTTTTAGTTCATTCACAAACTTTTCTTCTCAGCTTTACATACTCACATATTGTGTGTAATATGTCCACCTGTGTCAGATTTCGTCGGAAAGAATAACTTATATTATTCACTGCACGCGGTTTCCATCTTCATTGTGGGCATTTGAAGCCCACAAGCATTTATTTCCTGGATGTGGTGAATGCTGTGCTCCCAGCATTCACTGCTCGTTCCCGCACATGCTCAGTGGCATCCTGGGAAGCCTGAGACTAGCTCCCAGGAGTCTGGGAGAGGCTAGAAACACGCCTACTCCCACGGGAGGAGAACCAGGAAGTGCAAAGAAGAATAGAAAAAAAAAAAGGTAATTACGGAGGTTTAAATTTTTTTTAAACGGCATGTCAGCATCTAGGCAAGGAAGAGAATACATAGAGATATTGTTCAAAATTTGGGTGGAACCCCGCTTTAAGGTTCATTCCAATGAAAAACAGCGAATTGCTGCCATCCAGTGGTAGGACTTGGTAGTGGGCATGTTAACATTCTGTTGCTGGATATGTGTATATCCTGAGGTAAATTTTCTTGAACAGTCATCAAAAAACAAAAAAGAACATGACAGGTAAACCACACTTGGCCGTGCAGTAACTGGGAACAGTCAAGTAACTCTTGCTGCAGAAAACAGGTTACAGGAAACATCCTTTAAATGAAGAAGGGGGAAACAAGTTCTCGGTTTAGCCGAACAACGGATGCTTTTTGAGCCATCACATAAATCTGCAGGTATTGTAGAAGGCACCAGGGATCTGTAAGCCTGAGAGTAGTAGTAATCAAGTAGGTGTATCATTAACGGCACATGTGTAAGTAGGTAATTGCCTATCTACCCCTCCTAAGCTGGCTGTGATTGTTGCGGCTGTATTGGAGAGGTTCAGGGTCTGCAGCTTCACCATTCACAGGGAGGAGTCGCCATTTTCAGAGAAGCTCCATTCCTTTTTCTAGGGAGGTGATTGCATGTGATTCATTATGCATTTCCATCAGTAATTTGGCTGGGAACCACCATTTGTATCGAATTATGTGATTGCGCAAGATTTTTGTTATAGGAACTAAATTATGCCTCGCTGAGGGTGTAGCTTACGACAAATCAGCATATAGTGCGATTAAAGCAAATGGATCAGGGAGATCAGGGTGTTGTCTAGCAAATCGCATTAGCTGGTCTTTCACATGGTAAAAGTGAATTCTTGCTATGACATCCCTGGGGATTTGGTCGGGCAGGAATGATGGTTTAGGCAGTCTGTGGGATCTGTCAACGATGACATCTGCAGGCCCCAGAGATGCTAGAGCAGTGGTCATAAGCTTCTGGAGGTATGCTGTAAGGTCCGCAGGCTTGATTGATTTAGGGATCTCTCTAAATTTGATGTTATTCCTCCATGCCCTGTCTTCAATGTCCGCCATTTTAAGACGCATAGCTTTGAGTTCATCTTCAATAGGGATGAGCCGAACACCCCCCTGTTCGGTTCGCACCAGAACATGCGAACAGGAAAAAAATTCGTTCGAACACGCGAACACCGTTAAAGTCTATGGGACACGAACATGAATAATCAAAAGTGCTAATTTTAAAGGCTAATATGCAAGTTATTGTCAATAAAAGTGTTTGGGGACCTGGGTCCTGCCCCAGGGGACATGAATCAATGCAAAAAAAAGTTTTAAAAACGGCCGTTTTTTCAGGAGCAGTGATTTTAATAATGCTTAAAGTCAAACAATAAAAGTGTAATATCCCTTTAAATTTCATACCTGGGGGGTGTCTATAGTATGCCTGTAAAGGGGCGCATGTTTCCCGTGTTTAGAACAGTCTGACAGCAAAATGACATTTTGAAGGAAAAAACACATTTAAAACTACCGCGGCTATTGCATTGCCGACAATACACATAGAAGTTCATTGATAAAAACGGCATGGGAATTCCCCACAGGGCAACCCCGAACCAAAATTAAAAAAAAAAAATGATGTGGGAGTCCCCCTAAATTCCATACAAGGCCCTTCAGGTCTGGTATGGATATTAAGGGGAACCCCAGCCAAAATTTAAAAAAAAAATTGACGTGGGGTTCCCCCTAAATTCCATACCAGACCGTTCAGGTCTGGTATGGATTTTAAGGGGAACCCCGCGCCAAAAAAAAAAAAAAAAACGGCGTGGGGTCCCCCTAAAAATCCATACCAGACCCTTATCCGAGCACGCAACCTGGCAGGCCGCAGGAAAAGAGGGGGGGACGAGAGTGCGGGCCCCCCCCCCTCCTGAACCGTACCAGGCCACATGCCCTCAACATTGGGAGGGTGCTTTGGGGTAGCCCCCCAAAACACCTTGTCCCCATGTTGATGAGGACAAGGGCCTCATCCTCACAACCGTGGCCGGTGGTTGTGGGGGTCTGCGGGCGGGGGGCTTATCGGAATCTGGAAGCCCCCTTTAACAAGGGGACCCCCAGATCCCGGCCCCCCCCCTGTGTGAAATGGTAAGGGGGTACTTACCCCTACCATGTCACTAAAAAACTGTCAAAAATGTTAAAAATGACAAGAGACAGTTTTTGACAATTCCTTTATTTAAATGCTTCTTCTTTCTTCCTTCATCTTCTTCTTCTTCTGGTTCTTCTGGCTCTTCTGGTTCTTCCTCCGGCGTTCTCGTCCAGCATTTTCTCCGCGGCGTCTTCTATCTTCTTCTCCTCGGGCCGCTCCGCACCCATGGCATGAGGGGAGGCTCCCGCTCTTCTCTTCATCTTCTTCTCTTCTTCATCTTCTTCTTCATCTTCTTCTTCATCTTCTTCTTCATCTTCTTCTTCTTCTTCTCTTCTTCATGTCTTCTCCGGGCCGCTCCGCAGCCATGCTGTGGCATGGAGGGAGGCTCCCACTGTGTGACGGCGTCTCTTCGTCTGACGGTTCTTAAATAACGGGGGGCGGGGCCATCCGGTGACCCCGCCCCCCTCTGACGCACGGTGACTTGACGGGACTTCCCTGTGACGTCACGGGGAATGCCACAGGGAAGTCCCGTCATGTCACCGTGCGTCAGAGGGGGCGCGGGGTTCCCCTTAAAATCCTGAAGGGTCTGGTATGGAATTCAGGGGGAACCCCACGTCAATTTTTTTTTTAAATTTTGGCTGGGGTTCCCCTTAATATCCATACCAGACCTGAAGGGCCTTGTATGGAATTTAGGGGGACCCCCACATCATTTTTTTTTTTTTTATTTTGGTTCGGGGTTCCCCTGTGGGGAATTCCCATGCCGTTTTTATCAATGAACTTCTATGTGTATTGTCGGCAATGCAATAGCCGCGGGTAGTTTTAAATGAGTTTTTTCCTTCCAAATGTCATTTTGCTGTCAGACTGTTCTAAACACAGGAAACATGCGCCCCTTTACAGGCATACTATAGACACCCCCCAGGTATGAAATTTAAAGGGATATTACACTTTTATTGTTTGACTTTAAGCATTAATAAAATCACTGCTCCTGAAAAAACGTCCGTTTTTAAAACTTTTTTTTGCATTGATCCATGTCCCCTGGGGCAGGACCCGGGTCCCCAAACACTTTTTATGACAATAACTTGCATATAAGCCTTTAAAATTAGCACTTTTGATTTCTCCCATAGACTTTTAAAGGGTGTTCCGCGGCATTCGAATTTGCCGCGAACACCCCAAATTGTTTGCTGTTCGGCGAACTTGCGAACAGCCAATGTTCGAGTAGAACATGAGTTCGACTCGAACTCGAAGCTCATCCCTAATCTTCAACATCAAAGTGGGCATCTACTAGCTCATTATGTGCAAAAGTAAACTCCTCCATCTTTTTTTCCACATATGTCACTCTGCTGCTGACTGCTGACATTTCTGCCTTTGTGGAGTGCATAAAAGCTGCTATATCCTGCTGGAGGGCCCCCTGCAGGGTTTGTGGCATCTCTTTCATAGTAGAGTCTATTATGGGCTGCCCTGATGTGGGGAAGGCATCCAGCTGCTGAGCATATGAGGAGGATACCTCCATTTCTTCTCCATCTGTCGTTGCATCTATCTGGGTCTCCCCCTTCTCCCCAATCCTCCATTTTTGCTTCACAGGGCTATTAAAGGGGGAGGATGGCAGCGGTTGTCCCGAGGGACATGACTCACTTGTGGATGGTGATGGATTGTTGAGCAAGCATGCGTGGGATGCTGAGGCTCGGCTCCTGGCACGGTCGCCATCTTGGATTTCTCAGCCGGCCACTGGAGGGAAGAAATCTGTCACTTTCCTCGGTCCCTCTCGCTACTTTCTTTTATTCATGATGACCAGTTTGTGCCCCACAGTCTCCCCGTGCTGAGTATGTGCTTTTTGTGTGTGTAGGCTTGGTGTGAGCCGCGATTTTCTTTCCGTTGTGGCAGAGCTCTCCTATCACACCACCATCTGCTCTGGCTGCTGGCTCCGCCCCCTCCATTAGCAGCTCTTTCTATGTCTTTGTTGTGGGTATGGAATATAACTCAGATGGTTGTGAAGAAAAAGTATACAGAGTGTTTGAACAGATTATGGCATGTACAGCGGTGCTAGGAGAGATCAAACTATGTACTTTCTTCATTAATACATCATATTTTAACCACTTGCCGACCGCCTCACGCCTATATACGTGAGCAGAGCGGCACGGGCAGGCAAAATCACGTACCTGAAACGTGATTGCCTTCCCGCGGGTGGGGGGTCCGATCGGACCCCCCCCCGGTGCCAGCTGCGGTCGGCATTTGGTTGGGAGCGATGAGAGACGAGGGGGAGACCATCCGATCGTGGCCCCCCCCTCGCGATCGCTCCCAGCCAATGACAAACATCCCCTGCCTCTGTATAGTACACAGAGGCAGAGGATGTGATGTCATCTCTCCTCGGCTGTCAGTTTCCGTTCCAGCGCCGAGGAGAGATGACATGTAAGTAAGTGCACAACACAAACACACACAGTAGAACATGCCAGGCATACATTACACCCCCGATCCCCCCCCGATCGCCCCCCGATCCCCCCCCAATCACCCCCCCCCCTGTCACAAACTGACACCAAGCAGGTTTTTTTTTTTTTTTTCCTGATTACTGCATAGTGTCAGTTTGTGACAGTTAGCAGTGTTAGGACAGTTACTGTAACCCCCCTGTAGGTCTAGGGTACCCCCCTTACCCCCCCTAATAAAGTTTTAACCCCTTGATCACCCCCCCTCACCAGTGTCGCTAAGCGATCATTTTTCTGATCGCTGTATTAGTGTCGCTGGTGACGGTAGTTAGGGACGTAAATATTTAGGTTCGCCGTCAGTGTTTTATAGCGACAGGGACCCCCATATACTACCTAATAAATGTTTTAACCCCTTGATTGCCCCCTAGTTAACCCTTTCACCACTGATCACCGTATAACCGTTACGGGTGACGTGGTTAGTTAGTTTATTTTTTATAGTGTCAGGGCACCTGCCGTTTATTACCGAATAAAGGTTTAGCCCCCTGATCGCCCGGCGGTGATATGCGTCGCCCCAGGCAGCGTCAGATTAGCGCCAGTACCCCCCCTAATAAAGTTTTAACCCCTTGATCACCCCCTGTCGCCAGTGTCGCTAAGCGATCATTTTTCTGATCGCTGTATTAGTGTCGCTGGTGACGGTAGTTAGGGACGTAAATATTTAGGTTCGCCGTCAGTGTTTTATAGCGACAGGGACCCCCATATACTATCTAATAAATGTTTTAACCCCTTGATTGCCCCCTAGTTAACCCTTTCACCACTGATCACCGTATAACTGTTACGGGTGACGCTGGTTAGTTAGTTTATTTTTTATAGTGTCAGGGCACCCGCCGTTTATTACCGAATAAAGGTTTAGCCCCCTGATCGCCCGGCGGTGATATGCGTTGCCCCAGGCAGCGTCAGATTAGCACCAGTACCGCGAACACCCACGCACGCACCGTACACGCACCATACACCTCCCTTAGTGGTATAGTATCTGATCGGATCAATATCTGATCCGATCAGATCTATACTAGCGTCCCCAGCAGTTTAGGGTTCCCAAAAACGCAGTGTTAGCGGGATCAGCCCAGATACCTGCTAGCACCTGCGTTTTGCCCCTCCGCCCGGCCCAGCCCAGCCCACCCAAGTGCAGTATCGATCGATCACTGTCACTTACAAAACACTAAACGCATAACTGCAGCGTTCGCAGAGTCAGGCCTGATCCCTGCGATCGCTAACAGTTTTTTTGGTAGCATTTTGGTGAACTGGCAAGCACCAGCCCCAGGCAGCGTCAGGTTAGCGCCAGTACCGCTAACACCCACGCACGCAGCGTACACCTCCCTTAGTGGTATAGTATCTGAACAGATCAATATCTGATCCGATCAGATCTATACTAGCGTCCCCAGCAGTTTAGGGTTCCCAAAAACGCAGTGTTAGCGGGATCAGCCCAGATACCTGCTAGCACCTGCGTTTTGCCCCTCCGCCCGGCCCGGCCCAGCCCACCCAAGTGCAGTATCGATCGATCACTGTCACTTACAAAACTCTAAACGCATAACTGCAGCGTTCGCAGAGTCAGGCCTGATCCCTGCGATCGCTAACAGTTTTTTTTGTAGCGTCTTGGTGAACTGGCAAGCACCAGCGGCCTAGTACACCCCGGTCGTAGTCAAACCAGCACTGCAGTAACACTTGGTGACGTGGCGAGTCCCATAAGTGCAGTTCAAGCTGGTGAGGTGGCAAGCACAAGTAGTGTCCCGCTGCCACCAAAAAGACAAACACAGGCCCGTCGTGCCCATAGTGCCCTTCCTGCTGCATTCGCCAATCCTAATTGGGAACCCACCGCTTCTGCAGCGCCCGTACTTCCCCCATTCACATCCCCAACCAAATGCAGTCGGCTGCATGAGAGGCATTTTCTTTATGTCCTCCCGAGTACCCCTACCCAGCGAACCCCCCAAAAAATATGTTGTGTCTGCAGCAAGCGCGGATATAGCCGTGACACCCGCTATTATTGTCCCTCCTGTCCTGACAATCCTGGTCTTTGCATTGGTGAATGTTTTGAACGCTACCATGCACTAGTTGAGTATTAGCGTAGGGTACAGCATTGCACAGACTAGGCACACTTTCACAGGGTCTCCCGAGATGCCATCGCATTTTGAGAGACCCGAACCTGGAACCGGTTACAGTTATTATAGTTAGTTACAAAAAAAAGTGTAAAAAAAAAAAAACACAAACAAAAATATAAAATAAAAATAGTTGTCGTTTTATTGTTCTCTCTCTCTCTATTCTCTCTCTATTGTTCTGCTCTTTTTTACTGTATTCTATTCTGCAATGTTTTATTGTTATTATGTTTTATCATGTTTGCTTTTCAGGTATGCAATTTTTTATACCTTACCGTTTACTGTGCTTTATTGTTAACCATTTTTTTGTCTTCAGGTATGCCATTCACGACTTTGAGTGGTTATACCAGAATGATGCCTGCAGGTTTAGGTATCATCTTGGTATCATTCTTTTCAGCCAGCGGTCGGCTTTCATGTAAAAGCAATCCTAGTGGCTAATTAGCCTCTAGACTGCTTTTACAAGCAGTGGGAGGGAATGCCCCCCCCCCCAACATCTTCCGTGTTTTTCTCTGGCTCTCCTGTCTCAACAGGGAACCTGAAAATGCAGCCGGTGATTCAGCCAGCTGACCATAGAGCTGATCAGAGACCAGAGTGGCTCCAAACATCTCTATGACCTAAGAAACCGGAAGCTACAAGCATTTTATGACGTAGATTTCGCCGGATGTAAACAGCGCCATTGGGAAATTGGGAAAGCATTTTATCACACCGATCTTGGTGTGATCAGATGCTTTGAGGGCAGAGGAGAAATCTAGGGTCTAATAGACCCCAATTTTTGCAAAAAAGAGTACCTGTCACTACCTATTGCTATCATAGGGGATATTTACATTCCCTGAGATAACAATAAAAATGATTTAAAAAAAAAAAAAATGAAAGGAACAGTTTAAAAATAAGATAAAAAAATAATAATAATAAAGAAAAAAAAAAAAAAAAAAAAAAAAAAAGCACCCCTGTCCCCCCTGCTCTCGCGCTAAGGTGAACGCAAGCGTTGGTCTGGCGTCAAATGTAAACAGCAATTGCACCATGCATGTGAGGTATCGCCGCGAAGGTCAGATCGAGGGCAGTAATTTTAGCAGTAGACCTCCTCTGTAAATCTAAAGTGGTAACCTGTAAAGGCTTTTAAAGGCTTTTAAAAATGTATTTAGTTTGTCGCCACTGCACGTTTGTGCGCAATTTTAAAGCATGTCATGTTTGGTATCTATGTACTCGGCCTAAGATCATCTTTTTTATCTCATCAAACATTTGGGCAATATAGTGTGTTTTAGTGCATTAAAATGTAAAAAAGTGTGTTTTTTCCCCAAAAAATGCGTTTGAAAAATCGCTGCGCAAATACTGTGTGAAAAAAAAAAATGAAACACCCACCATTTTAATCTGTAGGGCATTTGCTTTAAAAAAAATATATAATGTTTGGGGGTTCAAAGTAATTTTCTTGCAAAAAAAAATTATTTTTTTATGTAAACAAGTGTCAGAAAGGGCTTTGTCTTCAAGTGGTTAGAAGAGTGGGTGATGTGTGACATAAGCTTCTAGATGTTGTGCATAAAATGCCAGGACAGTTCAAACCCCCCCCAAATGACCCCATTTTGGAAAGTAGACACCCCAAGCTATTTGCTGAGAGTCATGTTGAGTCCATGGAATAATTTATATTGTGACACAAGTTGCGGGAAAGAGACAATTTTTTATTTTTTTTATTTTTTTTTGCGCAAAGTTGTCACTAAATGATATATTGCTCAAACATGCCATGGGAATATGTGAAATTACACCCCAAAATACATTCTGCTGCTTCTCCTGAGTACGGGGATACCACATGTGTGAGACTTTTTGGGAGCCTAGCCGCGTACGGGACCCCGAAAACCAAGCACCGCCTTCAGGCTTTCTAAGGCCGTAAATTTTTGATTTCACTCTTCACTGCCTATCACAGTTTCGGGGGCCATGGAATGCCCAGGTGGCAAAAAAAACCCCCAAATGACCCCATTTTGGAAAGTAGACACCCCAAGCTATTTGATGAGAGGTATAGTGAGTATTTTGCAGACCTCACTTTTTGTCACAAAGTTTTGAAAATTGAAAAAAGAAAAAAAAAATTTTTTTTTCTCGTCTTTCTTTATTTTCAAAAACAAATGAGAGCTGCAAAATACTCACCATGCCTCTCAGCAAATAGCTTGGGGTGTCTACTTTCCAAAATGGGGTCATTTGGGGGGGGTTTGTGCCACCTGGGCATTCCATGGCCTCCGAAACTGTGATAGGCAGTGAGGAGTAAAATCAAAAATGTACGCCATTAGAAATCCTGAAGGCGGTGTTTGGTTTTCGGGGTCCCGTACGCGGCTAGGCTCCTAAAAAGTCCCACACATGTGGTATCCCCGTACTCAGGAGAAGCAGCTAAATGTATTTTGGGGTGCAATTCCACATATGCCCATGGCCTGTGTGAGCAATATATCATTTAGTGACAACTTTGTGCAAAAAAAAAAAAAAAAAAATTGTCACTTTCCCGCAACTTGTGTCAAAATATAAAACATGGACTCAACATGCCTCAAAGCAAATAGCTTGGGGTGTCTACTTTCCAAAATGGGGTCATTTGGGGGGGGTTTATGTCATCTGGGCATTTTATGGCCTTCAAAACCGTGATAGGTAGTGAGGAGTAAAATCAAAAATGTACGCCCTTAGAAATCCTGAAGGCGGTGCTTGGTTTTCGGGGCCCCGTACGCGGCTAGGCTCCCAAAAAGTCCCACACATGTGGTATCCCCGTACTCAGGAGAAGCAGCTAAATGTATTTTGGGGTGCAATTCCACATATGCCCATGGCCTGTGTGAGCAATATATCATTTAGTGACAACTTTTTGTAATTTTTTTTTTTTTTTTTGTCATTATTCAATCACTTGGGACAAAAAAAATGAATATTCAATGGGCTCAACATGCCTCTCAGCAAATTCCTTGGGGTGTCTACTTTCCAAAATGGGGTCATTTGTGGGGGTTTTGTACTGCCCTGCCATTTTAGCACCTCAAGAATCGACATAGGCAGTCATAAATTAAAGGCTGTGTAAATTCCAGAAAATGTACCCTAGTTTGTAGACGCTATAACTTTTGCGCAAACCAATAAATATACACTTATTGACATTTTTTTTACCAAAGACATGTGGCCGAATACATTTTGGCCTAAATGTATGACTAAAATTGAGTTTATTGGATTTTTTTTAGAACAAAAAGTAGAAAATATCATTTTTTTTCAAAATTTTCGGTCTTTTTCCGTGTATAGCGCAAAAAATAAAAACGGCAGAGGTGATCAAATACCATCAAAAGAAAGCTCTATTTGTGGGAAGAAAAGGACGCAAATTTCGTTTGGGTACAGCATTGCATGACCGCGCAATTAGCAGTTAAAGCGACGCAGTGCCGAATTGTAAAAAGTGCTCTGGTCAGGAAGGGGGTAAATCCTTCCGGGGCTGAAGTGGTTAACATATCAAGATTTCAGGATGAAGTGAACATTCCTTGATGGAAATGTATACATGTTGAGGGTATGTACAAAAATATAAATCTTAAAAAATACTTATTTTTTTCTTTTATAAAATTTCCATTTCCATGTACAAGAACTCTCCACTTGGGACTGTGAGTGACAAGTTCTCTCCCATCAAAGATGATAAAGCCAAGATTTTGACTCGGAATGCTGTTTTGGAGGCAGCCATCACTGACTTTCTTGTAAAAGTGTTTTTTGCCCTATCTGGTTTCAAAACACTCCAAAACACTGACTGACCTGAACACCGAACAAACATGCAGATCAGAAAAGTCAGAAAAACAATCTTGAATTTTGTTCTAGGTTAGTGACTGAGAAAGCACTAAAGCCACTGGATCAGCATGACAGCAGGTAATTAGTGTTTTCAGATAAAGAAACTAGCAGCTTAAGCCTACATACTTCCAATAAGGGACATGATGTCACCCCCCTTAATGGCTGATACATGGTCATATATTTGTTTCCAGAAAAAATGTTTAGTCTTTCCGACATAATAACTGCCACATACACATGTCACGAGGTAAACAACCCTCATTGTCTGACAATTTGTAAAGTGCTTGACATGATGGGTTTCACTGTTTGGTAAAATGTGTGTCTTTCCAGGCCACAATAATTGGCAGTATGGAAAACCGCCACACTTGTGAGTTCCCGGATATTTACATTTACATTTACTGCCTTCTCTATAAAAATGACTTTGGACCAATTGATCCCTTATCGAGTTGTTCCTACGATATACAATTTACGCTTTTTTTCTCTAATACAGCTAGCTACCTGAGGGTCAGCTTTCAATAGATACCAGTATTGATCAATGACATAGGCGTGCGCACAGGGTGTGCCAGGTGTGCCCAGGCACACCCTAATCACACTGTGCAGCACAGATCCCCCCTACTGCCCTGGCTCCCCCCCTCCTTCCCCTCGCAGTACTGCCGGCTTCCCAACTCTCCTCTCCCTCTGGCTGTTGCTGTGGGGATGTTTTAGGATGAGTAGGGGAAAGGGCCGGTAAATATGTAACTTACCGGCCCCTTCCCTTTCATCGTGAGTGATCGGTATTACGTGTTTGAGCTTTGGGGTGCACACCCTAATGCAATAGGCTGCGCACACCTATGATAAATGATATGTTTAATCTGATATTGTTGCCTGGAATATTTAATGATTTGTTTGGTTGTCCCAGTTTTATCATCACTATTATGTTTTGCAGTTTGAAAAACTATTTCCTCTCTGTCCCTACCATTGGCTTTCTGGTAGGCTTTTTTCAGGGTCTTTCTAGAGTATCCTCGGACTATTAGTTTATCTCTCAATTTTCGTTGGCTTTAAGCTGAAAATCCTCCTGTGATGAATAGTTGCGCTTGAGGTGCAAATATTGTCCATAAGGAATGGACTTGACTAGACTTGTTGGATGTCCACTGTTCGCTCTAAGAATAGTGTTGCCAGCTGTAGGTTTCCGAAAGAGGGTGGTTCCCAGTGTCATGTCTGTCTTAATGAATATAAATTAGATGGCTAGAGCCCCTAATCGTTGTCAGTCACTTTTTTGTAAATTCCAGCAAACAAGAGTACTTAAGTGGAGACAATTGGATAAATTCACAAAGTCTTAGTACAAGGGAAGGGGCCTCTATTTAAAGCCTAATCTAATATAATTCCAGAATACCCTGGAGACAATTTAGAAAATGCAGAAGAAAATAATTGCTGGCCTAGGAATATGAATGGTGACCCATGTGATCCTTATAGAGTAGGGATGGGCGAACGGTTCGGGCCGAGCATAAGTTCGGGCCGAACTTTGGTTGTTCGGATGTTCTGCGAACACCGAACAATATGCAGTGTTCGGGGCAAATTTGAAAGCCGCCGGAACACCGTTAAAGTCTATGGGACATTAACATGAAAAATCAAAAGTGTTCATTTTAAAGGCTTATATGCAAGTTATTGTCATAAAAAGTGTTTGGGGACCTGGGTTCTGCCCCAGGGGACATGTATCAATGAATTTTTTTTTTAAACGGACGTTTTTTCGGGAGCAGTGATTTTTTTAATGCTTAAAGTGAAACAATAAAAATGAAATATTCCTTTAAATATTGTGCCTGTAAAAATAGTTAAATAGTATGCCTGTAAAGTGGTGCATTTTCCCTGTGTTTAGAACAATACCACAGCAAAATGACATTTCTAAAGGAAAAATTGTCAGTTAAAACTGATCGTGGCTGTAATGAATTGTCGGGTCTCGGCAATATAGATAAAAATCACTGAAAAAAAGAGCATGAGATCCCCCCCAGTCCATTACCAGGCCCTTTGAGTCTGGTGTGAATATTAAGGGGAACCCCGAACCAAAATTTAAAAAAAAATTGCGTGGGGGTCCCCCTAAAATCCATACCAGGCCCTTCGGGTCTGATATGGAAATTAAGGGGAACTCTGCACCAAATTTTTTTAAAAAATGGCGTAGGGGTCCCCCTCAAAATCCATACCAGACCATTATCCTTAACCTGGCAGGCAGCAGGAAACAAGGGGGGATGAGAAAGCGGACCCCCTCCTGAACCGTATCAGGCCACATGCCCTCAACATGGGGAGGGTGCTTTGGGGTAGCCCCTCAAAGCACCTTGTCCCCATGTTGATGGAGACAAGGGCCTCATCCCCACAACCCTTGCCCAGTGGTTGTGGGGGTATGCGGGCGGGGGGCTTATTGGAATCTGGAAGCCCCCTTTAACAAGGGGACCCCCAGATCCCAGCCCCCCCTGTGTGAAATGGTAATTGGGTACGATATACCCCTACCATTTCACAAAAAAAGTGTCAAAATGGTTAAAAAGACAATAGCTGGAGGGGCGTGGCCTGGACAGAGACCTAGGTGGCGGCTTAATCTGTGAGCTCCTGTGTACCGGGGACCAAACTCAGCTTTTAGGGTAGCCTGCACCTCCAATCTAGCATGAGGCATGTCGGCATGTCGGACAAGGCCCCGGGCCGGGACCTTCTACCGAGTATTCTCGATTTAGAGAAGTTTGCTCTAGACATTAAGAGCTCGGTGACGGCCGCAATCGCGGACCTTAAAACTGACTTTCAGGCGGTTGCTCATCGCATTGAGAATGTGGAGCAGACCTCCCAAACACATGCGGCTGCCATTCGTCAAGTGCAAACAACATATGACTCCCAGCTCTCCCAAATGTTTGACCTCCATAGACATGTGGAGGACCTTGACAATAGAGGCCGGAGACATAATATCAGAGTGCGGGGGATCCCTGAGAGCGTTGACCCTGGAGCATTACAACAGAATATTTGTTCACTGTTTAATGATCTAATGGGCTGCCCGGCTGACTCCCCTATTGAAATGGAAAGGGCTCATCGTGCCCTTCACCCACAGCCCCGCGAGAATGAACCTCCTAGGGACATTGTTTGCTGTGTGGTAAACTTCCTACTTAAGGAAGAAATTTTGCGGAAAGCAAGAGAAAGAGGCCAGATTCTACATAATGGAGCAGAAGTAAAATTATTTCAGGATCTGTCTCAAGTCACGCTCCAAAACAGAGAAGCACTGCGCCCCCTGCTGGATGCCCTAAGGGCTCGCAATATTCCTTATCGCTGGAAGTTCCCATTTGGATTATCAGCGTCAGCTAGAGGGCGTTCTGCCTTACTACGCATGCCGGATGACCTTCAGTCCTTTTGTGAGAAGCTAGACCTGCAGATCATCAAACTTCCGGATTGGTATGCGCAGTTCTTACCCTCGGAACCTTGGCTCCCGGTATCCCTCAACCCGTCTCCTAAGGCTCAACGATATAGAGCACGCAGACGCAGAGGTGACTTGGATTTACCTAGTACCCGTTGGTCACCATGTGACCTTGCCAACGCAGCCCTGGATTACCTCCATCACCATCAGCGAGGAGAAGTCGCCTGGAGGCCTAAGGCATCCCTTTACATACTGGAACTGTTGCTTGTGAGTAAACCCTCTGGTACACACTTATCTCGTCACTTTCCTTCCCTGTGACTTTTGCCCTTCTCCCTCTACAGCAACCTCTCTGACAACTTTTACTCACCCATCCCATCCTCGATTGACTTCTACTGAAGCCGTTACCCTAACGGTGTGATGACAACAACATGGATCTCCTCTTAGAAGATTTACAGCTACCTTGCCTTACTGCTCACCTTCTTCTATCTCCAAAGAAACAGTCATAGTCTCTTTAAAGTGGATGATAGACTCTTAGGTCCTGCAAACAATGAGCACATGGGTGTTGATACTGTGTCCCTTGCTAACATTTCCCTATGATATACCCCATTGCTTTCATCTGATACCATCGCCGTTTCTATCAACGTAACAACGTGTCTGGCTTCCAACCCAATGACGTCTCAACCGGAACATTTGGCACCCTTGATCGAGACTCTTCTGTTTCTGCTTGGGTGCAAGGGCTTGGTTTACCATGAAAGGCACCGCTGATCATTGACTGACCAATCTCTATCTTTTCATGAATGAGGTGTGATGCTTTATGTGTTTGGGCTTGGACACCTGGGATGCCTCGACTCTACTCTGGCGTCCCGAGTCTCCAAACGTGGGGCTAAGCAATATATCTCGTTGGTATGTATACTTAGCTATTAGGCTCTGCCTCACCCCGATACTAAAACCCCCAGGATGGCATACTTAATTCCCACATTTCATACCTCCCGGTACAGGAATACCCAAGTCTTTCTAGCTTTTCTACTCCATGTACTTTTCTACTCCACTACCCCCCCTCCCTTCCCCACCCTCCCTTCCCCACCTTCCCCTCCCTCCTCATCCCCCTAGCGTGCTATCCCCTCGTTCAACCCTCTCCCTCATACTTTACCCCCTACCCCCTCCTTCTTTCCCCTCCCCCTCCACACAGAGGTTAGCATTGAACTTACACATGGTTCTTAATATTTGATCCGTATTTGCTCACTTGCAACAAGCTA
Source organism: Lithobates clamitans (assembly GCA_037952925.1). Classification (NCBI taxonomy): domain Eukaryota; kingdom Metazoa; phylum Chordata; class Amphibia; order Anura; family Ranidae; genus Lithobates; species Lithobates clamitans. Next base: position 421,289 of record JBBGZY010000380.1, on the reverse strand, counting down.
TGGTTTCCAGTAACAGCTAGTTGATGTCTATTATTTAGGTTTCCACAATGTTCCTTGTTACTTTTATGCTTTCTTGACCAGGTTAATTTCGGTCATGGTTTTTTTTTTTTTTTTTGTAGCCCTATGCAGGCTCCCCACCCCCTCACCTGTAGTGGTTTGCACATATATGCATACCCACCAGACTCTTACTGTGGTCCCCCAAGGTGTTTTCCGTCCTTTCTTTCATCCCCACACAGCTGTCCTATTAGGACACAGGCTGACTCTCCAGACCTCTTTTTCTTCAGGTGGATTAGAGACTCTACCTCCACCTCTTGTTAGATATTCTTGCTCTCACTCTTCTCTCTCTTTGGATTTTTCTTATCTGTCTCTTTCTCTCTCCCCTTCTACCCCTATCCCTTTCTCTTCTTAGGCCTTAACGGCCCAATACCTAATTACACTCCCCCCTTCCCTGCCCACTCCACTATTGTTTGGCTCCGCCCTCACCCCCTCGCCCACTGTGTTCATACTAAGATCTGTTGTCTAGTTCAATACACAACTAGTAGGATGGCCTGAGCTACCCTCCCACCTGCAACGATGCAGCATAATAAGGACACTAGAATACCCCTGTCATTGAAATGCATCTCCCTTAATGTAAAGGGCCTTAACCTGCCTGAAAAAAGACCACAGGTCCTCTCATCACTCTCCAAACATAGAGACCACTTTATATTTTTACAAGAGACCCACTTTCGGTATGACGCCGTCCCCAAATTGTCAAACAACATTTACTGCCAGGCATTTCATGCTACTAATGCCAAAGCCAAGACTAAAGGCGTCTCTATATTATTATCCAAACACGCTAACTTCCATCTTTCAGACTCCCTTATAGACCCTGAGGGTAGATTCATTTTCCTCAAGGGTACCTACGCCTCTAAGCCATTGACATTGACTTACATCTACAGTCCAAATGACCACCAGGTTTCCTTCTTTAAAAAAGTATGTGACCAATTAGCATCATTCCAGAGGGGCTTGGTCCTATTGGGCGGGGACTTCAACATACAGCTGAATCCATTGTTGGATTCTTCTACGGGAACCTCCAACCTAACATACAAAGCTTTGAGACAGAATAAACTAAACCTAAAACACCTGACTTTGCATGACACATGGCGCACAATGTCACCATCGGTTAAGGTTTACACCTTTTACTCAGCCCCACATCGAAAATATTCAAGGATAGATTACTAATTCCTCTCCCAAGCAGATTTACCATACTTACAACAGTCCACCATAGAACCTATGTTCTTATCGGATCACCACCCGATCACAGTAACTCTCTCCTTTCAGGAATCCGATGCTAAAACGAAGATTTGGCGTCTGAATCCTTCCCTACTCAAAGATCCCCCAGCGATCGAACACATCCGCACGCGCATTCACCAATATTTTCAGGAAAATGCAAATCCAGAAATCTCTCCGGTCACCCTATGGGAGGCGCATAAGTGCGTGATCCGGGGTGAATTTCTGGCCCTGGCTGCAAAATCCAAATAACTACACCAAGACACCATCAACACCCTTCTCCAATCGATTAAAACCCTTGAAACGATTCACAAGCAGACCCAAGCCCAATCTACTCTCCAGGACTTAATACAAGCCCGCTCCCACCTATTGGAGGAGCTAGATAAACGCACTAAAAGACGTTTAATTCTTGGCAAGAGGATCTTTTATGAACATGGCAACAAGTGCGGATGCCTTCTGGCCCGCTCAGTTCAAGCCTCTAAAATTTCCTCCACAATTCACTCTATGCGCAGCAACAAAGGAGACCTCCTGGTCAAGAATGAGGACATCGCTAAAGAATTTGAGATTTACTATTCTAAGCTTTATAACCTACAAACTGACCATATCTCTCAAACTACACCTGAAACGGGCTTGAAACTAATTAAAGACTTTCTTACCTTTTACAGCCCTTCCCCATAACACCTCAACAATCATTTGACTTAGAGAGTAAAATATCTATCACGGAATTAGAGACAGCCGTTAAACAAATGAAGGTTGGGAAAAGTCCGGGGCCCGATGGGTTTACCCTTCACTATTACAAATCTTTCCCTGAAACCCTCTTCCCCAGAATTCTGACTGCTCTCAATAGCCTTTCAGATACCAATGCCCGACCAGACGGAATGCTTCTAGCACACATTACCGTAATCCCCAAGGAGGGCAAAGATCCATCCTTAGCTGTGAGTTAAAGGCCGATCTCCCTCCTAAATGTCGATATTAAAATTTAAGCAAAAGTCCTAGCTAATCGACTACTCCCCCTCATACCAGACCTCATCTCCACCCACCAGGTGGGATTTGTCCCTGATCAAGAAGCCAGGGGCAATACGATCCATAACCTTAACCTACATCATTGGCTTGAAACGACTAAAACACCAGATTTTTTACTCTCACTTGATGCTGAAAAGGCGTTCGACAGGGTGGCCTGGGACTATATGCGGGAAACTCTCTTGGCTGTTGGCCTGGGGAGCCATATGCTTGCGTCCATCATGGCCCTATACTCTAACCCCTCCACAGCTGTGAAAGTCAACGGTTACCTGTCGAACGCCTTTCCTATCAACAATGGCACACGCCAAGGGTGCCCGCTCTCACCCTTAATCTATATTTTAACCTTGGAACCCTTCTTAACAAGCTTAGACTAATTCCAGACATTCAGGGAGTGACAGTGAAAGAGAAAGAATTTAAAGTGGCAGCTTTTGCAAACGATATTCTGCTCTCCTTGAGATCACCTAGAACTTCCCTACCGAACCTTCTTAAAGACCTATCTGTATTTGGCAAAATCTTGAACCTTAAAATTAACTACACAAAATCCCACGCCCTAAATATCACTCTACCAATCCAGGAGGTTTCCCACTGTCGGGAGTCATTCCCCTTCCACTGGGAGAAGGTAGCAATCACCTATCTAGGAACTAAGATCCCTACAAATATTTCAGAACTCTACTCTCTGAACCACCACGTGACCCTACTTAAAGTCCAAAGACAACTTAGAGAGTGGGCAAGTCTGAACGCTTCATGGTTCGGTCGAGCAGCCCTGATCAAAATGATTATCCTACCATGACTGTTATACCTGATTCAAGCCGTCCTGATTTTTCTATCACCCAGCTTTTTTTCCTCTTATCAGAAAGCTTGTTCTTCCTTTCTCTGGAAAGACTCCCCACCCCGCATCAAATTCTCCCTCCTTACATTGCCCAAACAGAGAGGAGGAATCGGTCTGCCAGACTTACATAAATATTATACTGGATGCCACCTTACCAGGATCGCAGACTGGAATATCCATGCTTTTGATAAGGCATGGGTCTTCCTAGAAAAAGAGTTTTTGTCTCCACCATTGCACCTCCTACCCTGGTTACTACCAAAAAGTTGGCCACAGGACCTACACACCCCCTCATTCACCCCTCTTTTAGCATTTAAAAAGACATCTCGGAATGCAAATTTCACTACTATCCCGGGCCCTCTGACCACGCTAAGAGGGAACCCTGCCTTCCCCCCTGGGGAGCCTAATTCGTTCCTGCGAAATAACTGGCCCTTCGAAGACGTATTAGCCCTTCAGTTCTTCTGGCATAATAAACTCATTCCCCTAGATAAACTCAAGACGATGTCTATCTTGGCATCCTTTTCTTTTTTGGACTTATAGAAAAATCAGACACTTCTTAGAAACTCAGGCCCATCGTGCATGTTGGACGAGACCCCTAACCCCCTTTGGGGCCCTAAGTCACCACAAAACTCCTCAACGACATTTGATATCTCTCATTTACTCTACCCTCTCGGAGGAGCTAGCCCGTTCACTAGCCCTGTCACAGGTGTCATGGAACTAAGAACTACAGATGCATTTGACAAATGATGACTGTACCAAAATTCATGAATACGCACATAAAGGCTCCCTGAATGTTGCCATCCAGGAAAATGGATTTAAAATAGTCACTAGGTGGTATAGGACCCCCTCCCGTCTCCACAAATTCTCTGCCGATATCCCTGATACATGTTGGCGTTGTGAGAGGGAGGTGGGTACTATGCTTCACATGGACCTGCGAAAAACTCCAACCTTTCTGGAAACAGCTCCATGACCTCATTGCTCACGTCACTACATTCTCCCTTGATTTTACCAATTTCTCTTACACCACACCTCTCTCCCCAGGAAAACTTACCACAGATCATTAGCCATGCACATGGTAAACGCAGCAAGGTTATGTATTCCCAAACATTGGCGCTCCACAGTCACACTGACGATTAGAGAATGATTCACGAGAATATCCATGATAAGGGAAATATAGGAACTGATCCATATCTATCAAGATAAAATACACAAATTTACAATTATATGGGCTTGTAGGACCCACTTCATAACCACATACCCAATAAAGACACTTGGTGACGGATGTGCAAACCTTTTGCAGCCCACAGCGGTTGGGTGAGGTGTGGAGTCATCCCATTACATTCCCCGTGTCCTTCCCCTCCCCCCCTACTCTTTCTCTTATCTCTAGTTCTTTTTCTTTCTGAATACTTCTTTTCTTTCTATCTATCTGGTTTCGTTGGTATACCCTTGGTTGCCTCTAGGAAACAGATACTTTGTTAGGTAACATGCTTTTACATCCCTTCACCAGGACCCCGCCTACCTTACTGACTCACTCTTCAGGCGAGCCTGAGTCCAGGAACATGTCCGGTATGCTATCCTTCCCCCTACCTTAGTTGGGGGGGAGGAGGAGGGGGGAGGTGAAAAAATGAAAATATGATCCTCTGCCCTCAGTCGCTTAATTTGTGTGAATGGCTGGAAAACTCGACACGGCATCCCTGGACGAGGCCCCTTAAATAAAGTTAATTTTATTGTACCTTGCTATTTGTATCCTTGTTCTCAGGTCCTTGTGTAATATTGACATGCACATTTAAGCGTGACTTGTATGTTTACCTTGTAATTTTTAATAAAATCTTTATAGAAAAAAAAAAAGACAATAGTCGGTCTTTATATAAGTGAAAGAAGCAGCGCTAGCGACAAATAAACCAAAACCTTATCGCTGCTGTAATAAAAGTAATAGTACTTTGAAAATATAAAAGCAAGCAAATACAGCGCTGATAAAACGTAACTAGAAGTGCTGAGTGTTGACAATAAATAGAATCAAGGTGAAAGATATATGATGGACTACATGTCACATGCAGTCTAGAATAACACATACAGCTTTTGGATGTAAATAGTGAAACATATTGGGTGATTGCAAAAAAATATTAAACCTATGGGCATACCGCATATATTGTGAAAAATAAGAAAATAAAAATAAACCATAAGTGTAAACCAATTGATGAACAAACAAAAATAGATATTGGCAGCTGGACTGATGGATATAAACAGTGGTTGCTCACAAGACAGAAATAATTAATCCTAGCAATAGTCCCAAAGATAGTCCAAAGGAGTCCTTTGATGACGCCCTGGGGGAGGGGCGAAACGCGTCGACGTAACATCCGGCTTTCTGCACAACCAAGTGACGTTTTCCTTCCTGACTCCGTGGAACGCACACTGTAAGCAGCGATCGCGGAGACTGTCTGATATGCCTGATTACAACCGGGAGTATGTGAGTAGCGGTTTGTAGCGCTAGCGAATTGCCTACATCCACAGTACTTCACTATATATATTTTTCTCCTCTGTTTTGGGTGGTCAATTATCTACTTATGGCTTATTTGATCTGAGTATCGGCCATCTCTTCCACTGATCCACGCTAGAGATATACCTTGCATATCACCATTGAGAAAGGCTGTCAGTCTAGGAGGAGGAGCTGCTGCATCATCGCAGGACCGTCCTGTTTGCTGATTTAGTGACAAGTCTTGTTGTTGGTATCCTCTTTGGGACTATTGCTAGGATTAATTATTTCTGTCTTGTGAGCAACCACTGTTTATATCCATCAGTCCAGCTGCCAATATCTATTTTTGTTTGTTCATCAATTGGTTTACACTTATGGTTTATTTTTATTTTCTTATTTTTCACAATATATGCGGTATGCCCATAGGTTTAATATTTTTTTGCAATCACCCATTATGTTTCACTATTTACATCCAAAAGCTGTATGTGTTATTCTAGACTGCATGTGACATGTAGTCCATCATATATCTTTCACCTTGATTCTATTTATTGTCAACACTCAGCACTTCTAGTTACGTTTTATCAGCGCTGTATTTGCTTGCTTTTATAATAGTCGGTCTTTGACAATTCCTTTATTGATGATGTCTTCTTCTTTCCCCCGCTTCTTCCTCCATCTTCTTCTGGTCTTACTTCGGTTTTCTCCTTCTTCCTCCATCTTCTTCTTCCCCCGCTTCTTCCTCCATCTTCCTCTGTTTCTTCCTCCGGTCTTCTCCATCTTCCTCCGGTTTCTTCTTCCCCGCTTCGTCCTTCGGACGATCCGCCTCAATGGGAGGAAGTGTGACGCTTCCGTGCTTGTGACAGTTCTTATATAACTGTCTTATATAACCACCCCGTGATCCCGCCCCTCTGATGCCACGGGGACTTCCCTATGGCTTTCCCGTGGCGTCAGAGGGGGGCGGGGTCACCCATTTATGTAAACGTTATTTTAGAGCATATTGGTTTTGAAATTGTATTGTTATAGTAGCTGCTATTTGTGTATTTAAAATATTTTAGATTAACATTATTTCTATAAGCGTTGGGAAAGAGGATTATTTTACAACTAAGGTTGATTGATCCACTTGTTGTTTTTTTATATATTTCTATACTTTTATACTTTTTTCTGCCTAAAAAGTCCAAAGGGGCAGCTCTCTATGCACTAGTTGCATGCTTTCCACGTTTATAATATAGAATGTTGGCAGTCCCTCACATCCCATTCCCCAGTCAACCTTTTTTTTTATATATCACCTGTGACGTGAATTGTCATACTTCCCACCAATTGAGAACCTGTTCTTTTTCTCCAATCACAATCTTCGTTTGTCAGCTCGCATTGGCTGTGTTGTGAACTGGTGCAACCAGAACTGTGTAGACTGCAACAGAGTGAACCAAACGCATGTAAATTGAAAAGTAATATAATTTATTATAAGAAAAGTAAATAAACAAAAGTAAATGCACCTCCAATATGACAAACAGTGATTAACCAGCAACCAACCCCAGTGACACACAACAAGTAACTGCCTAAACCAAAAATATATACAGGATTGAGATATAATTATAAACGTAATCAAGCCAGGTTCATACACGAGAGATCAGTCAGATTGAACAGGGAGCAGAACGGGACAGAGAGAGGACAACAGGAGGAAGAGATACGTCTGCAAGACAGGGGTCCAGGGATGGATGCAGGGTTCAGGAACACAGGACACAAGCTACAGGATAGGGGCTCTTTCACACGGACGTGTCCATGTACGGAGCCTGCTCTGCTCAGCGGGGGATCGCTCCACCGATCCCCACTGAGCAGGCAGATGACAGGTCCGTCTCTGCACACTGTGCAGGGACGGATCTGTCAGAGCGCTGCTCTCCCCTATGGGGGATCGGATGAAAATGGACTGTAGAGTCCGTCATCACCCGATCTGATCCGCAGACAGATGAAAAAGTAGGTTTTTCCTCCGTCACACTTTTTCAGATCGGAGTGGGTCGCATGTCAGAGGACATGTCACCGCTGACATCTGACGCTCCATAGAGGTCTATAGAGCGTCCGTTCAGGTCCGCCTAAAAAACTGACAGGCGGACCTGAATGGATCATTCATGTGAAAGAGGCCTAACAGGTCACAATGTGCAGAATCAGAATCAGGATACAGGATACGGGATAACAGGATAACAGGATAACAGAATAACAGTATAGCGAACACAGGTCAGGGCTCAAGGAACAATACCAAGGCAAATGTGTGAATGTCTGCCGGGTGAGTCCTGCAATCAGTGTAAGGTGACGCCTGATTGCAGGAGATGATGTCGGCTCCAGACTGCTGGGAGACACCCGCTGGTGGATACCGGTACTTAAGCCCAAAGATCTGACAGTGCCACCAGCAGGTGAAACCCTTCCTGACAGTACCCCCCCTTCGAAGGAGCGACCTCTAGATGCTCCAACTATTTGCAGCTGTAAAAAGTCCATGGCCTCAAGTTGGGCAGTGGGCAGAGGCACATCATGCTGGGCAGTGGACAGAGGCACATCAAGCTGGGCAGCGGGTATCGGCACATTAAGCTGGGAAGCATCGGATCACCCAACTGGAGAGCAGGCGCTGGAATATCAGGCCGAACAGCGTGCACTGGAACATCAGGCCGGGCGTCAGGAACTGGATCATTAGGCCGGACATCAGCGATCGGATCATCAAACTGGAAAGCAGGCACTGGAACATCAGGCCGGGCAACAGACTGGACAGCAGGCAGAGGCACTAGAACATCAGGCCGGACAGAGGGTACTGGAACATCAGGCCGGACAGAGGGTACTGGAACATCAGGCCAGACAGAGGGTACTGGAACATCAGGCCAGATAGAGGGTACTGGAACATCAGGCTGAGCAGCGGGCACTGGAACATCAGGCCTGGGCAGCAGGGATTGTATCATCAGGCCGGGTAACAGCCCTGGAACATCAGGCTGGGCATCAGGAACTTGATCATCGAGCTGGGTATCATGCATAGGTTCATCAGACTGGACAACAGACACTGGAACATCAGGCTCGGCAGCGGGCACTGGAGCACCAGGCTGAACAGCGGGCACTGGAAAAAAGGCTGGGTTGCAACAGCAGCAAGCTGGGCATCAGGGACTGATTCATCAAGCACTGTATCAGCAGGCTGGGTAACGGGCACCGGCTCAACAAGCTGGGTAACGGGCACCGGCCCAGTAGGCTGGGTAACGGGCACCGGCTCAGCAAGCAGGGTGATGGGCACTGGCTCAGCAGACTGGATGATGGGTACTGGCTCAACAGGCCGGGTGATGGGCACTGGCTCAACAGGCTGGGTGACGGGAACCGTCTCCGCAGGCTGGGTGATGGGCACCGGCTCCACAGGCTGGGAGATGGGCACCAGCTCCACAAGCTGAACGATGGGCACCGACCTAGCAGGCTGGAAAACGGGCACCGGCATATCAGGCTGAGAAACGGGCACTGGCACATCAGGCTGGAATATGTGCACATGCACATCATGCTGGACTGTCGGCACCGGAGCTTCAGGCTGGACTGTGGGTACTGGGACTTCAGGCTGGACCGTGGGCACTGGAACTTCAGCCTGGACTGTGGGCACTGGAACATCAAGCTGGAACATAGGCACCTGAACATCGGGCTTAACAGCAGGCAGAAGGTTGGCAGGGTTAGGTGGGTCATCAGGTTCAGGACCATCAGAGACTAGCCTGACCCCATTGGCAATCATAGAGGCAGACTGGAGCAGATCAGCTGGCATGGAGGAAGACTGGAGCAGCTCAGCTGGTGTGGAAGCAGGCTGGAGCAGCTTGGCTGGTGTGGAAGCAGGCTGGAGAAGCTGGACTGGTGTGGAAGCAAGCTGGAGCAGCTCGGCTAGTGTGGAAGCAGGCTGGAGCAGCTTGGCTGCTGTGGAAGCAGGCTGGAGCAGGTTGGTTGATGTGGAAGCAGGCTGAAGCAAATTAGCTGGCGTGGAGGCAGACTGGGATAATGGCAAGATTGTATGGGTTAGGAAAATCTTTTGTTTCTTCTTTGGTTTAGCCACTGAAGCTCTGTAAGTGACTGCAGGGCTGTGAGTAGGGGGTGCAGCTGATTGAAGAGGTGGGCTGGAGTACAGTAAAGAAGAGGGAGTAGTTACTAAGGGGGATCTTTGTGGAATTGCTGTAGAGCAGTAGAGAGGAGGCAGATGGGTTAAAGGCAGGATGGGTGCAGCAAGTAGAAACAGGATACTGATATTTGGTTGGTAGTAGGGTATATTGGGCTGTGACTGTGTTTTCCGTGGGTGATAGAGAAAGAGACCACTGAGCAGGCAGGTCGCTAGCAGCAGGAATGGGCTGTTGCAATCTGACTGAGGCTGAGTGTAATAGATCTGACCATGCCTTTAGTAAACATTGAACTAAATTTGGCTCACATACTGCCTGTTAGGGATGAGCCGAACACCCCCTGGTTTGGTTCGCAGCAGAACATGCAAACATGCAAAAAGTTTGTTCGAACACTGTTAAAGTCTATGGGACACGAACGTGAAAAATCAACAGTGCTAGTTTTAAAGGCTTATATGCAAGTTATTGCCAAAAAAAGTGTATGGGGACCTGGGTCCTGCCCCAGGGGAAATGTATCAATGCAAAAAAAAGTTTTAAAAACGGACCTTTTTTCATGACCAGTGATTTTAATAATGCTTAAAGTGAAACAATAAAAATTTAATATTCCTTTAAATATTGTGCCTGGGGGGTGTCTATATTATGCCTGTAAAGTAACACAGTTTTACCGTGTTTAGAACAATACCACAGCAAAATGAAATTTCTAAAGGAAAAAAAGTCATTTAACACTGCTTGCAGCTATAATGTATTGTTGGGTCCCGGTAATATAGATGAAAATCATTGTGCAAAATGGCATGGCCCCCCCCCAGCCCATTACCAGGCTCTTTGGGTCTGGTATGGATGTTAAGGGGAACTCCGCACCCAAATAAAAAAATGGCATAGGGGGCCCCCAGGCACTATATACTCTGAACAGAAGTATATATACTATACGGCCTGCCCTATATACTCTGCAGAAAATTGGGCCTTAGGTGTTGGCAGTACCAGAACACTGTAAGCCCTCACAGTTGCTCTTGGTGAGTGCAGGAATGGGCCCTGCTGTGAAATATTAGATTAAGAATTGTAATTACATGTCCCTGTTAAACTAGGGTAGAAAAATTGGGCTTTGGGTTGTGGTGCCACAACACTGTAAGCCCTCACAGTTACTCTTGGTGGGCACAGCAACGGGCCCTGCTGTGAAATATTAGATCAAGAACTGTAATTACATGCTCCTGTTAAACAGGGGCAGAAAAATTGGACCTTGGGTTGTGGTGACACAACACTGTAAGCCCTCACAGTTACTCTTGGTGGGCACAGGAACGGGCCCTGCTGTGAAATATTAGATCAAAAAGTGTAATTACATGCCCCTGTTAAACAGGGGCAGAAAAATTGGGCCTTAGGTGGTGGTGGTGGTGCCACAACACTGAAAACCCTCACAGACACTCTTGTTGGGCGCAGGAATGGGCCCTGCTGTGAAATATTAGATCAAAAATTGTAATTACATGCCCCTGTTAAACAGGGGCAGAAAAATTGGGACTTTGGTGGTGGTGGTGCCACAACACTGTAAGCCCTCACAGTTACTCTTGGTGGGCACAAGAACAGGCTCTGCTGTGAAATATTAGATCAAAAATTCTAATTACATGCCCCTGTTAAACAGGGTCAGAAAAATTGGGCCTTAGGCAGTGGTGGTGGTACCCTAAACCAAAAATATTGTTGGAAGCTAGTATCATCAAGATTGAGGAGGAATAGGATAGTCACTTAGCATAGGCAGCCTTCAAGGGATCCCACATCCATAGAAAATCAATCAGTTACATCAGCATCAGGTGCTTGATAGCTGCTGATCCAAGACTGATTCATTTTTATGAATGTGAGCATATCAACGGAGTCTGTGGACAGGCGCACTCTATGATCCATTGCAAACTCTCCAGCAGCACTGAATGTGTGTTCAGAAAGAACGCTGGATGCAGGACAGGCCAGTAGATCAATTGCATATTGAGCAAGTTCTGGCCAGTGGTTCATCCTCAAGACCCAGTCTATGGGCAAGAACCAATTCTCGGTTGCTTAAGCCGCACAGACCTTGGTGCTAAGAACTTAAAAATTGTCTAAAGGCATCGGTCAGCCGGCCACCTTCTCCACCGCTCTTCCTCTGACTGAATGAAGCCTCAGTAATACGTTGTCCAGCACCAGGAAATTGTAACCTCCCTGGGTCTGGAAATGCATTGCACAAACCTTTCTTCAAGGCCTCCTGAAGATGTTTCATTCTCTGCCCCCTCTGCAAAGGCAGGATGAGCAACCTTACCCTTGTAACGTGGATCAAGAAGGGTTGCCAGCCAGTAATGATCCCTCTCCTTAATACCACAAATCCTAGGGTCCTTTCGCAGACTTTGCAGAATCAGGGTGGCAATGCAGCGTAAGTTTGCAGAGGCATTTGATTCAGAGTCCTCTGGGTCACTAAGTATCACATAATCTGGAACAACCTCCTCCCAGCCACGTACAACTCCTTTGGTTTCTGGGGACTGAAAACCACCCATTGAAGATTGCTGCTGAGTGTTATCCTCCACATCCATGCTGACATAATCCTCCTCTTCTTCCTGTGTGTTTGGTTGGCCCACAGGAATACTATCTGGATAAAGGAGGCCTTAGAGAGGTAAGGAAGTCCTCCTTTTCCTCCCGCTGTTCTGCCTCAAGTGCCCTGTCCATTATTCCATGAAGCATGTGCTCCAACAGGAAGACAAGAGGGACAGTATCACTGATGCATGCATTGTCGCTGCTCAGCATCCTCATGGCCTCCTCAAATGGTGACAGGACAGTGCATACATCCATGATCAGTAGCCACTGGCATGGCGAAAAGAAGCCAAGCTCCCCTGACCCTGTCCTGGTGCCATACTCACAAGGCACTCATTTATGGCCCTCTGCTGCATGTGTGTCAGGGCTGGGCTCAGCCCTTCCTTCTCAGAGCTGGCCGCTCAGCTGTCTGCTAAATGCCAGCTCCTATCTCTTCACAGTTACTCAGCTGATGACGGTTTCCTGCTTGTCAGTCCTGCCTACTTAAGCCGTCCAGTCCAGAAGATCTCTCCCCTCACCTTGGTCAACATCACAGAGACATTCTCGTGGGGATTAAGGACAGGGCCATCTCAAGAGCATTATAGGCCCCCGGGCAATACAGTGCACTGGGGCCCTGTCTACACAATCACGCACGAGAATAAAAATGCAAATTATCAATAAGGCTACATTTATTGGTACTTCCAACAAAATCAGTTAAAACATTAACACAATGTTTGGACAATAGAACACTAGTTTGATGGGCACAGTGGCAGTTTTGATGGGCACAGTGGCTGTGTTTGATGGGCACAGTGGCTTTTGATGGGCACAGTGGCATCTTTTAAAAGGCACAGTGGCAGCGTTTGATGGGCACAGTGGCATCTTTTAAAGGGCACAGTGGCAGCGTTTGATGGGCACAGTGGCTGCGTTTGGGCACAATGGCTACGTTTAATGGGCACAGTGGCAGCTTTGATAGGCACAGTGTCTGCATTTGATGGGCACAGTGGCATCTTTTAAAGGGCACAGTGGCAGCGTTTGATGGGCACAGTGGCTGCGTTTGGGCACAGTGGCTACGTTTAATGGGCACAGTGGCAGCTTTGATGGGCACAGTGTCTGCGTTTGGTGGGCACAGTGGCAGTTTTGATGGGCACAGTGGCAGCTTTGATGGGCACAGTGGCTGTGTTGATGGGCACAGTGGCATCTTTTGATGGGCACAGTGGCAGTGTTTGACGGGCACAGTGGCTGTGTTTAATAGGCACAGTGGCAGCTTTGATGGGCACAGTGTCTGCATTTGATGGGCACAGTGGCAGCTTTGATGGGCACAGTAGCTGCATTTGATGGGCACAGTGGCTGAGTTTGATGGGCACAGTGGCAGCTTTGATGGGCACAGTGTCTGTGTTTGATGGGCACAGTGGCAGTTTTAATGGGCACAGTGGCAGCTTTGATGGGCACAGTGGCTGTGTTTGATGGGCACAGTGGCAGCTTGGATTTTCACAGTGGCTGTGTTTGATGGGCACAGTGGCAGCTTTTGATGGGCACAGTGGCAGCTTTGATGGGCACAGTGGCAGCTTTGATGGGCACAGTGGCTGCATTTGATGGGCACAGTGGCTGCATTTGATGGGCACAGTGGCTGCATTTGATGGGCACAGTGGCTGCATTTGATGGGCACAGTGGCAGTTTTGATGGGCACAGTGGCAGCTTTGATAAGCACAGTGGCTGTGTTTGATGGGCACAGTGGCAGCTTTTGATGGGAACAGTGTCTGCGTTTGATGGGCACAGTGGCAGTTTTGAAGGGCACAGTGGCAGCTTTGATAAGCACAGTGGCTGTGTTTGATGGGCACAGTGGCAGCTTTGATGGGCACAGTTTCTGCGTTTGATGGGCACAGTGTCTGTGTTTGATGGGCACAGTGGCAGTTTTGATGGGCACAGTGGCAGCTTTGATGGGCACAGTGGCTGTGTTTGATGGGCACAGTGGCAGCTTTTGATGGGCACAGTGGCAGCTTTAATTTTCACAGTGGCTGTGTTTGATGGGCACAGTGGCAGCTTTTGATGGGCACAGTGGCAGCGTTTGATGGGCACAGTGGGTGTGTTTAATGGACACAGTGGCAGCTTTGATGGGCACAGTGTCTGCATTTGATGGGCTAAGTGGCAGCTTTGATGGGCACAATGGCTGCATTTGATGGGCACAGTGGCTGCCTTTGATGAGCACAGTGGCAGCTTTGATGGGCACAGTGGCTGTGTTTGATGGGCACAGTGGCAGCTTTGATGGGCACAGTGGCTGTGTTTGATGGGCACAGTGGCATCTTTTGATGGGCACAGTGGCAGCTTTGATGGGCACAGTGGCAGCTTTGATGGGCACAGTGGCTGTGTTTGTTTGATGGGCACAGTGGCAGCTTTTGAGGGGCACAGACAGTGGCTGTGTTTGATGCACAACTTGAACTTACTTAAGTAGTCCATGTTAGACTTACTTGAGGCCGCCGGCCAGGTGCAGTACAGTGTGTCACTCACAGCAGCAAGGCAGCGCCAGCTATCAAGGGCTGTATTTCCGCTCCGCTCTCTCTCCACACTGTCTGAAGAACATGGCAGAGGTGGGCGGAGATTGTTCACTAGCAGCTGGGGCGGCCGCGGCGCGCTATAAATGCTGGGGCGGCCGCGGCCTCTGACTGACGTCACTGGTTGCTAGCTAGACACCGGGCAACCGGCGATTCTAGCAAGTGAGCAACCAGTGCAGTCAGTCAACTTAAGTAGCAGATTGCAGCGCTGAGGATCGGCCCTGGATGGAGCCCTCCAGACAAGTGGGGCCCCGGGCAACTGCCCAGCGTGCCCAGTGGAAAAAACGGTCCTGATTAAGGAGGGCGACTAGTAAAAAACTGCGTTTAATACCAGAACAGCCCATTATTAGTACCTCGTAATGCCTTTTGGCCTTTGTATGAGTTTTCCACTCGTCACCCTCCTGGACGGCCTAAGAAGGCAGGACTGATGAGCAGGAAATCATCAACAGCTGAGTAACTGTGGAGAGATAGGAGCTGGCAATTACAGTACCTGACCATGAGAATGTGTTTCCAGCTCGAACCCATCGCGCTGGTTCCCGGCGACAGGGTACTGTACATAGTTACATATAGTTACATAGTAGGTGAGGTTGAAAAAAGACACAAGTCCATCAAGTCCAACCTATGTGTGATTATGTGTCAGTATTACATTGTATATCCCTGTATGTTGCGGTCATTCAGGTGCTTATCTATAAGTTTCTTGAAGCTATCCATGCTCTCCGCTGAGACCACCGCCTGTGGAAGGGAATTTCACATCCTTGCCACTCTTACAGTAAAGAACCCTCTACGTAGTTTAAGGTTAAACCTCTTTTCTTCTAATTTTAATGAGTGGTCACGAGTCTTGTTAAACTCTCTTCTGCAAAAAAGTTTTATTTCTATTGTAGGGTCACCAGTACGGTATTTGTATATTGAAATCATATCCCCTCTCAAGCGTCTCTTCTCCAGAGAGAATAAGTTCAGTGCTCGCAACCTTTCCTCATAACTAAGATCCTCCTGACCTTTTTTTAGCTTTGTTGCCCTTCTTTGTACTCGCTCCATTTCCAGTACATCCTTCCTGAGGACTGGTGCCCAGAACTGGACAGCATACTCTAGGTGCGGCTGGACCAGAGTCTTGTAGAGTGGGAGAATTATCGTTCTATCTCTGGAGTTGATCCCCTTTTTAATGCATGCCAATATTCTGTTTGCTTTGTTAGCAGCAGCTTGGCATTGGATGCCATTGCTCAGCCTATCATCTACTAGGACCCCCAGGTCCTTTTTGATCCTAGATTCCCCCAGAGTTAACCCCCCAATGTATAGATTTCATTCATATTTTTGCCACCCAAATGCATTATTTTACATTTTTCTACATTGAACCTCACTTGCCATGTAGTTGCCCACCCCATTCATTTGTTCAGATCTTTTTGCAAGGTTTCCACATCCTGCGGAGAAGTTATTGCCCTGCTTAGCTTAGTATCATCTGTAAATACAGAGATTGAACTGTTTATCCCATCCTCCAGATCGTTTATGAACTAATTAAATAGGATTGGTCCCAGCACAGAACCCTGGGGAACCCCACTACCCACCCCTGACCATTCTAACTGCTCCCCATTTATCACCACCCTCTGAACTCGCCCTTGTAGCCAGTTTTCAATCCATGTACTCACCCTATGGTCCATGCCAACGGACCTTATTTTGTACAGTAAACGTTTATGGGGAACTGTGTCAAATGCTTTTGCAAAATCCAGATACACCACGTCTACGGGGCTTCCTTTATCTAAATAGCAACTCACTTCCTCATAGAAGGTTAGTAGATTAGTTTGGCAAGAACGATTCTTCATGAATCCATGCTGATTACTGCTAATGATACCGTTCTCATTACTAAAATCTTGAATATAGTCTCTTATCATCCCCTCCAAGAGTTTACATACTATTGATGTTAGGCTAACTGGTCTGTAATTCCCATGGATGTATTTTGGGCCCTTTTTAAATATTGGTGCTACATTGGCTTTTTTCCAATCAGCTGGTACCATT
The DNA here is from genome assembly GCA_037952925.1 of Lithobates clamitans. Lineage (NCBI taxonomy): Eukaryota > Metazoa > Chordata > Amphibia > Anura > Ranidae > Lithobates > Lithobates clamitans. The sequence continues at coordinate 404,525 of JBBGZY010000380.1, read as the reverse complement.
CCAATCAGTAGACTGTCTGTAAAAATTAGGAACAACGGTTAGGCAATCACTTGACTGAATTCCCTAAGTACCCTCGGATGCAAGCCATCTGGCCCCGGTGATTTATTAATGTTAAGTTTCTCAAGTCTAATTTTAATTCTGCCCTCTATTAATCATGGAGGTGCTTCCTGTGTTGTGTCATGAGGATAAACACTGCAGTTTTGGTTACTGAAGCCCCCCGATTGACTTGTGAAGACTGAGGAGAAGAATAAATTCAATACCTTCGCCATCTCCCCATCCTTTGTAACCAGATGTCCTTCCTCATTCTTTATGGGGCCAATATGATCTGTTCTCCCTTTTTTACTGTTTACATACTTAAAGAATTTCTTGGGATTTTTTTGCTCTCCTCCGCTATGTGTCTTCCATGTTCTATCTTAGCTGTCCTAATTGCACCCTTACATTTCTTGTTGCATTCTTTATAAAGTCTGAATGCTGAGGATGATCCCTCAACCTTGTATTTTTTAAGGCCTTCTCCTTTGCTTTTATATGCATTTTTACATTGGAGTTAAGCCATCCAGGAAATTTGTTCGCTCTTTTAAATTTATTGCCCAATGGGATGCATTGGCTAATGCCCTTATTATGCTCTTAAAGCAAACCCATCTCTCCTTCGTGTTGTTTGTTCCTAATATTTTATCCCAATTTATGCCTTTTAGCAAGGTTTGTAGTTCAGGGAAGTTGGCTCTTTTAAAATTCAGTGTCTTTGTATTCCCTTTATGTTTCCTATTTGTGTGATTTATACTGAAACTAATTGACCTGTGATCGCTGTTACCTAAATTGCCCCGTATTTCTACATCCATGATCAGGTCTGTATTGTTGGTAATCAGTAGATCCAGTAATGTTTCATTTCTAGTTGGTGCGTCTACCATCTGACCCATAAAATTGTCCTGCAAGACATTAAGGAACTGGCGAGCCTTAAATGGATGCGCGGTTCCCTCCGCCCAGTCTATGTCTGGATAATTAAAGTCCCCCATTATGATAACACTTCCCATTCTTGCTGCTAATCCAAATTGTGATAGGAGATCTGTCTCCACTTCCTCCCTCAGGTTAGGGGGCCTATAGCATACTCCCAGTATTATTTACCCCTTAGCTTCATCCCTTTGGAGCTCTACCCATAAGGATTCCACCTCCTCCCTAGCTCTCTCAGTGATGTAATCTCTCACATTCACTTGTACATTATTCTTGATATATAGGCATACCCCTCCCCCTACATCTCGCGCTGGCTCGCTCAAGTGTGTTTTTTCCTTTCGCGATGAGTGGCAAGCATTGCTGACAGGTGTCTGGTATGAATCATGAGGGGGAACGCCGCGCCAAATTTTAAATAAAAAAACGATATGGGTTCCCCTTTAGGGCCATACAAGGCCCTTAGGTCTGGTATGGATTTTAAGGGGAACCTCCTACGCCGAAAAAAAACAGCGTGGGGGTCCCCCCAAAATCCATAACAGAAGACCGGGCCACCGCTAGCAGAAGAGCGGCAAAAGAGCAGAAGATAGCGGAGGAGCCCGGCAGAAGAACTGGAGAGTGGAGAAGAGGCCGGAGAGCGGGAGAAGAGGCTGGAGAGCAGGAGAAGAACTGGACACCGGGAGAAGAGGCTGGAGAGAGCAGAGAAGTCGGAAGAAGACCTCCGAAGTCACAAGAAGACCCTCTGAGCTGACTAATAAATTAATTTAAAAACCTGTCTAGTGTGTTTTTTATTGACACTTTCCACCAGGTGAATAGGTAGGGGTACGATGTACCCCATACTCATTCACATAGCGTGGGGGGACGGGATCTGGGGGGCCCCTTATTTTAAGGGGGCTCCCGGATTCCGATAAGCTCTCCGCCCGCAGACCCCGACAACCAACGGCCAGGGTTGTCGGGAAGAGGCCCTTGTCCTCATCAACATGGGGACAAGGTATTTTGGGGTGGGGGGGCCGCAGGGCACCCCCCTGCCCCAAAGCATCCACCCCCTATGTTGAGGGCATGCAGCCTGCTATGGTTCAGGAGAGGGGACACTCGCTTGTCCCCACCCCCTTTCCTGACCTGGCGGGCTGCGTGCTCGAATAAGGGTCTGGTATGGATTTTGGGGGGCCCTCACGCCGATTTTTCGGTGTAGGGGTGTTCTCCTTAAAACCCATACCAGACCTAAGGGCCTGGTATGCCCCTGAAGGGGAACCCATGCTGTTTTTTTATTTAAAATTTGGCACGGCGTTCCCCCTCATAATTCATACCAGACACCTGTCAGCAATGCTTGCCACTCATCCTGAAAGGAAAAAACAGTTTAACTCTCCCGATGAGCGAGCCAGCTCAGTGCTGGCTCCTGTGACAGGGCTCGCAGGTGTCAAATCTCACCGATAACAGCGGCGAGATTGACACAATATCGTGGTCACCTACTGTAGCTGACAGCTGGGAGGCCAGCTCTGAGAAGGAAGGGCTGAGCCCAGCCCCGACAGTGTGCAGCAGCTGTAGCATTGCCAACATTGAGTTCCACCTAATGGGCATGTCACAAATAAGGCGGTTTGTGGGCAGGTTGCATTCCCTTTGAATGTCAGCCAGCCAAGCACTGGCATTGTATGACTGGCAGAAATGACTTTTCTGGCCTGCCTCAGGAGATCCTGTAAGCCTGGGTACCTGCTCAAGAACCGCTGCACCACCAAATTCAGGATGTGTACCAAACATGGAACATGGGTCAAGTGTCCCTGTTGGAGGGCGGAGAGAAGGTTGGTGCCATTGTCGCATACAACCATTCCTGGCTGAAGCTGGTGTGGCATCAACCACCTCTGAGCCTGCCCCTGCAGAGCTAACAGAATCTCTGCCCCAGTGTGACTCCTGTCCCCTAAGCTGACCAACTCAAGCACCGCATGGCATCTTTTTGCCTGAGTGCTTGCATAGCCCCTTGAACACTTATGGAGCACCGCTGGTTCAGAGGAGTCTGCAGAAGAGGCCATAGAGGAAGAAGAAGAGGAGAGGGTGTAGGAGAGAGCTGTGGCAGAATCACCACTAGCATTTTGGAGGCATGGTGGTGGAACAAGCTCCAACAACACTTAACCCTGTCCTGCATCCTTCCCAGCTGCCGGCAGAGTTACCCAGTGCACCGGTAAGAAAGGCGTGAGGCAGCGTGGTGACGTCAGCACATCCCTCCCAAACGCGTTTCGTCATAGGCTGACGTTCTCATTGAATTATATGCTCCAACCTTTGTTGCATCTGGTAAGCGGCCTCAGATCTGTACCTTGGCATCTTTCTTCTGCTCAATAGTTATATGTTTCATCCTTAATTTAATTTGGTAAGCGGCTTCATATCCCTTTTCATCTATCATCTGGTGTTTTCTCACATGCCCTTTTGGGTGCTATTTCTGGTAAGCGGCTTTTTTGGATGTTTTCTGCACTAGCCCTTTAACACTGATTTTTTTTATTTGATGTCACTCACTCCATTGTCCCTTTTTTGGGCTTATGGCACTATATATTGTATGAGTTTATGATTTATCACTGGTGGAGTGTCAGTTTTATTTTTATTTTTAATTTTTATTTTTTATCAATACCCATCCATGTCAGTATTAAGCTATGTTATTTAAAAAAAATTTCTGGGGGGGCGTGGCCTGGACGGGAACCGAGATGGCTGCTTAAACAAGAAGCTCCCACACTTGGAGGACGACAAACGCCTTACTTGGGGCTCTAACTTCGCTCACCCATGATGGGAAAGCCCAACAGAAGTACCTCAACACCCCGTGCACAAAAAGAACCAGGCACGCAGATCAGCGGAAACATCCCAGAGATTTTCCGGACCAGACAAACGGCACACCTCGAGGCATCACAGGCCGCACGGGCCTCACACGCTATACAGGCCTCATCCCCGGACTCAATTAGAAGCAGCACGGACCCGACTATGGACGAAGACGACCCTGGAGCTCCGCTGCCAAGCCTACTGGACCTACAAAGAGACCTCCAGAGGGTGGCCCAAGACATCAAACATACCATGATGTCGGCGATTTCAGATCTCAAGGCGGACATTCACTCAATGAACGATCGAATCGCAACAGTGGAGGAAAACACGCGCACGCAGGCGACGGCCATTAGGCAAGTACAGAAAACATATGATGCACATCTACCACACTTATTTGAGCTCCACAGACAAGTGGAGGACCTGGACAATAGGGGACGCAGGCACAACGTGAGAGTGAGGGGGGTCCCGGAGGGAATTGACCAGGCCGCACTACAACACACAGTATGCTCCATCTTTAATGATTTACTGGGCCGACCAGCAGACTCCCCCGTAGAGATGGAACGCATACACCGCGCATTAAAACCCCCTCCCCGCGACAATGAACCACCCAGGGACATCATCTGCTGTATTGTCAACTTCCCCCTGAAAGAGGAGATCCTCAAAAAAGCAAGAGATAGAGGCCGCATATTACTCAATGGTACTGAAGTAAAATTGTTTCAGGACCTATCTCAAATCACTCTACAAAACAGACGTACCCTGCGCCCCCTGCTGGAAGTACTTCGCTCGCATAACATCCAGTACAGATGGAAATTTCCGTTCTGCCTGTCAGCATCCACCAGGGGTCGCACTGCCTTTCTGAGAACCCCGGAAGATCTACCTGCCTTTTGCGAACAAATGGACATTCCTCAGATGGACATACCTGAATGGCATGCTTTCTATTTCCCCGTGGATCCATGGAAGCCAGTCTCATACGATTCATCTCCCAAAGCCCAAAGACATCGTTCCAGACGACGCAGACTGGACCCTACCTCGCCTGGAGATCGTCAGTCCCGCCGTGACCTCCCAGCACGCAGCCCAGGCCTGGCAGGCACTCCTCGTCAGAACCACTAGAAGACATCGCCTTCATTTGAACTAACCATATTGTTTCTACACAGCAATTCTAACTCTTCCTCCCTTCTAACATACTTCTTTCCCCCCCCCCCCCTTTTTTTTTTTTTTTTTTCTTTTTTTTCTCCGTTTAGCTGAAGAAGCAACTCCTGCCTCCTCAAAGACTAACTGCCAATCCTTCGCTCAGATAAAAGACGCACATACACAATCCTGGCAACCACTTCACCACCTCATCTGGACTTGTGAGTAACGCCTCAGTCAGTGGTGACCGATATGTGATCCTCTTCTGTCGCAGCACCAACACTAATGACAGGTCTACACTTACCTTAGGTGTATCATTTGCTGCCCGAACAGGCCACTTCCTCTTGCTCAAAGCAAAGGGATGTATTTCCATTTCTTTTTAGTTATGTTAAAAACGCTTATTTTGTTTGTTTTAAATGATTAAGACTGTGCGTGTAAGACAAACAGTGGGAGCCTGGATCCTTAAACCCCCTACTCTTGCTTAAACATGGGGTAGGGGAGACCTATACTCGCCAGACATGCAGTTAATTCTCCCTTCCAATGATATTTCCTACCTCATCCATGCCCTATGAACCTATATTAAGCACTCTGAAATCCTACGGAATTGCTAACCAGAAGGAAACGATGCCAACCCATCCCATTGTTAGCAGACCCTTACCAATACGAACACCTCTTTGAGTTAAGATCTACAACACCTAAGCTTTTTACTACACTTGGTGCTGAGATCCAGGCTCCCACATTGACAGGTATACCCCCTTGATAAGGGGAACGGGAAAAAAGAAAAGAAAAGGAAAAATTCATAATGTAAAGGAATACTGATCACACCTAACTACAACACGACACAGAAGTTTATGAGTAGCAGTTTACTCTCCCTTTCCTATTGATTGAGCCCCCCAAGAGGTCAGGCTATCATAGGCGGTTATTCTTGTTTCTTGTTTATTTTCTACTTGTTTGCTATGCTTTAAGAGGGGAATTCCTTCTCTCTCTGCTGTTAAACCTTAGGAAACTTAAGATACTATTACTATTACCAGAAGCATCACACAAGGTACCACAATTCATACCAATCACAGGACTGAATCAACAGTCTTATGGTCCCTGATCACCCATACACAGACTCCCACACTGCAGTCTAATGCATAAGTCCATAAGCCCCCAACCACTACCATTTAGCATGTTTCGTCCTCCATAGTGCTGTAGCACTCGTTCCTACCACAGCTCACTTACCCCACACAGCTGTCCGTACGGACTAGAGCTACTAATCCGGTCTACTACCCCATAGGTGGATAGGCAAGCCTACGCCCACCTCCGGTACACCCTATTCACGTACCCATTCTAAATTTGAGGTACGTCCCCCTACCCCCCAGACTTTAAGTCTACCTATCTTGACTTTCTCTCACCTCCTCTCCCACCCCCTTCCCCCTCCCCCTCCCGCTCCTTCTATCCCCTACCCTCCCACTTCCTCTTTACCCCACTATCTCTACTGGGTCTAACCCCTTCTGTCCATTCTGCACTTTCTCTACCTCCCATCTATTCTACGGGACGGGGGCCGCCCCTCCTTCCCCCCCTCCAGCCTTCATCTACCCTTTATTCCACCCAACAATACGTGCGCAAGACACGATATTAGCTAGTTTAACTAAATACCCTTTGAATTTATAGACACCCACAATGTCGAAGAGAACTGCAACCTCCACACAACAACTCTCTCTCAAATGCCTATCACTAAATGTAAAAGGTCTAAACATCCCGGAAAAAAGGACGCAAGTATTATCAGCACTGACAAAACACAAAGCTCACTTCCTCCTACTACAGGAAACGCATTTCTGCACAAAACATATCCCCAAACTGTCGAACCATTTATATAAACATGCATTCCATTCCACGAACCCAACCGCAAAAACAAAAGGAGTCTCTATCCTTATCTCCAAACACGCTGACTTTCAATTGAAAGATTCCCTGATTGACCAGGAGGGTAGATACATCTTTATCAAAGGCACCTACGCATTAAAACCAATTACAATTGCTAATGTGTACTGCCCAAACGATCACCAAGTAACTTTCTTCAGACAAATCTGTGACCTCCTTTCCACATTTCAAGAGGGTATACTACTTCTTGGTGGCGACTTCAATGTCCCACTAAATCCAAACCTAGATTCCTCCACGGGAACATCTGCGCTCCCCTATCGAGCACTGCGACAAATTAAACTCCAATTACAGAACTTGGCACTCCATGATTCCTGGCGTACCATGCACCCGACGGACAAAGATTATACATTCTTCTCCTCCCCGCACCAAAAATACTCGAGAATTGACTATATATTCCTATCCCAAACAGACTTAACTCACCTCTCACACGCCACAATAGAACCCATGTTCCTATCAGACCATCACCCCATCACGATCACTCTAACATTCCCGGACTACAACACTAGAACCAAAACATGGAGACTTAATCCATCCCTCCTTAAAGACCCTGACGTAATAAGACAAATAAACACCCGACTTCAACAGTACTTTCAAGAAAATTCCTCCCCAGAGACAACCCCGGTCACGATCTGGGAAGCCCACAAATGTGTCATAAGGGGGAAACTCATAGCCCTGGCAACAAAAGAGAAGAAAATCAGACAAGCCCATATTGCATCCCTCATCGAAACTATTAATAGACTCGAAAAAACACACAAACAATCCACATCCCAATCCACACTACAGGACCTCCTTTATGCTAGAACCAATTTACTGGAGGAATTAGGAAAACGCACGAGGCGCCAATATGTACTCAGACAAAAAGTGTTCTACGAACACGGCAACAAAAGCGGAAGACTGCTTGCCCGCACTATTCAAGCGGCCAAGACTTCTTCCATAATACACCACCTTCGCACCGACAGGGGTGAGGTGATTTCTAAAAATGAGGACATTGCGGCCCATTTCGAAAGCTTTTACTCTAAACTGTATAATTTGCCATCCCATAATTCAGACTCATCCAACACCTCTCCTCGCCAATCTCAAATCCATGACTTTCTAACCCAATACTGCCCTAAGCCGATAACCCCACAACAAGCCGCAAATTTAGAAGGACACATGACCTTAGAGGAGTTGGGCTTGGCAATAAAACAAATGAAAGTAGGCAAGAGCCCAGGCCCAGACGGCCTACCACTTATTTACTACAAAAGCTTCCTAGAAACGCTCTCACCGCAAATGCTCAAGGCCTTCAATTCCCTAGCAGTTCCTTCCACCTCACCAGGCAATATGCTTGAAGCCCATATAGCAGTCATACCAAAAGCAGATAAGGATCCATCCCTGGCGGCCAATTACAGACCCATCTCGTTACTCAATGTAGATATCAAACTGTATGCAAAAATTCTAGCAAATAGATTATTACCCCTGATTCCTGGCCTGATCTCAGCAGACCAGGTGGGTTTTGTCCCGGGACGAGAGGCCAGAGAGAACACCACCCGCACCTTAAACATACACCACTGGCTTACCTCCTCCGGAACTGAGGGATTCCTACTATCTCTCGATGCCGAGAAGGCGTTTGACAGGGTGGCTTGGGATTATATGCGCGCAGTATTGAAGGGCATTGGTCTACCACCCCACATGTATAACTACATCACCGCTCTATACGATAATCCCTCGGCGAAAGTAAAAGCAAACGGCCTCCTGTCAAACGCCTTCCAAATAACCAATGGTACCCGTCAGGGGTGTCCTTTGTCCCCTCTTATTTTTATATTATCTTTGGAACCCCTCCTAAATAGACTACGTACGAACACAGACATACAGGGAATAACTATAAATCGGAGGGAATTTAAGGTAGCAGCTTTTGCAGACGATATTTTGCTATCACTCCAATCACCTCACATCACCCTACCCAACTTATTGAAAGACATCAACCACTTTGGGGTCTTATCGAATCTTAAGATAAATTATCCTAAATCACACGCCCTGAACATATCCCTTCCCCCACAGGTGGTCACTCACTGCCAAGACTCCTTTCCCTTTCAGTGGAAAAACACCGCCATTACTTACCTAGGCATCCAAATTACCAAACGCCTTACAGACCTATATGACCAGAATTTCCTTCCTGCTCTCTCGAAAATTCAGACAGATCTCAAAGAGTGGGCCACACTCAACGTTTCATGGTTTGGACGCTCGGCCTTGATTAAAATGATTGTCCTCCCTCGCCTCCTATATTTAATGCAGACCATCCCGATACATTTACCCCCGGCATTTTTTCATTCTTACAAAAAAGCATGTACGTCCTTTATCTGGAGGGGCAGCCCTCCAAGAATCAAATACTCTCGTCTGACCTTTAGCAAGATCAAAGGGGGGATTGCACTTCCAGACCTCTACAAATATTACTTAGCCTGCCATTTAACCAGAGTAGTGGACTGGTGTACTACCAGATCAGGGAAACCTTGGGTGACCCTGGAAAATTCCTTTGTACCTGGCCATTTACATTACCTTCCCTGGATTTCATCCAAACACTGGACACAACCAATCAAGAAACACCCTCTCATTTACCCGTCACTGCTCGCCCTCACCTCTGCCATGACAACTTCTCAATTATCCTCACGACCAGGGCCTTTGACCTCCCTGAGGGGAAATCCAGATTTCCCCCCGGGATTGTCAAACACATTCTTAAAACAAGAATGGCCACATGAAGAAGTCCAAGCTCACCACTTCTTTCACGCAGACCGGCTACGAACATATGATAACCTCAAATCCTTATCCCTTACCAAAAACTTTCCTTTTTGGACATATAGACAGCTGACACACTTCCTCTCTTCTACTACCGCCAACAACACATGGTCGAGAAAACTAACCCCACTTGAAACATTATGCACCCAGAACACGTCTCAAAGACATCTAATATCCACCATCTACTCTCTCCTCCAAGAAACACCATACCACTCTCAAACTGAATCCTTTCACTTATCCTGGCACAAAGACCTACACTTAGACCTCACTGAGGAAGACTGGGAGACCATACATTTTCATACCCACAAAGGCTCACTAAATGTTGCCATCCAAGAGAATGGGTACAAAATTCTTACCAAATGGTACAGAACACCATCTCGCATACACAAATTCTCACCCTCGATCCCAAATACATGCTGGAGATGTAATAGTGACGTAGGCTCTATGATCCACATATGGTGGGAATGCCCGATCCTTCAGGTTTTTTGGAGGGAGGTTCACGACATAATACAAAGAGTCACTACTTACACCCTGGACTTCACTCCAGCACAATATCTCCTCCACCATACAACCTTACCTAAAAGATCTTACCATAGATCGCTGGCCATGCATATGGTAAATGCAGCCAGACTATGCATTCCTGTCAAATGGCGCTCAACCAGCCCCCCGACAATCAGAGAATGGTTGACAAAGATTGCCAAAATTGAGGAGATGGAAGAATTGATCTATATCTCACAAGATCGCATACAAAAATTCACCAACATATGGGCCTGCTGGTCACATTTTAAAACCACTACCTGTTACAAGTCGTACTTCCCAATCTGACATCCTCCCTCCCTTAGGAGACGAGAGGATCCTCGGGAATCCCTAAATACGAGACGGGCTGGCTGGGAGGGGGGGGCGGCCCTTCTACCCCCTTTCCTATCCCCCCTTTCTTAATCTAACACTGTATTTACATCATTACCCCATTGTCTCCCTCTTTTCCCTCTTCCTCCCTCTGGTTTTCCCTATCCTCATACTTTCCCCTTCTAAACCTTTATACTACTCCCATATTACCCAAAGTATATTCCCTTTTTACCCATACCCTTATGTAACCTTCTCGCAATATCAGACTGTGACAATACAACACAGTCCAAGACCTAATAGAGACAAACCTTCCCGCTTTGGTTCCACACAAGTCTTATACCCCCACCTACTATGTTCCGGACTCTGTTACACTTAAACCACGCAATGTACTCATGATCTCTATAAGACTTGTATGCAAATAATGTCTCATAGCAATGTATTTAGCGGGTTCTCCTTTCATGCATTCTTATTTTCCCACCATATGTCTGTACTCCCCATGACATCAGTGATAGTCTTACTTTTTGTATCATTATTGTATAAAATGTCATGGAGCACCTGTCAAAATCTGTTCAACTGTCTATATTTGTAATTGTGATAACTTCTCAATAAACTCCTTTTTGTGGAAAAAAAAAAAAAAAAAAAAAAAAATTTCTGGGTTTAACCATCGTGGATCCGATCTGGTCTGTGAGCGCTTTTCTGCCCAGGACGTATCCGGGAAGGTTTCCTAAAGGCCCAGGCTGGGTTTATAGCCACCTGTCATATTTAGCTTACTATCTGGTAAGCATTCCATCCTACAGGAAGTGTGATACCTGGATATTAACCATTGATCATCAATCATCACCATGTTTTCACCATTTATCTAATCAATATATTGGTGTTGGACATTTATCATAAGGACTATACTTTTTTTACTAATATTTGATTGATTATTAACATATTTTCTAAGCGCAGCTTTTTTTTGTCTATTTTTTTGTCTATTTTTTTTGTCTATTTAGCATCTGAGGTTTGTCTCCCCTTCACAAAGCCCATCTAATCGCGTTTTAAAAGGAATGGGATAAAGTCTGCTAGTCGTTTGGCTATGAGTTTAGCGTAAACTTTGATGTCTGTATTTAGCAGAGAGATCGGACGAAAATTATGTGGTGTGGTAGGTTCTTTGCCTGGTTTGCATGCCCAACAAGTTTTGAGAGTTGCCCAGCCTTTGGACCCTATCACCCTCCTGTTGAGAACCCGGCAATATGGTGGCATCTTGAAGTATCCAGATCTGATCAGGATTGTGCAGGAACAGGAGGCCGTGCTGGAAAACAAAATAAAGAGTCAGAGGTCAGAATCTGTTGTTGGGGTCAGGGTGGCCAGTGCAGCTGATGGTGACCCTGAGGTCGAGCTTCTTAAGACTCAGGTGTCGCAGCTGATAGAGATGATGGCCCTGTTGACCACCAAGCCCACTGTTCTAGCTAATGATGAAGTTTCAGTGCTCAAGAAGTCTTCAAGCTCTGTTGTTGCTCACTGCGGAGGAGTTGGACATTATCGACAAGTATGTCCAAGCCCAGTAAAGCCAGAAGCACAGCACCAAAAGCCGGCGGGAAACTTCAGAAGGGCTCAGGTGAAGGAACAAACCGGGTGCCCACTTACAGTAGCTAGCTCCAGAAGCAACGATGCGAGGAGACCACAGTGGGAGTCCCAACCCTCTCTTAGGGCTTCTGTGGTTGTCTCTAAGCAACCTAGTGTCCCGCTCCCTTGGACTCATGCTACCAGGCATCGCAGAGTCAGTGCACACCAGACTCCCAGAACATGGCTTCTGAAGTTCGATTTCGTATAGAATTAATTTGAATTTGAATAGAAAAGATTAGAATAGAAAATCATAGAAAATAGAGTAAAAAGGCTAAAAAAACAATAGAACAGAATAAAATATAATATATATATAATTTTTTTTCTATTCTGTTCCATTGTTTTTCTATGCTATTCTTTTCTATTCTATTCTAAACTTTTCTATATGAATTTGAATTCATTCTATGTGAAAATCAAATTTTGAAGAAAATAATAGAAAAGAATAGAAGAATAGACTAGAAAAACAATAGAACAGAACAGAATAGAATATAATATGTATATTTTATTTTATTTTGTTCTATTGTTTTTTCTAGTCTATTCCTTTCTACACTATTCTAGTGTTTTCTATTGAAATTCGAATTCATTCTATACGAAATTCAAATTTCGGAAGATGTTTATATATATATATATATATATATATATATATATATATATATATATATATATATAAAATATAAAATATTTTTTCTATGCTGGTCTATTGTTTTTCTATTTTCTATTTTCTATTATTCTCTATTATTTTATTCTAATCTTTTCTATTTGCATGCAACTTCATTCTATATGAAATTCGAAACTCGGAAAATGGTTATATAGAAATAGAATGAAATTGAATTCTAATAGAAAAGACTAGAATAGAAAAAACAATAGAACAGAATAAAATAATAAAATATAATATGTATGTATATATATATATATATATATATATATATATATATATATATATATATATATATATATATATATATATATATATATATATATATATATAATTTATATTTTTTTCTATTCTGTTCCATTGTTTTTCTATGCTATTCTTTTCTATTCTATTCTAAACTTTTCTATACAAACTTGAATTCAATCTATGCGAAATTCGAATTTTGTATAGAATGAATTCGAATTTGAATAGAAAAGATTAGAATAGAAAATAATAGAAAAGACTAAACTAGAAAAACAATAGAACAGAACAGAATATAATTATATATATTATTGTATATTATATAAATTATATAATAATTGGCATGCAACTTCATTCTATACGAAATAAGAATTTCGGAAAATGGTTATATAGAAATAGAATGAAATTGAATTCTAATAGAAAAGACTAGAATATAAAAAACAATAGAACAGAAAAAAATATAATATATATATTGGAATATATATATATATATATATATATATATATATATATATATATATATATATATATATATATATATATATAAATCATCTTCCGAAATTGTAATTTGGTACAGAATGAATTCGAATTCGAATAGAAAAGATTAGAATAGAATAGAAAATAATAGACAAGAACAGCATAGAAAAACAATAGAATAGAACAGAAAAAATGTATTCTATTCTATTCTAAACTTTTCTATTCAAATTCGAATTCATTCTGTACCAAATTCCAATTTCGGAAGATGGTTATATATATATATATATATATATATATATATATATATATATATATATATATATATATATAATTTTTTTTCTATTCTGTTCTATTGTTTTTTCTATTCTAGTCTTTTCTATTAGAATTCTATTTTCATTCTAATTCTATATAACCATTTTCCGAAATTCAAATTTCGCATAGAATGAATTTACATTCAAAGAGAAAAGATTAGAATAAAATAGAAAATAATAGAAAAGAATAGCATAGAAAAACAATAGACCAGCATAGAAAAAATATTATATATATATATATATATATATATATATATATATATATATATATATATATATATATATATATATATAAAACATCTTCCAAAAATCGAATTTCGTATAGAATGAATTTGAATTCAAATAGAAAAGATTAGAATAGAATAGAAAATAATAGAAAAGCAATACAGCAGAATAGAAAAAAATATTATATATATAACCATCTTCTGAAATTCGAATTTCTTATAAAATGAATTTGAATAGAAAAGATTAGAATAGAGTAGAAAAGAATAGACTAGAAAAATGATAGAACAGAATAGAATAAAATATAATATATCTATATATTGAATATAGATATATTATATTTTATTCTGTTCTATTGTTTTTCTAGTCTATTCTTTTTTATTATTTTCCATTCTAATCTTTTCTATTCAAATTTGAATTCATTCTATACAAAATTCAAATTTCAGAAGTCAACTTCCGAATATATATATATATATATATATCATCTTCCGAAATTCGAATTTCATGTAGACTGAAATCAAATTTGAATGGAAAAGATTAGAATAGAATAGAAAATAATAGAACAGAATAGCATAGAAAAACAATAGAACAGAATAGAATAAAATATAATAGAT